>CM053785.1:390858735-391153985 GCA_028749045.1 Cupressus sempervirens | reverse complement strand
GAGTCGGAAGTGGGAGAGCGAGTGGGAGAGCGAGAGTGAGAGAGAGGAGAGGGGGGATAGGAGTGAGAGAGAGAGAGAGAGTGTGTGTGTGTGTGTCTTTGTAGGGGATGGGAGAGGAGAGAAGGGGGGGATGGGAGTGTGTGTGTTTGAAAGAGAGAGAGTGTGAGAGAGAGTAGGTTGTGAGAGAGGGAGTGGAAGAGGGAGGGAGAGAGGGGGGATGGGAGTGTGTAAGAGAGAGACCTAGGGGATGGAGAGAGTGAGAGAGAGAGAGAGTAGGGGATGGGAGAGTGAGAGTGAGAGTAGGGGATGGGAGGGAGAGAGAGTAGAGAGGGAGAGAGTGAGAGAGAGATTAAGGGGTGGGAAGAGGGAGATATAGAGAAAGTAGGGGATGGGCAGAGAGAGAGAGAGAGAGAGAGAAGAGGATGGGGGAGAGATACTGAGAGAGAGAGAGAGAGTAGGCAGTGGGAGAGGGAGTGGGAGAGTGAGAGCGAGAGAGAGAGAGAGAGGAGAGGGGGGATGGGAGTTTGTGTGACAGAGAGAGAGTAGGGATGGGAGAGAGAGAGAGAGAGAGTGTGTGTGGTGTGTGTGTGAGAGAGAGAGAGAGTAGGCGGTAGGAGAGGGAGAGTGGGATAGAGAGAGGGAAAGAGAAAGTAGGGGATGGGAGTGGGAGAATGAGAGAGAGAGTAGGGCATGGGAGATAGATAGAGTGAGAGAGAGAGAGTAGAGAGGGAGAGAGAGATTAGTGGATGGGAGAGGAAGTGGGAGAGGGATATGGAGAGAGGGAGGATGGGAGTGTGTGTGTGTGTGTGTGCGTGTGTGTGTGTGAGAGAGAGAGAGAGAGAGTGGAGGCTGTGAGAGGAGAGAGAGAGGGAGATAGAAAGAGAGTAGGGGATGGGAGAGAGAGTAGGAAGTGGGAGAGGGAGAGAGGGAGAGGGAGAGAGGGAGAGAGAGGGGGGATGAGAGTGTGTATAAGAGAGAGAGAGTAGGGGATGGCAGAGGAGAGAGAGTAGGGCATGGGAGAGAGAGAGAGAGAGAGAGTGAGAGAGAGTAGGGGTGGGAGAATGAGAAAGAGAGTAGGGGATGGGAGAGAGAGTGAGAGAGAGAGGAGGGGGGATGGGAGTGTGTGTGAGAGAGTGAGTAGGGGATGGGGGAGAGAGAGAGAGAGAGAGAGAGAGAATAGGGGGTGGGAGAGAGAGTGAGAGAGAGAGTAGGGGGTGTGAGAGAGAGAGTAGGGAATGGGAGAGACAAAGTGAGAGAGAGAGAGAGGAGAGAGAGATTTGGGGATGGAAGAGAGAGTGTGTGAGTGAGAGAGAGAGAGGGGGTAGTGGGAGAGGGAAAGTGAGATAGAGAGGGAGAGAGAGACAGAGTAGGGGGATGGGAGTGTTTGTGTGAGAGAGAGAGAGAGTAGTGGGTGGAGAGAGAGAGAGAGTAGGAGATTAGAGAGAGACAGAGACAGAGTAGGGGGATGGGAGTGTTTGTGTGAGAGAGAGGAGTAGTGGCTGGGAGAGAGAGAGAGAGTAGGGGATTAGAGAGAGACAGAGACAGAGTAGGGGGATGGGAGTGTTTGTGTGAGAGAGAGAGTAGTGGGTGGGAGAGAGAGAGAGAGAGTAGGGGATGGAGTGTGTGTGTGTGTGTGTGTTTTTATGTGTGAGAGAGAGTAGGGGTGGCAAAGCGAGAGTAGGGGATGGGAGAGAGAGAGTGAGTGAGAGAGAGAGTATGGGGTGGAAAAGAGAGAGTAGGGGATGGGAGAGAGAGTGAGAGTAGGGGATGGAAGAGAAAGAGAGAGTCAAGAGGGAGAGATAGAGTGAGAGAGAGTAAGGGTTGGGATAGAGAGAGAGTATGGGATAGGGAGAGAGAGTAGGCAGCGGGAGAGGGAGTAGGAGAGTGAGAGCCAGAGAGGGAGAGAGGAGAGGGGGGATGGGAGTGTGTGTGTGAGAGAGAGAGTAGGGGATGGGAGTGTGTATGTGTGTGTGTGTGTGTGTGTGTGTGTGAGGGAGGAGAGATAGTAGGTGATGGGAAAGGGAGAGGGAGATAGAGAGAGAGAGAGACGAGAGAGAGAGAGAGAGAGAGAGAGAGAGAGAGAGAGTGGGGGGGATGGGAGTGTGTGTGAGAGAGAGTAGGGGAGGGAGAGAGAGAGAGAGTAGGGGGTAGGAGAATGAGATAGAGAGAGAGTACAGGATGGAAGATAGAGAGAGTGAGAGAGAGTAGAGAGGGAGGGGGAAGAGAGAGAGTAGGGGGTGGGAGAGGGAGTGGGAGTGGGAGAGTGAAAGAAAGAGAGAGAGGAGGGGGCAATCAGAGTGTGTGTGAGTGAGAGAGAGAGAGAGAGTAGGGGATGGGAGAGAGAGAGTAGGAAATGGGGGGAAGAGAGAGTAGGGGATGGGAAAGAGAGAGAGTGTGAGTGAGAGAGAGAGAGAGAGAGAGAGAGAGAGAGAGAGAGAGTAAGTAGTGGGAGAGGGAAGGAGGGAGGGAGAGCGAGTTAGAGAGAGAAGGAGAGGGGAAGAGTAGGAGAATGGGAGTGTGTGATAGAGAGAGAGTAGGGGGTGGGAGAGGGAAAGAGAGGGGGGGGGAGAGAGAGAGAGAGAGAGAGAGAGAGAGAGGAGAGAGAGAGAGAGAGAGTAGGAGATGGGAGAAAGTGAGTGAGAGAGAGTAGGTGGTGGGAGAGGGAGTGAAAGAGGGAGAGTGAGAGAGAGAGAGAAGGGGATGGGCGAGAGAGAGAGAGTATGCAGTAGGAGAGGGAGTGGGAGAGGGAGATAGATAGATAGAAATTAGCCTGAGAGAGAGAGTAGGGGATGGGAGAGGAAAGGGAGTGAGAGAGAAGGGGATGGGAGAGAAGAGAGAGAGTGAGAGAGAGAGTAGCCTGAGAGAGAGAGTATGGGATGGGAGAGAGAGAGTGAGGAGAGTAGGTGATGGGAGAGGGAGTGGGAGAGGGAGAGCAAGAGAGAGGGGGGATGGGAGTGTGTGTGTGTGTGTGTGTGTGTGTGTGTGTGTGAAAGAGAGAGAGTAGGGGATGGGAGAGGAGAGAGAGAGTATCCCAAGAGAGAGAGAGAGAGAGAGTAGGGGATGGGAAAGAGAGTGTGAGAGAGAGAGTAGGCAGTGAGAGAGGGAGTGGGAGAGGAAGAGGGAGAGAGATAGAGAGAGAGAGAGAGAGGAGGGATGGGAGTTTGTAAGAGAGAGAGAGAGAGTAGGGGATGGGAAAGAGAGTTTGAGAGAGAGAGTAGGGGGTGGCAAAAAGGGGATGGGAGAGAGAGTAAGTGAGATTAGGAGATGGGGATGGTGGGACAGGGAAAGATCATTTTTCACATTGTGTGTATGCACTATAGTGTACATGTGCTTTATAGTGCATACGCACTATAGTGCGTACACATTATATGAAAACACCAAAAAATGGTCATAACGAAAGTTTGGGTCCTTACTTATCCATATTCTATTTTTTGTCTATTGTGTATTCTATTGCTCTGACAAAAAACATGGGTTTCATGCTTTTGGAAGTTAGCAAACACTATATTCAATCATTGGATACACTATTTTAAGGCTTTTTGAACATTCTTTCATTCTATTTGAAGCTAGCAAACACCAAATTCAATCATTGGATACACTATTTAAAGGCTTTTTCAATATTCTTTCTATAGAAAAGGTTAGTGTAGTCCTTTTTAAATATTCTTTGTTATTATATGGAGATAAATTTGATTATAATTTGACAAGTTGTTTAATATATAGTGAATTCATTAAAATTTGTATGTTTGAATGAATTGTTATTTGGAAATGGTTAGAAATTTGACAAGTTATTTAATATTTATTGTGAATTCGTTGAAATAATTGTAATTTCTATATGTATTTGTATGATTTGTAATTTACAACTTGTAAGTAATTCATAATTTTTAATAATTTGACATATAGAAATCATCATCATGACAAGAAGAAACCAAAAACTCAAAACAACGAAAGAGAGGGAGAGAGATTTTCCAATTAAAAGAGATAAAATGAAACTACTACATAAACAAAGAAAATTGCAAAGCAATAATGAAGAATTGTCCCTCAAATAGGAAGAATTGGAAAGACAAAGAGAACAAATGAGATTTTTATGCTCAAGAAGACAATTGAATTGTAAAGCTACACCATCTTCCAATGTTGGAGTCATATCATCATCTCATGTTGAAGACAGGCTAATTTGTACACCCGACAATGTACACACTCCATCATGTCATGTTGAAAGCACAACATCAACATATCAAGTAGGTGATATTCCATCTTTTGCATCTTATTGCCGAGGCACAACATCTTCAGTTCAAGGCACACAAAACACTCAACCTTATGTTGATGTTCAAAATGTTGATGGAATGGAAGAGATTATAACAACTTCTAGAATTCATTTTAGAAGACCAAAATATTTGATTAATATTGATACTAACATTTTCAAATCAATGTCTGACAAGATTAGCAAATGTACTTGTCAAAATAAAGTTTATCATTGTTGGAGTAACCACCAGCCTTCCCCTTCAAGATTTGTGACATGGCTTAACCGCCTCATGTGTTCTATAAGTCTAGTGGTTGTATTGAGCATTAACAAGTCAATCTTTTGGTGCAACGGCAACTCTAGCTTGTAACAAGTGGTATTAGAGCTTGCTCACAGGTTCAAATCCCCTCAGGTAACACTGAGGGGGGAATTTTTGGACTAACTACCATCCTTCCCCTTCAGGATTCATGACATGGCTTAACCACCTCCTATGTTCTATAAGTCTAGTGGTTGTATCAAGCATTAACAGGTTGATCTTTTTGTGCAATGGCAACTCTAGCTTGTAAAAAATCATATGTGAAGATTATTCTTTGAAGAATTAAACATTATAAGTCAATGCCACTTATTTGTTGAAATGATGAAAAATTTAAAATTTAGGCCCATCATGAAGATTCTTGGGATAAGAACAATGGATGCTTCAAATGAAAAAAACATTGTAAAGAATCTAATGAGTGTTTATGACAAAGTGGGTTCTAAATCACACACCAAAGATAGTAATAACACAAGCTGAGTACATACATTGACAATAGTAAGTACTCAAATGAAGAAAGATCGACTCATTAGAAAGATAAGAAAAACATTGAAAATCAATAGAGGTACTCTAAGAAGAGCCATGCTAAGGCATCAAAGATTGGAAGATCAAACAAAAAATGAGTTATGGACATTGAGCGATAGACCACCATGAAAGGATAAAGAAATTAGTGAAGCTTTGAAATCATTGATCAAATATTTTTGGACAAATAACACACATGTTTCCCCTAATCAAAGAGATGTTGTAAGGAGGATTGGTAGCCAAAACTGCTATCCACATGTGAAACATTTTTTAGACTCAACTCAAACACAATTTTTTGCAAAATTTATTGGTATGTGTCCTCAAATTTGAATAAGTCAAATATTTTTTGATATGGGTAAACCTTTTTATGTGAAGATAGTTCACACACGCACAACTTGTTGTTGTAGGATACATATTGAATTTTCTAACCATTTTGATGTTTTTAGGCATATATGTGTGTTTTTGCATTCTAAGCTTGTTTTGCAGGATTGTGACATGAATCAGCCACCTAGATCTTCAAGGGAATTCATATCCAACATTTTATGTGAAATAGGGGATGGCCAACAATTTTATAAGACAACATGCTTGGATGGTACATGCTTGTTTTGTGGTTCTTTGCAACTTTTATCAACTTGTGAGCATATGGATTGTACATATGCTATTGGAAATAAAATAGTAGATTACAAAAAAATTAAAGATAGTGACATATGCTCTAAAAGATGGGAAATAGGGTAAAAGATGTGATTAGGTCATTGAAAAGATTCTAGTGTATGATTTCATGAAGACTTTTTGTGAAAAGATTATTTACAAGTATGCAAGGCATACACATAGAGCTTGATGGTTGGATTTGCAATTCAAGTTGTGCAAAGATACATTTCGACTGGATACCATTGTTTCAATTCTAGACTTCACAGAGAACTACACACTACAACCTTAAAATGAGGTGCAAGCAAAGTATTATACTTCTCAATAGGTTTCCATTTTTGTTTACATAACATTCATGCATTCACCTACAAGTATAGAGGATGACAAGAAGATTTTGAGGGAGTACCATTTTTACATTAGTGATGATCGATCACATTCTATGGAGTTTGTACATGGTTTTTTTAAACTATTTTATAGAGATTTGGCTAACAAGGGCATGCCATATCATCAGCACATTATTTGTTCAAGCAATTGCGCATCTCAATTCAAGAATGCACAAATGTTCTATTGGTTGAGCAGGATACACATGTTGTCTAGAATTCAATATATGTGGAATTTCACAAAAGCTGGTCATGGAAAGGGAGAGCATGATGGTGTAGGTGCATGCATCAAAAGAGCCTTAACTCATGAAAAACTAAAGTACAAAGATGGAGCAATATTGATAGATGCAAAATCCATCATCCAATGGTGTAATGCTATAATTGATCTAGGTAAGGAAGGTGAGACTATGATTTGTAGATTTTTTTGGTTAATAGATAATACTAACATTGCATCATATGAGTATTATTGCACACTAATAGGATCAAGTGAGTTGCACTCTATTAGAAGCTCTAATGCAGGTTCATGGAGTATCCACACACAAAAAATGGCATGCTATTGTCCATCATGTGCAAAGGAAAGTTGGGATAAGTGTGAGTCGACTAAATGGGTGGACAAATGGGATATACAAGTTTTGGACCCAATTGACACCTATCATCCCCTACAAGCACTAGAAATGGTAGAGATGGATTCATCCATTTACTTTGACCGCTTGTCTGATCTAGTGCAACCTATATATATATATATATATATATATATATATATATATATATATATATATTTGTAATTTCAATATGTAATTTTATAACTTTTACTTAAGTATTTTTTGAATTAATGACCACATTTTGTACATTTATCACTATAGGCCATGTTTTTGTTGTTATTACATCTGAAGACAATGAAGAAGGGATAGATTATTATTTGTGTCATTGTGTCCAAGCCAAACAAAAATTGGATCACTTGGTTATAGATGGTAAAGGTTTAGAGTACCATATCAGTGTAGTGGTTGCAACTGGCACGTGGCTTAGATGATATTCTATGAAAAACCCTAACTTGTGGTTATTCAAGGATTGGCAAACAAAGAGGAAGATTCTTCATTATTTGAACCTTGTTGTCACATCAAATGTACACTTGATAAAATATGGTAGAAAACCACATAATAAGACTCTTTGGAAAGTTCATGAGTTAGACCACAAGGCAAGAATCATAGGGCCCTCACCTTTTCATTTTTTTTGTGTTATGCTCCAAGTGAGCCTTGTAAGTAGAATAAGGGTCATTGTACCTAGGTGTGGTAGTTAGGGTATATGATGTCATTTAATGTCATTAGAAGAGTCACTATTTTGCCCTAAAATTCAAGGCATACCTTTCCATAGGGAAATGAGTAACCTAAGGGATGATTCTTTAGCTTAGGTAAGGGTCCCTAGCATGGAATTGCTAAGGGATAGACTAAATAACAAGTTAGAAGAGTTAAGAAGAGCAAGCAAGAAAAATTGCAAAAGTTGCTATATTGAAATTTTGCATTTTTGCAAAATGCTGATTTTGCAAGAAATTGTGGATTTGCATTTTAAAAATTGAACGAGGCCAATTCAAACCATAAGAATGAAGGGAAAAACCTAGGAGGAGATATAAAGACTTTCCAAAATCTAAAATAAGAGAAGTTAATATCATTGTGTACGGTCAACATGTTATAGCATGATATTTGAAGGCAAAATTACTGAGTTTCTAAGTTATAAGGCATTTTTGACATTTCTTTTGTAGACTGTATTAGTCTCCATGTTAGATTGGGTTGTTTAGAATAATTTTGTTTTAGGAATTTTGATTTGATTTTCTTTCTTTTCATAGTTTTAAAAATCTTTCTCTTTTCACCAGTCTATTGTCCTATTTTTAGCAACTTGTATAATGATGTAACTCACTATACCACCATTATATTTGTACAACCTCTTGGGGATAGTGAGTATACATAATGTAACATATTGTGGCAAAAGTAGGGCCCTTCAAAAATTTGGCAAGCAATTTTAACCTCTTGCCCTAGGCAAGCTAGAACATGTCAGGCAAGTGCATCCAATAAATAAAGGGAACATCATAATCTCCATTACAACAACATGGAAGCTTTGCAATATTAATAGTTATATTCTTTAGTCCCAAAAATGGACATTAGAGATATTTCTCACTAATCCTTTACAATAGAAAATATTTACAAAAAATGGCATGTACTTGTATGAGGATATTATACATTACAGAAATCCCACACCGAAGCAGCTAGCTAGCTGCTCAAAAAATAGTAACTAAATGCAAGTGGGATCATAAAGATACCTAAATAAACTAGTATCCCCTGTACTCAAGAAACATCTTGGTCATTGATGCAGCAATAGGTAGTAGAAGTCTTCAAACAGCAAGAAATGGTAGAAGTTCTCAAATTCCCTCAAGACTTGAGGTGAAGGGTCCTAGTGCTAAATACCTATCACAGGTATGGAGATGGGATTATAGGAAGGTTATCATGACCCCACAAGATAATCTAACCTAATCATTAGGCCAACCAAAGTTCTAAGCACCAAAAACTCAAAATGCACTAATGGATTCCCTTAGCCAAAGAAGGATCAAACCCCAAAAATTGGATACAAAGACCAAGGTGGCCTAAAATCACTTATATAGCCTATTTAGGTCCTAATCAACATGAATCAATGATTCATTTCATCAAAGACAACTTATAGCATCAAATTGCTTTGAAAACCAATTAATTGGCTTATAGCCCTCCTAGAATGAGAATGAGGCATAAGTTTGAATTCTTCCAAACAACATGGTGACTTGGCCAGGGATTTGGATACCCTTTTGGGTTTTATAAAACATGTCAAAGCACCCAAGGATGGAGAGGAATATAGGTTTATGTTGTTGCAACATTAGATTAGATTCCTAAGCCTAATTAGGGTTGCATTTACTCTACAAATGTGTTTTCTACAAAGGAGAAACTCAATACAACTATTAGGATATGTGGGGGCATGTAAAAGAAACAATAATCAAAGGTTTTAGCCTCTAATGAATCCAACTCAAACTAGAAGGGACTGTTACAAATGTTGTATGGTGTACTCATGGTGATGCACACCTAGGGTATGGCAGCAAACTCAACTCCTTGCACTTCCTAGAAAGCAACTTGTAAAATCTGAAAGCACATTGTTACACCTTGCATTCCACCAAAGGACATCAATTTCCCATGGTGGAATGTGTCAAAATGACCCAGCCCTAGCAAAGTGTTGATTTCTAGGTTGAATCCTAGGCAACAAGTAAGAAAATTTGATAACTTTCAACCTACGAAGAATTAGAACATGAGACTTGATGCAAAATAAAATAGATAAAAATCTCTAACTTCTAGATCCACTAGCACATTCCCTCTCATCCGTATAGTTTTGTACAAGGGTCTGGAACACATGTTTTGCAAGGAAAAATGTTGATTTGTATTGATTTCAATACCAAATTACAATTGTGCTTCCTATCATTAGCTTGTAATGATTTATAGGACTTCTCTAATGGTTACATGGCAAGTTTAAACTACCTAGCCATTGGAGGAAATGATTTGAAAGTATTTGACACATTTTTTCAAAGTTGCTCAAAAGTTGCTAACTTGGTCTAGACCTAAAGTAGGTGATCCAACATGGATCTAGTTATTAAAAATAATTAAAAACCTAGAATCCTATTCATTTTTTAGGTGTATTAATCATATTTGGTCTTAGTTACCTAGGGGCTCATATTTATGCCTAATCCTGGAACTAGATCTTACAACTAGATCAATGTGCCCACCTATCCTAAGTGAATTATCTAGGATCCTTAGGTGCCTTCTTTAACAAGTCTAGAGTGGGTGCTCCTACACTAGTCATCTACTTGATTGGGACATTTTTGGGAACTAAAAACCTCCATTTAAAATCAAGACTCCATATAAAGGTGGCAATGAGATTTTTGTTGTTTTGTTAAGATCATTAATATATTTCAATGAGAACTTTGAGGTATCATGCCTAGCTTGAGTAAATTGTCTTCCCAAGTCCTATAAATGCAAGACCATTGATGAATAAGCATTTCTAACTAAAAAATCTATGGTGCTGGAATGAAGTGTGTGACCCGATTCTTTGCCTACTAATGAGCCAATTTGAGGCTTCACTTCACATTGTTTCATGGATAATTCTATAGCACTTGTTACTTCTCTATCTAAAAATTTTGTGTATGTGTACATGTGCACTCTTTTCCAATAGTTGTAGGCCTTGTCTCTTCATCCTAAGTAATTGGCATACCTTGGATGGCACTAAGATGGACCCATTTGACCTAAATATGTAAAGAGCAAAAATTGCTCAAAAGTTGCAATGTTGCTCAAAAAGTTGCTTGAGCAACTTTTGCAATTTTTGAAAAAAAATTGCAAATAGAAGTTTAGGAAGTTGTAAAATATTTTCAAAGGTTAGAATTTTTCCAATCAGATTTGCATTTTTAAGCAACTTTTACAACTTTTGTAGTTTTTCACAAAAAGTGCAACTTTTGCAAAGTTCACTAGATTTCACTTCTAGGACTTGGAAAAGATTCCAAACTATTAAAAAACAACTAAAAACACCTAATCCTAGGCCATCTTGACCAAAAACTCAAAAAGACCCAATTTTGCCTAGTTAGCAACTTTTGCTTATATCTTGCACAAAGTGGCCTAGGTATACATATCTTGCTCATATCTCTCTCACCATTTGTCATGAGATCAAACTATCTATTATCTTAGCTCCAAGTGGCTAGGTAAACCCTAGCCCCAAACTCCTCCTATCCCATTGAGCACTCGAATGTTCTCAGGCACGTTGAACCAAATCATCCCTAAGAGTCACTAAATGTCATAGGACAACGATCTTTGATGGGGTATATCTCAAAGCTCGTGCAAGGTATGGATGCAATTCTAGGTGCTAAAAGACCATATTGCAAAGACCTACAATAACCTCTCTCATTTTTTTGAGATCTTATTCAATTTTGATTTTGTGACCCCATCTCGGGTGATGTTGAAACTTATAGTGTTAGTCAGTACAAAATTGCCAAATACCAAATCTCCCTCACTGCTCATCATGGGATCAAACTATCTATTCTATTAGCTCCATGTGGCTAGGTAAAACCTAGCCCCAAGCTCATCCCATACTATTGAGCACTCAAACATTCTCGAGCATGCCAAACTGAATCATCCCTAAGAGTCACTAAGTGTCATAGGGTAGTGATCTTTGACAAGGAATATCTCAGAGCTCATGCAAGTTATAGATGTGATTCCAAGTGCTATAGGACTATGTTGTGGAGACCTACAATAACCTTTCTCACTTTTTGGAGATCTTAGTTCATTTTTATTTTGTGGCCCCATCTTGGGTGATAATAGAACTTGTAGTGTTGGCTAGTACAAAGTTTCCAACAGCTAAATCTCCCTCACCACTCATCATGGAATCAAACTATCTATTTTGTTAGCTCCAATTGGTCAAGTAAACACTATCCCCAAGCTCCTCCCATCCTATTGAGTGCTTAAACATACTTGACCATGCCGAACTAAATCATCCCTAAGAGTCACTAAATGCCATAGGACAACGATCTTTGATGGGACATATCTCAAAGCTTGTGCAAGGTATGGATGAAATTCTAGGTGCTATAAGACCATGTTGTGGAGACCTATAATAACCTCTCTCACTTTTTGAATATCTTATTCTTTTTTGGATGTTGAAACTTGTAGTGTTGGCTAGTACAAAGTTGCCAACAATTGAATCTCTCTCACCATTCATTATGGGATCAAACTGTCTATTTTATTAGCTCTAGGTGACTAGGTAAAACCTATTCCTAAGCTTATCCTATCCTATTGAGCACTTGAACGTTCTCAGGCACACCAAACCAAAATGTCCCTAAGAATCACTAAATGCCATAGGGCAATGATCTTTGACAAGGCATGTCTCAAAGCTCGAACAAGGTATGGATGCAATTTTAGGTGCTACAAGACCATGTTGTAGAGACCTACAATAACCTCTCTCATTTTCTAGAGATCTTATTCCATTTTCATTTTTTGACCCCATCTCAAGTAATGCTAAAACTTGTAGTGTTGGCTAGTACATAGTTGCTAACTATCAAATCTCTCTCACCCTTTGTCATGGGAATGAACTATCTATTCCATTAGAGATCTTTGACAAGGCATATCTCAAAGCTTGTGCAAGGTATGGATGTGATTCTAGGTGCTATAGGACCATGTTGTGAAGACCTACAATAAGCTTTCTCTCTTTTTCGAGATCTTATTCCCTTTTTTATTTTGTGAACCCATCTCGAGTGATGCTAAAACTTGTAGTGTTAGCTAGTACAAAGTTGCCAACTGTCAAATCTTCCTCAGTGCTCATCATGGGATCAAACTATCTATTCTATTAACTTAAGTTAGCTAGGTAAACACTAGCCCAAATATTCTTTCATCCTATTGAGTACTCAAACATTCTTGAGCACGCTGAACTGAATCATCCCTAAGAATCACCAAATGCCATAGGGCAGAAATTTTTGACAAGGCATATCTCGAAGCTTGTGCAAGATATGGATGTGATTCTGGGTGCTACTTGACCATGTTGTAGAGACCTACAGTAACCTCTCTCTCTCTCTCTCTATTTTGATATCTTATTCCATTTTTATTTTGTGACCCCATCTTGGGTGATGCTGAAACTTGTAGTGTTGGCCATTACAAAGTTGTCAACTACTGAATCTCTCTCACCATTCATTGTGGATTAAATTGTTTATTATGTTAGCTCCAGGAGGTTGAGTAAACTCTAGCACCAAGCTCGTCCTATCCCATTGAGTGCTTGAACATTGTTGGGCATGCCGAACTTAATTGTCCCTAAGAGTCACTAAAAGCCATGGGGCAACGATCTTTGATGGGGCATATCTTAGACCTCGTGTGAGGTATGGATGTGATTCTAGAAACTATAGGACCATGTTGTAGAGACCTACAATAACCTCTCTTTATTTTTGGAGATCTTATTCCATTTTTTATTTTGCGACCCCATCTTAGGTGATGTTGAAACTTGTAGTGTTGGGGAGTATAAAGTTGCCAATTGTCGAATCTCTCTCACCTTTTCTTGTGGGACTAAACTGTCTATTCTGTTAGCTCTAGGTTTCTAGTTAAATACTAGCCCCAAGATTCTCCCATCCCATTGAGTGCTCAAACATTCTCAGGCATGCCGAACTAAATCATCCCTAAGAGTCACTAAATGCCATAGGATAGTGATCTTTGAGGGGGCATATCTCGAAGCTTGTGCAAGATATGGATGTGATTCCAAGTGCTACAAGACCATGTTACAATAACCTCTCTCACCATTTGGAGATCTTATTCCATTTCAATTTTGCAACCCCATCTTGGGTGATGTTGAAACTTGTAGTGTTGGTCTGTACAAAGTTTCCAATTGTCAAATATCTCTCACCATTTGTCATGGGATCAAACTATCTATTCCATTAGCTCCAAGTGCCTAGATAAACCCTATCCCATGGGTTCTCCTATCCCATTGAGTGCTCCAATATTCTTGGGCATGCCGAACCAAATTTTCCTTAAGAGTCACTAAATGTCATATGGTGGAAATCTTTGATGGTGGCAATTGGATATGTCATCTCATCCAATGATGGAAAATCATGATAAAAGGTAATGAGGTGATCATACACCTCATTTTAAACATGTTTTTTTTTTATGGTAATAAGGTAATCCTTTGATAAGGTAATCCTTGTTTGTAAGGTCAAGGAACTTGAGGTCACCTATAAACCCAAGTTGCCTTAGTCCTAACAATTTTTCTTTTTTTGTTGTTTTTGTTAATAAGTTGACTCAATAAGTGTTTTCAGAGTCATTATACCTTATATAGGTCCCATGTGTTACTAAAAACCACTTGGTAAGTTCTAGGAAGAGTTACTGCAAAAATTGCATTTTGCAATAAAAGTTACTAACAACTTTTCGGCAATTTTAGAAATTTTTTGGAAAACCTTGAAATTAACCTTGTAACCAATCAAACCAACTAATAATCAAAAATATTATGGATTTCAAATGATGAAAATACCCTCTATAAATTTAGAGGAGGCATAAGGTGTTGGTGATTATTAAGTTTTTTTATATGGCAAGGAATCACTGCTAATGTTAAACTTGTATATAGGATCACTAAGTTATTGTCAAATATCATTACTTCCTGTTTGGAATAGCAAACTCATACTTTGTACTTTGTCAGAATAAAACATCACTTTAGCTACATGTTATCACTAAATGGAGTTAGTGGAAGATGTTAAGGATCTTCTTGGTTGTCTTAATAGCCATTTCATGGGTTTGAAACATAATCACTTCCCTTTGTGAAGAGTTGTTTGAAAATTAGAAAATTACATATTTTGCAAAGAAAATATAGTCATAGGATGTTGAGAGGTTTTTTTCACTCACTCATAGGATGTTGAAGAATCTCTTGGAAGTAGTTTTGTGAAGTTGGGTCGAAGTTTGTTGAATGTTGTAATCAAGTTGGAAAGAGTCTTTGAAGACACTTAGGAAGGTGGGAGAGGTAGTTTTCCTTAAAAGTGTTCTTACTGGGAATCCACTAGCTTTTGGTGTGAGCACTCTACATCATTTTGGATGCAATTTACATTAAAATGAAATACATTAAATGTATTTAAAATGTAAACAATAAAAACAAGATATAAATTATGATAACCAATAATGTCATACATAAACAAACATATAATATATAATGATAACCAATAATGTCATACATGAATGAACATATAATGTATTATGATAACCAATAATGTCATACATTAACAAATATATAATACATTATGATAACCAATAATGTCATACATGAACAAACATATCATATATTAACCAATAATATCATAAGTCTAATAATGTCATGCATCAAATATATGGCATACATCAAATATCAAATGTCATATATACATCAAATGTATATTGAATATGTTCACTAACAAAAAATCCAACATAAATGTCCACTAATGCCTATACATGTTTTTCTATCAACTATATCTTCTATTTCCCATGACAGGAAGGAAACAAATTCCTAGAGGTTTTTGGTCATTGTGTGGAGGGAGATAATGGGGATGATGGGGTCTTCCTCACACGCTCGTTCTTCCTCTTGTTTAGGCTATTCTCTAACTTGAGCTAATACAAAAAAAGTAGATATGAATCAATTATTATTATACAATGAAATTAAATATATGTACACAAAAAATTAATTATTTTCTTACCGCCATCAAATAGTCACTCTGTACTTCCACCTCAAATGCTCGTGGACGATCGGGTGTAATAAGGCCCTACAAAAATTTAATCAATATAATCAGTTATAAATAAAATTTGAAATTTGGACACTAACTATTATAAACAACAAATAAAACTAAGAAAATTCCTTCATACCTCAGCCGGTGGCTCTAAATTAGCCATTGTTGCAGGAAATCCATGATCAATGGATTGGCAAAGATGAGGAGGAGTCTCAGACGTCAACAACTACATGTCACAAAGATACATGTAACATGAAACATGAAACAAATATAATCAAATGAATTGAATTAACATGAAACAAAGATACCTCTAAGAAGCTTGTATCACGCCTAGGCTTAGAGTCCCTTATGAATGTCAATGGTCCAATAGAGAACTAGTGCACATGGATAAAAAAATTTCTCAATCCTTCATATGATTACTTAATATATATGTATTCATTTAAATGATTAAATCAATACATACCTCTCGACTTGTTGACGAGATGTAAAATGGGGCTAGGGAATTTGTACTAGGGCCATCAACACTTTTACCCTAAATTTTGAAAAATGTCAATACATGCTAATTAAATAGTCATCCACTATACATATGAAATGTGATCAAATTAGTTTATTATAATTGCAATTTACCTATGTGTCAATGCCAAAAGTGTCACTTGGGAACTCATTAGTGACTAGCCCATCATCCATATTATCTCTAGCATGATTGCCAAATTTGCATAAGGATACACATGATGCACACATGTGACTGTGATGCACAAAAGGATCCTCCTCAACTAATGGACTGGTGCAATGAATGAGGGTCTGCATCAAAGCATTGATAGTTCTTAGAGTGTTGGTCTCTACATCTTCCTTTACAACTAAAGGAATAATCACATGCTCACCTTGTGGTTTGACAATAGGTGCCGTAACTACATTAGGGTCATGATGTGCCCCCAACCTCTCAAATGATGACCCCCCACCTCTACTTTGAGATTCTAATATATCAAAATAATTGTGGATCTCCCCAAGGACAAATTTACAATACAATTTCTTTAAGAAATACATTGGAACCTTGTGATTATTGTACGGAGGGGCATCAAAGACCATCCACCATCTATCCCAAAAGTTATTTCTAATATCATCATGTAAGCACCAATGGATGGGGAACCTTTTAGTTGTATGTTTAATAGTGTCTTGTTCTCCAGGATTTTTAAATAATACACAAATGCTACCTTTTTCTTTACATATTTATATGATAATTTTTTTGCATAATGTCTTCTTTGTTCATCCCTCTTAACATGCCAAATATCCAATTGACCACTAACAGAAGCTATATGGTTCTTAATGGACTCAAGGGAGGATGCCAATTGTGCTCTCATCGGATTGGTTTTTCCACAAGCTTTCAACCTACCAATGAGTGCTTCTAATTCATTTTTCCCTCTCTCTATTTCATTCAAAATGTTGTCTTAGGTGCCAGGAGGAGGTCTTCCAATCGGTGGAGGTTGTAGAATTTCTT
The DNA here is from genome assembly GCA_028749045.1 of Cupressus sempervirens. Taxonomy (NCBI): domain Eukaryota; kingdom Viridiplantae; phylum Streptophyta; class Pinopsida; order Cupressales; family Cupressaceae; genus Cupressus; species Cupressus sempervirens. Next base: position 391,137,131 of record CM053785.1, on the reverse strand, counting down.
GCTCTTCTTGTGGAGGGTTTTGATTTTCATCTTGTGGAGGGTTTTAATTTGGATCTTGTGGAGGGTTTTCATTTTGATTTTGTTGATCCGACTGGGGATTTGGCGGTTCATTATTCACATTTACTGATAAGAAACCAATTACAATCCAAATAAATAAACAATTTTAAAGTAAAACTAAAAAAACCTACAAAACAATGTAAAAACTTAAAAAATAATGCAAAAACAAGAGTAGAAAACATACCATGTGATCTCGATCTTGATCTTCGGCTATGAGGAGGCATTCTGAGGAGGCGAGTGACAAAATTCTTCAAGTTTTGCAACCTGCATGTGTGTTGTTGAGGAGAAAGAATGTGACAACAAAAAACAATGAAATGGGTCATAGGTTTGCAGCCCATATATAACAATTTATGATTTCACAAAGTGCGTACTCGCTATAGCACACACGCACTTTGGCTTTTTAAAAAAAACTTTTGTGTCATGTTTTTGGCACCACAACTTGGTGCACTTACTCGATTCCATTTTTAAAAAACTTTAGATTGTTGGAAAACTTGTTCTATTCTCTTTTTATTGATATTGATTTTTCTTCTAGATTTTGCTTCAAGTAAATTTTATTCAATTTTTTGCATTTTTGCACTCCAGTACAGATATCTTGGTACTTTCAAGTCTAGCAATCATTTTCATTACATCGGATGACTTGACTTGAGTTGTACTTTTTGTTGTACCAGCCTTATGTCTCTTTTAGTCTTTGTATCCATCTTTTGTAAGCATTTATGAAAACATGCTGAGACAACATGTCATGTTTTATTTATCTTCTTAGGATCTATCATAACCTGTGCCTTATTGTACATGCACTATTGATTAAGTGTCATGGGGGGTTAATGTTTGCCTTTTTTTTCCATCTACCTATTTCCAGTGAGTGTTCCTTGCATGACATTAGCCTCATGGTGTGTCAAGATACTAATCATGTCATAACACTATTATGTATTTTCTATGCATCTTGACCTTAGTTCTTTGACATTGTTAAGGTTGTAGCTTCTATCGAATTGATTTTAACACGAGATACCTTGTTGATAGTAAATCAGCTTTATGATAAATATCTTATCTATATAATATATATTATTTATTATTTATTATATAATAATATATTAATATGTATTATATATATGATATATTATTATATAATAATATATTACATATATGGTTAAAATATTAATATTATATATATGCTTAAAATGAGTTACATATATGGTTATTTCTATTACTATTATATTAATATGCTAACTAGTGATGTTTAACCATAGAGACATGTCTCCTCCTCTCATATTAATATGAGATCCAAATCTGCATTTGGTGATCATCAATAACGATGGCTATGATTCTACATTTGTAGAATGATCTTAGAATTAATGTGGTATCAGAGCTCAGCTACAAATGTGAGAACACTATGAAAGGCATGATGAATATCAAGAAGAAATTATGAAAAATTATGAGAGAAATATATATACAAATATATGAAGGAAGAATGTCTTCTACTAACAAAGACAAATATAGCGAAAAGATTATCCGAAAAAAAACTTAAGAGAATATCATAGCAAGCTTGGTCTTAGGGATTTTTCTCTTGGTGAGTCATTTTCCAATCACAACAAGAAAGAATAGATACACAATGATAAAGTGTAGATTAATATAATGAAACAAAAAGAGTCAAAGATAATAAGTGAAAAAGGTAAACATGAGTCTAAGCCAGTGGTTTGTGATAACATACAAAATGGTGACTATTGTGAAACAAAATTCTGATTAATAAACATTGTAGATTAGTATTGGGAGATATACATGGTGGTATTGTTAAATATTCTAGTCATTAGAGATGAGAAAAGCATCAAGCATGATCAACATTTATGATTCTCACCTTTAGTGTAGATTATGGAGGAAGATAATATGGGGGCCTGCAGCATCTTCAATATTATATTCAAAACTCTTGACCATATTTGAGTCAAGGGTTAAGAATTGATGTTTCAAATACCATCTCACATAAAGGATTTCATTTTAATTTTGATAGGACATTAGGGTTGCTCATACTTGTAGTCATTCAAAATGACAAAGATAGAATGACAAGAAGTAATCATTCCCATAATGAAGCAAAGGAGAATTAGCTATGGTAGCCACTAGCAATAATATTTTTTGTGAAGAAAATAAAGTGCAAATCCATTGATGTAGGGCTTCAAGTTTATTTGGAAACCATTTAGGATATTTGACATCATGTATGCAAATAGATGGGAGGCTGGATAGTATACATATTTAATTGAACCCAAAATATTTGACATTTACTAAGGAAGATTTTGTGACTACATGGACGATAGTATTAATATAACAAGGTTACAAAATAGTCAGAGAAAATGGATGCAGCTCAGAGCCAAGGAGCAAGAAGCAATCTCTATCCCTCAAGTTACTTCTCCAATATCTAAAGATGTTACAGGTCCCTCTTTGGTAAAAGATTCATGTTGCTCAGAAATGTCACTACTACAGATGTGGTTTCTATAGATGTTGATGCAACCAACCGAAGGGCAAACACAACTCATTTGTGTATAAATTGGCAACTATGCTAGCATTCTTGTTAACACAACTCTAAAAGAAGAAAGTAAGCTTAAGTAGGTCAATGGAATAGCTACCACAACTACAAACCTTGAGATTGCATTGGTGATGGTGGATTTTCCATAAGTTATTTTTGAATATTTTATCCAAGAGGGGGTCCTTGTAATAATTGTCTTCATACATTAGAAAGATGGTGCATTTTATGTGGATATTGAAGATGCATACTTTCCTAGCACAAAGTTACAAGAGATCATGTTTCAAGTATTAAAGAAGGAAAGTTGAAGTTTCATGTTGGTAGGCTTATCAGAATGCAAGTTTTGTAGTATATTAAAAGGATTCTATTGAACACACACATTTGGTATGATAAACATCAACATAATTCTACTCAAGTTATAGACACAAGACAAAAGTGGATCTTATGGGCAAATGATGTAAGAGTGGGAATTTTACATTGATGGGGGAGAATAAAAAGTAGTGTTCCATTCCCACTTGAACCATATTCAGAGGGGAGAAGTTTCAGTCTCAAATAATCAAAGAAAGAAACTTCTAATCTAATAGACTTTCATTAGATCAACTTTTATCATGGATGTATAGATAAGTATTCAGTATCCTTGAGTATTATATTTTTTCTACTTATTATAATCTCTCTCTTATTTGTAGTTCTATACATACTATAAGAGTTAAATTTCCTTGATCTATTCCTTTATGGTTGAGGAAATTCTTATAGGAAAAAAAATGTTGATACTTTACACATGCAACAAAATATTGTGTAGACAAGAATTCATTAGTCATTTGATGATCAGGATAAAGTGAAGATCTTGAAGTGAATATCTTTAATGATTGAGATTATGAGTATCCTTCTATGTTAAGAGGGAGTATGGCACTTCTTCTAAGGCAATGCAGGAGCTTAGAAGAATAATACTCAGAGGGAGTCTAGAAATACATGTGTGTGACTACATGATTTTGATGGCCCTACTCTTGAGTGCATCATGAGGAAGTGTTGACTTATCACTATAAAATCAAAAGAATAATATAAGATTTAGAGTGAGTTTGATAGGAATCCTTTGGTGAAAAGAGTTTCTAACGAAGTAAATATGGTACCTGACTTCCCAAGATCATTGTTCAAAAGGAGAAATTTTGAGATGCAATCCCTTATGGATGATATCTTCTCTATGAGGAGAGGTTATAAGTGAAATTCTATGTAATGTGCTCTCCTCTATAAGAGAGAAGTTTGAGGTGAAAATCCTTGTTCCACCCTCTACTAGAATTTATGGTGGTTCATGGTGGATATCATGTAGGTTACTACATGATGTTGTTATGATATGTAATGAAAGTGACAATATTTCATGGACATTTATAAATAGAAGATAACCATTATAAGATGATGATCTTATAAATGGTATACCTATTATTATGATAAACTTTATTAAATTATTGCCTCAAAGTGCTAGAAATCATGATAACGAATAGACAAAAGGTAACCATTGTAAGGTGGCAATCTTATAAATGGTAGAGTTGTTATCATGGTTATTTGGGTTGGATCATGTCTGACACCATAACATAGCTACTACTATAGACCACACTCAAGGTGGTGCTTTAAAGTTATGAAAATTGTTTCAATTATTTGTTATGAAAGGTGAGAAATTTAGCCTCATGGTGAATTGAATATCATACTAAGATGATACCTCTTCATATTCTTGAGAACATAATGTGTTCTCTAAATCCTCCCTAGCTAAGAGGGAGTGTTAAGGTTGTAGCTTCTGTAAGATTGATTTTAACATGAGATACCTTGTTGATGGTAAATCATCTTTATGATATATATACATATTATATATTATTATATTATAATATAATAATATATTACATGTATGGTTAACATATTAATATTACATGTATGATTAAGATGAGTTACATATATGGTTATTTATATTACTAATATATTAATATGTTAACTAGTGATATTTAATTGTAGAGACATGTATATTCATGAGACATGTCTCCTCCTCTCATATTTAAATGAGAACCAAATCTGCATTTGGTGTTCATCAATAACAATGGCTATGATTCTACATTTGCAGAAATGATCTTAGAATTAATAGACACAGAGTGATCATTGGCCCAATTTATCAATTTCATCTCACCTCACCCTTTTCTTCATTAGGGTAGGTTCTCATTGTTGTTTATTATGCTTCCTTGGTTCAATGGAGTGAGCTATATATGTAGTATTTGTTCCTATGTACTAGGTGAAAGTAATAACTAGGTACCTATGCATTTAGGTGAGATTGATCATTTACCATATGGAAACTTTCCTTTTAATTCCCATTTAGGATGTAGCTTTCCATGTTTTATTGATAAACTCTTCATCATTTGGTATTTTATTCCATATGTATCTTCAAGTTTAGTTGTTTTCCTTTGTTTGCCTCTTAATTTGAGTAGTGTCATGTAAGGGAAATCATGTAGATTATAGTCTTCTCTACCTACTCAAGTTCTATTTCAATGGAGGTTCTTGAGACCAGAATTTACTTTTTGATGGAGTATGTAGCTTTGTCATGCTTTAGCAATGTTCTTCATGGTCATTCTTTTGTCACTATCTTCTGGGATATTCTCTAGTTTGGAGGCTTTTCCATTCCTTCACTAGTATTTCAATATTATTTCAATCTCTTCTTGGAGTATAGTTTTTCTCATATGGTTTTCTCTATTTCTCTACTTTATAGAGATTTTGTTTTGATTGGGTATCTTGTCAGGCCTAATCATTAGGACCCAAGTTTACTTTCTTCATTGTAGTTTCCTTTTCTTTTCATGCATTATTTGGAGTTGCATTGTCTCTCATCTTAAGGGAGTGTTAGAATAAAGTAATAACTTGATTATTATGTCATCTTTGTTTGATCATTAAGTTACATTTAGTTCTCTCTTAATATGGCACTTTATGAATTGGTGACATTTAATAATTATATTAATGATAAAATGATTATTTTTTATGGTTTCTTATTTTAGGTTACCAAATCTCCTATATTATGATTGATAATTATACATTATATTCATTAGTTTGATATGATAATATAATCTTTTAGATTTTAGATCCCAAACCATTTCTTTTTAATTCCATTCTTTCTGATGAAATGTTATCTTTGCATATAGGTGATCTTGGCTTCATGAAGTCAGTTTGACAACTTCTACAATACTATGATTAAGAATTTTAAATAAAATAAAGCCAAGGTTATTTAACTTAAAAGAAAAATTGGGAGCGCTTTTAGGTTTGGCTTGAGAGCTATGTACAAATAAACTGCCTCTTTATGTCTCCTATAGAAGAATATCATGTGTACATATGAAAGTGATTGGGAAAACTACGAGGAATTGTTCAAGTTATTTACTAAAAATTGGTTTAACAAACTATATGCTAAGAGGAGGGAATGAACAGCCAAAACCTTTACTTATAAAATCAATCACCAATGTTATCCACCACATAAATTATCAAGTGAATAATGAACTCAAGAAAAAAAACATGAACAACAAGATTTTTATACATGGAAAACCCAAATTGGAAAAAAAAACAGTGAGAACTTTTCCACAAGGAAAGTTCATATATGTATATAGACTAGTTACAAAGATAGTAGGAACACACTACTTTGTATAGGAAATCATAGACTCACTAATAATACAACACCAAATGGATAGGATCTCACTACCATAAACTTGAAAATTGAGGCTCACTACCAAAGTAGAAAGATACATAATGGAACTTGTGTACCCAAGACTCGGTGCCTTAGGAACAAGATACATACAAGTCTTCACAAAGATATATTTATATATATATTCTCCCGATAATGCATATGTTCAATTATCAAATTCAACAACACACTATTTATATCTTTTCTTATTAGGCCATTTCAAAGAATTAACACACTTTATAAAATTATTTTACTCTCTTTTTTTACTTTTCTTGTAGATATTCACTTGCTCATGTAATTCCCTACTCAAGAACCAAAAATAAATAAACATAATATTTTAAAAAGTTCATTGAACTAATTTTTTTAACTTAAAACAATGTACAAGTAATAATGCAGAAGTAATATACACACACAATAACAACAACAACAACAACAACAACAATCACACATATGCAATTACAATATAGATTTCATTCCTCAAGGGTTCCTTCCCATTGAATCATGTTTAAGAAGTTTTATCAATAAGTCTATGTCTCAAGTGCAATATCCATAATCAGAAAATGAATAAAAAATTACATAATATCATACACACATACATAACAATAATTGATATGGTAAAGTACATCCATATAACATTGTCCACTACACATGTCATAGGGTATGCAATAATAAATATGTGTAAAGTACATCAAAATGTTATACAACATCTCATATGATCTCAAATAAAAGATACACAATACACATAAATACAACATCTAAATAAAAATATCTAGGATAAAAATAAGAATGATAATGATACAACTACATCTACGAGCATCCAACATCTGCCAATCTGAGGGGTACCCAAATGGTAAGAAGTCACTACCTCATGACCATGTAGTCACCTAATCAGGTTCCCACTCCCATCATGTAGGGGAGATAATGTATCATCTCATATGGATATCAAATCATAAAATCAATCCTAGGCAAGGAATCCTAATAGCCTAATCTACTTCAAGGGTACACAACTACAGATAAAGAAAAGATAACCAAAGTTGAAAAGTCAATCATCCAATACCAAAATCACCACATACTAAAGTCAACAATAAGATACCAAGTCCAAATTAAATATCAAAAAAATAAATAAATACAACACTGAAAGTTAACCACTTCCAAATCAAATCCCATGTGTCAAAAGAATAATAACCAACAAAGAACTAGTTGTCATCAATAAATGTCCACCACCCATAATAAACAAGATCCAAAAATGTGTATCAACTCACAATAAATACATCCAAAAAGTACACCACCAGGTTAAATACAAAAAAACCACGAAGGAGACTCGAGCTACATACTAGGAAGTGACATCACATGAGCCAACTCTAAGGTTATCCTAATAGTCTCCCACCCCGCTAGCAACTCTATGCAACATTAGTAATATTTTTTAATAGAAAAGGAAACTAAATATGCAAGATCTCAATCAAACATCTTAATCTACTCCCATCCTAGATTGTACTAGTGGTTGAGACATGGGTGAGGAACACAATTATCTTATTATTGTTTAGTTTATCTTATTATTGTTTAGTTTATCCCCAAACATTTATTAAGTTACCACTTATTACACAACTTACAATGAGTTATCCTGGTAGCCGCTTTGGGCCCTAGACCTTATTGCAAGCTACTCCCATAGAATGCACCTAAACAACCTTCCCAAAGTTCATAAAGCACAATTGTGTCCAATACCACAAAATATATACTACATGAATTATGTTCCATAACAAGCAACCCAAAAAAATGTGTTGGTTCTCAAAACCTAAGTCATCATAAATGCTCTCAAATTAAATCTCATAAAAATAATTTTTTATTTGAATCATAAAATACATCATGACACTTGGTCAAAAAATCATCATAAAAGAAATATCAAAAGCCTATGGTGCACATCCTATTTTGGTCGACTATGCAAGTCACATAAAACCAGCACAAAATAAATATCACAATACTTAAAACAAGACATAAAGAAATATATAGTTTTCAGCCACATGATTTAATTCCATCATTTCCTACATATGTTTAGATTGAATCATAAGAATGTGTTTAAAAATATAGTAAAAATATACATATTTACATAAATTGTTAGGCTAATATACTTATTTCAATATTAAATCTATTTGTTCATGTAAAATGTCATTTAATATTATCATGTTATTAATTCAAATAATCTTAAATCACAAATGAATTGATTAATAACATAAATTATATAATTAGATTAAGTATTAATATCAATTTCATTTCTAAAATATTATTTATGACTTCTATTTTAGTCCAATATTAATATTTACTTTTCCTTTAATTCATGATGCAACTAGAGATAACTCAAACTTTAAATTATAATTTTAATGAAATTATTTATAATTCCTCTGATGATATTAAATATTCATAACTAGATAATTATATGGTGAACTTCACTATAGCTTCTCTTAATATATAAGTAGATCACAAATTCAATACCCCGGTAAGAAGAGAGAAGAAAAGAGTAGATATTTTGGGGTGTAACGCTAGATCTCTTCTATCCACTTACTTAGGGCTTCCCTTGGGGTTTAAACCTCTAGACACTTTTTGGGGTAATCTTGTGTACAGATTCAATAGGAAGCTTGGTGGTTGGAAAGGTATTACTTTGAGCCAAGTGGGTAAAGTGATATTGATTAATCTACTTTACAGAATTTACCTAATTATGATCTTAGCCTTTTTTCTATTTCTTCCAAGGTGGCTGACCACCTTGAAGCTATTCAAAGGAACTTTAGGCACTGATGAAAGCAAGAAATACTTGTTGGTGGCCTGGGATTCCATTTTCAAATCTAAGAAGCAAGGGGGTTTGGGGATTGAAAAGTTGAAACAGTTCAACTTAGCTCTTCAAGCGAAATAGATTTGGAGAATTTTCAACAACAAAGGTGAATGGAGAGATATTTTGATGTCCAAATATGCTAACGACCTCAATCTTAAATAGTTCATTAATAGGGATTCTGACCCTAGAGGCTCTTCCATCTGGAATGATCTTATGAGAACAAAGGATCTAGCCTTTAAGAAAGCCAAATGGCATGTGGGAAATGGGGAAGATACTAACTTTTGGCTTGATGACTGGCTCAGTTTAGGTCCTCTCTAGTAAAATGAGGCTTTCAACAAATGGGCTAATGTTTGTATTGAAAGATTTGGGGGCAAGGTGTGTGACTACAGAATTCACAATGGGTGGCTTGACCTCGTAGAGGTGTCTGAGGAGCTGAAGCCACTAATGGACATGGTTGGACATATTCATTTATCCCACAATAAAGATACCTTTATTTGGGGGGAGACTGTGCATGGTCTTTATACTATGGCCTCTGGCTATGAGACTACAATTACAGAGCTAGGCCCCTGTGTGGGCCAAAGCCTGGTATCTGGGCCTTTTTCCAAATATCAACATATTCTTCTGGATCTTGCTCCAAAATCATATTCTCATAGTGGATAACCTCACCAAAAGAGGTAACATGATTCCTAATAGATGTATCTTATGCAAAAATAACAGAGAGAGTGTTGACCATATGTTTATATATAGTCCTTTTATTAATTCTATCTGGTCTCTTTTCCTATCTTATTTCGACCTCTCCTAGTGTTTTTCATCCAATATTCTGGAGTTGTTTGTTCAATGGAAATTTGGAATGGTTGATAAGTAATCCAAGACTTTATGGATATGGGCCTTACCTCATGTGTGCTAGGGGGTCAGGAAAGAGTGGAACAACTAAATCTTTAGGGATAAGGAGTCTATTGCCAAAGTGATTTTTCACAAATGTCTCAGTGCTTTGATCGAAAATTACACCAACACTAAAGGTCCCATCCCCCCTCTTAATAAAAGGGTCAAAGACAAAAGAGAGGGTTGTAGTTGGTCTTTCCTGCCTGAGGGTTGGCTTAAGGCCAATTTTGTGGGGTAGCTAAAGGCAACCCGAGAAAGGCTGGGATTGGTAACATCATTAGAAATGTGCATGGGAAAGGGATTGCTACATTTTCCACACCCCTTAGAATTCAAACTAATCATTATGCAGAGGCCATTGTGGTGCACCAGCAAATCAATTTAGCAAAATAAATTGGAGTGAAATTCCTTTGGCTAGAAGGAGACTCTAAAAACATAATTTATTTCCTTAATGGGAGGAACAAGCCTACTTGGACTACTACAAATATTATTGATGAATGTATCCAAACCTTCAAACTTTTGAAAAAACCTATGTGGCACATGAGTACTGTGAGGCCAAAAATGTGGCAGATAGGTTGGCGAATTAGGCAGTCAAGTATAACGAGGTGGCTAAGTAGATGGATGGACATGATATCCCATTAGAGTTTAATGAGGTCATCAAAAGGGATTGTATCCTAGGTAGATTGGGTATAATTAAATGCCATAATGAAATTTAGTAAGTTGTGGGTTGTGGTCAATAATAAAATGTTTGGATTTATTATGATAATCAATGATTTATAGGGAATGTGTAGAGTTGTGAGGTGGAAGTACGATATTTATCGTGCTTCCCATATCTACAATATCCATCAACCTATGTCAAGTACTGCTTGTGGAAAGAAAATTCACAAGGCAAAAAAAAGATGTAAGAAAATGAGGAGAGCTGAAGACTTGTAGGTTTTGAAGGGTTCTAATACTGACTATAGAGATTGCATTGAGAAGATGATGCAGGAGCATCCAGAGGTATAAGGGCAATCCTGTGTCACCCAAAAAAAATGTACTTAGACTTAGTTTTTGTTTCATGTGTTTTCATTTCTGGATACCCATTTGGGTCAAATAAAGGTTCTAACTCTCACAGTTCCACTATCAATGTTCTAAGATGGAGTATTTGAGCACCTTGGGATACGTGTAAATGCCAAAAAAATAGGAGTATGTAATTGAGCCATAATTTTTGTGAATTAGTGGGTTTAAATTGGTCAGATGAATGTAATTGTAATTTAGAGCATTCTAGAAAAAGAACCAGGTCAAAAGGCCCCATGGTTTGAAAGTTATTGCAGTTTTTCAATTTTTGGAGACCTCTTAAGAATGCTTCAAAGTTAGGATAGGGGCATTAAATGACCTCAAATAGGGCCAAAAAATGGGGTATGAGCAAAGCTGGTCCATGGGGCTATAGAGCACTTTGAGATCTTTTCAAAAATGTAAACGGTTTGTCAATCAAAGCTACGGTTCAAAAGTTATGCCTCCCGAAAGTTCAGTTATCATTTTTGGATTCTTCTAGTTTTGCGCTGACTTCTAATGCGGCTTCTAGAGCCTTCTACTTGGTTGATGGATGCCAACTAGCACTTTCTAGAATTTACTCCTAATCCTTAACCCTTTGGGGTCTATTTAAGGACATTTTTGGCATTGTAAAAGGCAGTTCGGAGTGGAGTTTGAGAGAAGGTACTAGGAGAAGAATTTATCTCCAGATGTATGCTATTGTAAACCCATAGGGCATGTTTTGGAGACTGTTTCTCCACACTAAGTGTACTAGCATATTTTCATAGTTAATAAAATTTTCCCTTTCCTATTGTGTCCATTTTGTGCTTGGGTTTTGTCCCCATCAAGTGGTATCAGATCAGTACTACATCAAAAGAACACCATGGTTGGGGAAAGACATAGGAGGAAACCATAGGATGAAGCCCAAAAGTGGAGAAGAAGATCCAAGGTGTGGAACATCCTAAAGAAAGGAGAAATTATGAATTATATTGAATGCCTCCATGGATGGAAACCCTCTATAACTAAAAGTATGGTTAGAAACTAGAACAAGAGCATGGTCAAAATTGATGGGGTGAAATTCTTTGTTATGGAAGAAATTATCTCGTTGATTACTGGCATCCCTATTATTGACAAGAAATTTAATAGAGGCCAAAAATTATCAGGGCAAGTGGTGGTGGAGTTCACTAAGAACCAAGAGGAGAAATGGCCGTCGGTGAAGAGAGATACCCATTATCTCCTGAGCTCCATCAAGCCTCTGTGGATATTTGTGCTCTGTGCCATTATCAAATATATTACTCTTGATACCAAGTTTGATCACATATTCACTTACCACTTCATGTTACTTAACCATTTTAGGTATGGGGCAAAAATCTCTATCCCTTTCTAAATTTACTCTTCCATGAATAATAATATTAATAAGTATCAAGAAAAGAAAACTAGGAATCTAGCGCTCCATGAGGGTCTGTTGCTATTAATCTACGAATACTTCAAAGTTAGGACTATAAGTAAACAAATCCAAGACAAGAAAGAGGGCAAGAAAATAAAAGGGGATTCTAATGAGCCTAATCAGATTTATTCACCTTTGGATATGGAGGAAGGTCTTGAGATGCACATAGATTCAGAGGACTTTGAGTTCCCATAGCATAGCTTGGGGAAAAAACCCATCAAAACTAATAGCAAGGAGAAAAATGTGCTCATGGAGCCCACACATGACATTGACACTTCTTTGCACAAGGGTTACAATGAACGGGTGGAAGGGATGGACATAGGAGAAGATAGTGTAGGGGTAGAGGAGAAAATTAGGGAAGGGGATGTTAAGGAATGAAAGAAGAGTAAGAGAACCATCACTATCAAAGTGCCAGCAAGCAAAGAGGAGGAGGCCATGGCGTTAGGGAATTAGAAAAGGAAAACCCTAGATGACAACAAGGAAAAACAGGGGGAGGAGAGTGAGAAGGTGGAAGGGGAACCCATCGATAGGGAGGGACTTGAACATGGCTCTAAGGATTTTGACAGTAGCACTTACAGATGCTCAGTCACAAGGAAGGATAGGAAGGTGGTGTGGTAAAACTTTGACTCTGTTTTGGCTAATATGGGCATCAAATAGGAGCTAATCAAACTTAGGTAAAAGAAAATGAAGAGGGTAGAATCCAACTGGAGGAGTTGATTGATCCTACTCTGGTCATCCTCAGTTGCATTGCTAAGGAGAACTTGGACATGGATGTCCTTAACAATGCAAAAAATAGTTTGGTAGACATCTTCTATACCACTAAGCGGCTTTTCCATGAAATCCTTGACCTCAAACATAGAATGAGCACTATGGAAAGGGAGACATATAGCTCAAATAATAGGGTCAATGAGGATGAACAAAGTATGGACAGAAGAGTGGAAAAATTCAATAATAGAACTCATGTGATGGATAGGACAATGCAAGGTATAGTTGAGCAAAGCTCTAGCATCCTCAAGGACAATGAGAACATCAAGAGGTTCATTCACTATGCAGATGATTAGAGCATCAACAAGGAGTAGGACCCTGACACACACAACTTAAAGGAAAGGACTTTGGATGAAGACACAAGGAAGCAAACCAAGTCCAACACTAGGAAAAAGGATGCCCTAGCCCCAAACTAGGAGCTTTCTGACATGAAGGAGGTAGCAAGCAAGCTATCAGAGCTGGAGATCAACGCAGCTAAAATGCTGAGAGACATCATCTGAGTGCCCTAGAATTTAGTGGGTTGCCCTGGTTTTTTGGCATATCTCCCTAGCTTTACTTCTATTTGAATCTTTGTTTTGGGAGATGTTCTTTCTTTTTGCTTTCTATCTCTATTTGTAGCCTTATGCATTATGTTGTAGACTGATCTTTATTATGTTCGAGTTTTAGGGCCCTTTTAAAACCTATTTTCCTCAATCAAAAACTCCACTTGTATTAATAAATATATAATAAGTTTCATCCAACTAAGAGTTTTCAAAATTCAAAAGTAAACATAACATGATCATGTTATGTGTAATTTTGATCAAATTTCAAAATGGGTATTGCCTCGTTACCGAGCCAAGAAAAAATATTAAGAATTTTGAAATTTGAAATAACATGACCATCTTATGTTTAACCAAACATGGTCACATTATTAAGAACTAGAAGCATTGCTTCTAGTACTCCATAACCCCATTGACTTAAGAAGAAATAAAAGCAATTAGAGTGAAATATATATATATATAGAGAGAGAGAGAGAGAGAGATTAATTAAATTATTTATAATTTCTCTCAATAACTAGATGGTTATATGGTGAACTTCACTATAACTTCTCTTAAAATATAACTAGATCAACTAAGAGTTTTAAAAGCATTAATAGTAAAACTACTTATAAGAAAACAAGTTGTATTTTTTTATTTAATTTTTAATATAAATAAATAAGACTTTTTAAAAAATTTCTAAAATTAATAATGAATAATAATTTTTTTTAAATCTGAAATTAATAATTATAATAAAATTTTTTTTATTTTTTAATCCAAAAAAAAAAATCTATTTTCATAAATAAAAATACGCATGCAATTAGTATTTTTGCATGCCTTTGATCATCTAAAAATATGCGAACATAATATACTTTGTTCTCTATCTTGAATATATTTGTTTTCTTCCAATTTTCTAATGTTGAAATTCTCATATCAAAAAGGATTTTTAGATGAATATAAAATTCATGGTTTTTTAGTTTCTCTAGATTTCAATGTGAATTTCCTATTGGCTTCTTAGGTCTAGATTTCCAATGCAAATTTCAATGGCATGATTATACTCTTTACTTCTTACAAAAGTTTCCCAAACAATAAATGTCTCAAATTATATTCCTAAATTACAAACCAAAATTGTTCCCAAGATTTCATTCCATAAATTTCAGCAATGTAGCAACACGAAGTAGACAAATTTTCCAAAATATTTTTTACAAATGGGTTCTCAAACCTTACCTCAATTTGATATTTGGGATTCTGGATAATTTGGTTAATGCATGCAAATCTAAACTATCTGAAATTTTCAACAATTATTTTTCTCCAATTCCAAAATTTCTCTCTCAAACCTATGTCAAAAAAAGAAATACAAATCCTTTAATAAGAAGTCATAACTAGACCCTTTAATAAAGAGTCATAAGTAGACATATGCACCAAGATGGCGTGCAAAAAATTGGACACCATGAAAAATAGTCAAAAGTGTACAAAATGTGATCGTGTTATGTATACTTTTGATCAAATTTCAAAATGGGTACTAGCTCCTTATTGAGCCAAGAAAAAAATATTTAAAAAAATTTAAACTTTGAAATAATTGATTGCCTTATGCTTAACCAAACATGGTTGCATTATTAATAACTAGAAACATTCTTTCAAATTAAGAAGAACCAAAAGCAATTTGAGTCAAATATATAGAGAGAGGGGGGTGAATGAGATACAAGAGAGGAGAGCGAGGGGGGGGGGGGATATAGTTCACATTTCTCTACAAATAATTCCACAACACTTGTCATTGTAGGAATTTTTCTTAGGGAAAAATCACCCAAGATCAAGTAACTCAAGCACAAGCACAGAATAGACCAAAGTATGATCAAAATAACAATATGCTATTCAATTGATGTGTATACAAACTAGGAGTACCTGAATATAAAGGCCTCTGGAATGCTTCTAGAATGTCTAAGAGTTAGCAATATGATAAGCCTCACAGCTAAGCACATGTCCACCAAGTGTGGATTATCCTCTATTAAGCCCAGGAGTTAGTATGATGATGAGAGGATACACCTACAAAGGTGTGTCACATAAAATTATGTTGTAGACACCATGTGCTTAATTAAGATTGAGAATAACTATGTTGTCAACATTACAACTCAGTTAATTATGCAAACTCTAGTGTTGTAGACACCATGTGCTAAATTAGAATTGCTTACTTTTGTGTTGTCAACATGATAACTCATAAGAGTACGAAAACTCCTAAGTGTCAAACTAATAAATAATAAAATAATACATTGAACTAAGTAAACTTAAGTGTATTAATTAAATACTTATTTAAACCAACACCCCCCTTAAGTGTAACTTAGGGGAATGCACTTAAGCTCACAAAAGCTAGGATAAAAATGCAAGATGGGTCCCAGCTACTAGGACATGTTAGGTACCTATGTACAAAATGCAATGAAATCTCTCATAAAGCAGATAAAGAGGGAAAACCTCATGGGAAAAACCCTTCCCCAAAAAGAGAGGTGAAAAAACATGATGCATGGATGGATGGAGTAATCAAGACCACCCCCCCCCCCCCCCCCCCATATTATGACATACATCATGTATATACAATAGAGAAGTATGAGAAGGACAAAACCCCATAAGAGAAATAAGCCCCCCTCTCCCCCATAAAAGAGAAGAAGAAGAAGAAGAAAGGAGACTAAATAGTCCCCTCCCCCCACCCCCCATATGAAGAATGCCAATTAGTGATAGCTACTCCAATGTAGAAGTTGATCCATGATTGTTGAATAATTTTCCTCCCCTTTGGAAGAAACAATGACATAGGTACTAATAAGATACTTCCCCAATGTGTAGAAATAATCCCAAAGATGAATGGTGTCTATGAAACCTACTCAACTGTCCTTTTGTTGATACTGACTATCACCCCTTCGAATACTGTTGAAAAGAACAATGTTGAATCTAGCAAGGATGGATGTAGAACATATTCCAAAGAACCATGTGTCTCCTCAAATGATAAAGAGACCTCCTAAAACTGTTGTACATAAGGATCCACAATCATATCAACTTCGTAAGACTGAACATGTAGAGAATGGACAAGAGGGTCAGAGTGAACCCTCATAACAACTGAAGAAGGATCTTCTTCATCAAAGAGAAGATGTATATCATCAATGATGTCTCCCAAATCTGCTGTGTATGACTCCATAAACAAATCAAAAATATCTATTATGTAGTCATCCCCTAATGCTGGAACTGGAAGACAAGGTGTACACAAGTATACTGGATTACATGGGCCTATCACTATAGCAATGTATGCATGTGGAATGTGCTAATGTTGTGACCTTGGTCTACATCTGTCAATAGGATCCCACATATCTAAATCTATTGAATCACTATCACTGTTGTCACTATCAGTTTCCACTATGTATGAAGTATGGAGAGGATTAGAGGATAAGCTAGGTGAACTTTCCTCAAAGTGAACATTCCTCTCTATGAAGATCTCATGATTCTTAGGATCCATAAGTCTATATGCCTTAACACTGTCTTTATATTCGATGAAAGTACAAGGCCTTGGTGGTGGTGCCTTTCATTCTCTTGAAGATATGTTTTCCCATGTTGGATAACCAAAGACTCCAAAGTGTTTCACAACTAGTTTTCTTCCACACCATGCCTCAAAAGGAGTCTTTCCATCTAGGACATAGTGAGGAGACCTATTAAGTATGTGATTGGCACTGCTTATAGCTTTGACTTCAAGTGATGGATCAAGAGACTTGGCTTGAATCATGCAACTTTCCATTGACTTAAGATTTATAATCGTCATTGCTGCAACATTTGTCTTTTACAGAATAAATGCTTTTGGATTCTAAAGATCAATACCCTCAAGTTCACAAAATTCCCTAAATCTTGAGTTCACATATCTTCTTTCATTGTCCATACAAAGACCCTTAATTTGAAGGCTAGGACTTATCAAACACTTCATTCTTGTGATCAAGAAAGTAGACCCATGTGTAGTGTGAAAAGTCATCAATGAAAGTGAGAATATAGCGACCCTCACTAACTGATGTTACTACAAAAGGACTGCTAGAAATATGTGAAATAACTCAATAACAACTAAGGCTCTCCTAGACTTCCCTTTGTCATACTTTTCTTCTAGATGCATATCCATTTAAAAAGTTGAACATTCACCCTTAGAAAAGTTGATTATAGGTAGAGCTTTGACCATATTTTTTGAGCTAATTTGATGAAGATAGTAGACGGCAAGATGACCATACCACTCATGCCATAATTTCTTTGTGAATGAGATTGAGTCAACAAGGCATGTGATGGAGACTTAGGCACAAAGTGGGAGAAGGAATAAAGCCTTTTGTCATGATTGACTTTACCCACTACAACTAATGAATCATCTTTAAGATTGCACACCATTACTAAATTAGGAAGGAACTCAACTTTATTGCCATCTCCATGGTGAGTAATTTGGTAAATTGAAAGGAGATTAAAGCTAAGGTTAGGAGCATAGAGAATGTCTTTGAATTCTCCATTTTCCATCTCAACTTGTCCTTTCCCTTCAACTTCCATTTTTGTATCATCTCCTACAAAGATGTGAGGTACCTTAGACTGCTTCAATGAAGAAAAGTGTCCTTTTGAAGAACCCATATAATATGAGGCACCTAAGTCAAGAATCCATTCCCTTGAAGAACTTGAACCAGCCATAAGTGTTTGCCCTTTTTCCTTTGAAGTGGATGGATTTGAATCCTTGGAAGCATTTGGCACATTGATTTTGTTCTTCATAAGTAGGTTTTCCACCTCATCTATTCTCTTAGTCTTGCAATGATGCTCATCATGATTTGGTTTCTTGCAATATGCACAAAATAGTTTATCCTTCTTATTGTTGTTTGCCTTCTTATTGGAAGAAGAAATGCCTTATTATGAGGAGGAATGTTGTTGTTTCTTTGTTTGTGATTTTTGCTTTCACTACTTTTTCTTGTTGTTGGTAGAACTTTTTCCTTCTTGATTCTATTGGTTCTCATTAGTAGCTACCAATTTTTTAACTTGGATTGTTCCAACATCAAAATTTCTACAAATGCATCAAATCAAGGCTTAGTGAAGGCATTTCCCATGGTCAACCTATGAGTTTTGTAACTCAAAACAAAACATGCATACTCTAAAGGTAGCCTCTTCAAGATGTGATGGATCAATCTATCATCCTTCATGGGATTACCACAATCTTTGAGTAGTGTTCTTAATTCATTGACTTTGTTGACATAGTCTTGAATTGTGTCAAAATTATTAGGATCCAATAGAAGTAGGTCATCCTCAATCTGGAATCCTTTTTCCTCATCCACCTTCCCATACAACCCTTCAAGTTTGTCCCAAGCACGCTTGGTTTCCTTAAAGCTAGAAATGTAGAAGAAGAGATCTACTCCTAATGATTACTAAAGCTTGATTGTCTTTGATTTTCCAATCAATTAGTATTGTAGCATCAATGAGTTTGGTAATTGTACCATTAACATATAGATTTAAACCTTTTTCCATTAATCTAATCCATACAATATATTTCCATGTAGTATAATTGTGTGAAGTTAGAAGTGGAGTTTTAGGTGAACCCATGATGCAGAAAATTAAAAGAGCATAAAAGAGAGACACAAGAACACAAGACATGCCCCTCTATTCACTCAACCAAAGAATGCCCCCAAAAATGATGCTTTTGGCACTTTATATATAGTGTGTTTACAATAGGCCACTTGTCAAAATTGACAAAGTGGACTTCTAATTTTGCTTGTTACAACTACCTTTTAAGGTTCAAATCTAGTACTAAGCACTATAGCTAAGATGTAAAACAAATTTGAAGTGGAATCAAACCATTACAATGCAAAAAAGGACCTAATTTTGAAAGTGATATTTTTGTCCACACAACCCTATAATTTGATAGATCTAGAAAGTAGATGAAAATTTAAGCAATTTCAAAAAAAATGGAACCTAAAAATGTGGCCAGATGACCCCGTACAAAGCATATGAAGTTTCAAAATAGAGGATTGGATAGGTACAGTTGCCAAAAAATGAAAATTCTGACAAATTCGTGCACCAAAAGAAGAAAAGAAAAACACCATTAAAAAGTTTAAGAAAATCTAGCCAAAAATCAAAAAAAATCACACCTGATTTGGAGTCTGAATTACTGAGATGTGGCCTCCCAAAGTCGGACTCTAAAATCAAAACTCATCTAAAGATAGGTTTGGGCAAAAAACTGTGACGTTAAATTTGACAGTCAAGCAGTCATCACAATAGTGTATTTTGGGTTGCACATGATAGTCAAATGACCATTAATTTTAACATAGTTAAATGCTTGTGTTAGCAAAGAATCTACCTGAGATGATGTGGTTGTGATGTCACTACTGACATCAGCAATTGTACGGACAGTACAAAAAAATTGATGTGGTAAGGATGACATGGCTAGTCTAAGTTGTCCTTGCTAACAGAGATGTCTATGTTAGCAGGATGACTATACCATCCATCGTAGCGATCAACTCAGCTTAGGTGGTCTGACATGGTGGGATCAATGGATTTTGTGTCAGGTCCAGACTGACAGTGTCACATGAATGCTGAGTGAACTACTATGGTGGTGGTTGGCAAGCCTACAAACACTTTGTGTCATGTAGGTAAGTAGAGTTTAGCACCATAGTTTTGCTTTCACTAGTAGGAGACTATTCACAATCACCGGGAGTTTTAACGGCTAGAGATTTTGTCTAAGGCTTAATACCATGGGGGTTGGAAGCTTATGCTAGTGAGGTGAGGAGTGGGTTAATCCCACATTGCTGTGGATTATGAGTGGACTTGTGTTTAATACACACAAAGCCCTAAGCTTGAAAAAAATGTATGAGTTGTCGAGTTTAATGTGAAGCCACTTGCTGGGTTGAGTTGTGTTGAACATCGGTTAGCTTAGCTACCAAATTTATGAGTTGTTGCCAGCTGTGAGTTGTCAAAAGGTTGGTGTGTGTTGGAAAACATGTTGTGGATATTACAAAGAATATTCTACCAAATATCTTGTAGGGGTCAAGATTTCACCACTCGATTCCTACAAAAAAAATTCTCTACAAGCTTGGTAGGCCAGAAAAAAATTTGAATTTTTTTTAAATTGCAAAATAATCCAAAAATTGCAAAAAATTGTAGAGAAAATAGATCTAAAAAATTAATTAAATATATCTAAAAATGATAATACCAAATTTGCAAATCGGACCTTCCGGTGCTAGTTTGCAAAAAAAAAATTGCCTCAAATTCGAGTATGGCCTAGGGTAGGAAATGTTATAGTCAAATTTCACTAAATCGATGCTTCAAACACAATGGCAAGGTCTGCTTTGGCTCTAGATGCTTCCAATGACTGCGATACTCCTAATCTGAGTCGAGGTCCTCTGAGAGGTGAATCAAAAATGGTCTTCGATGGCTATGTGAAGAGAAGCTCCCTCAACTCTCATACCATGTAAGAATTTTCCTTAAGGAAAAATCACCCAAGATCAAGGAACTCAAGCACAAGCATAAAATAGACCAAAGTATGATCAGAATAACAATATAATATTCAATTGATGTTTATACACACTAGGAATGCCTAAATATAAAGGCCTTTGGAATGCTTCTAGAATGTCTAGGAGTTAGAAATATTATAATCCTCACAACTAAGCACATGTCCACCAAGTGTGGATTATCATCCATTAAGCCCAGGAGTTAGTGCAATAATGAGAGGATAAGCCTACAAAGGTGTGTCACATAAAATTATGTTGTAGACACCATGTGCTTAATTAAGAGTATGAATAACTATGTTATCAACATGACAACTCAATTAATTATGCAAACTCCAGTGTTGTAGACACCATGTGCTAAATTAGAGTTTCTTATTTCTATGTTGACAACATGACAACTCATAAGAGTATGCAAACTCCTAGGTGTCAAACTAATAAATAATAAAGTAATGCATTGACCTAAGTA
This sequence comes from Cupressus sempervirens, assembly GCA_028749045.1. NCBI lineage: Eukaryota > Viridiplantae > Streptophyta > Pinopsida > Cupressales > Cupressaceae > Cupressus > Cupressus sempervirens. The sequence continues at coordinate 391,115,486 of CM053785.1, read as the reverse complement.
AACTTAAGTAAGTGTAATAAGTAAATAGTTATTTACACCAATAGTCACTTCTCTATCTAAAAATTATTTTTTTGAGTGCATGTGCACTGAAGACCTTCTATCACTACTTGAACTACTAGTAGATGGTGAGTGTTCATCATCATCATCATCATCATCTGGCATAGACTTACATGCATATCTTACTTCTTACTTGAACTACTCTTTTCCATTAACTAGGTGGGCTTTGTCTCTTAATCTTGAGTAATTGGTTAATAGTTTCATTCTTAACAAAATTCATAACCAGATTCTCCATAGCTAGTTTTCTTCTTGATTGTTATAATATTTTCTCCTCAACTGAACATTTTGTAATTAGTTGATATACAATCACATTTTTATCTTGGCCAATCCTAAAGGCATGTGATTGAGCCTGTAGATCCACAAAAGAGTTAAAATCTAGATCTGGTAGAAGAATAGTATTAGATTTATCAAGTGTTCCCAGAGGTGATGTAAGACCCCTTAAGGAACACTTGATGGTTGTAATGTGTCCCAAGGGGTCATATTGGGTCATAAGGGGTGAGTTAATATCCCTTTCAAGAATTTCTAGGACCCCTTATGACACATTTATAGCAAATGAAAGAAGTGAGCTATGCATGTGAGCCTATGTTAGATGATGATTATGATGAATACTCACCGTCTACTATTAGCTCAAGTAGTGATAGAAGGTCTTCAGTGCACATGTACTCAACAAATGAATAATTTAAGGGATCTTATGGGATCTTAAGGGGCCCTAATGTCCCTTTCAACATACTAGGACCCCTCATGACCCCTTTTAATACATTAGAGATAACAAGTCTTTGGAAACACTTATATTTGTCAATGGAGGAGATACACCCATTGGATTTGCAATAATCTTAGATGTCTCACCTTAATTGATGTCACTGATTTTAAAGCTTTCTCCCAACTAGACCTCCTTGTCTATTTATAGTACCTTCATGAAAACAAAAATTTGAAGTTCAATGATAAGACCTATAGACCTTATAAGAGGGATGACAACATAAAAATCATTCTAATTATAAAAATCCATATCAACCCCAACTTGATTCAAAAATGTTATTTGTATAATGATTTGATACCTCTATCCATCTTTAGGTTAGTCTATTCTTTTTTCTCTCTCTTGTCATTTTGAAGAACTTTGTGGATTAAGATATATTGGTTATTAGAAATAGATAATATTGAGAGGGGAGGGTGAATCAGTATTCTACAAACTTTTTCCCACAACTGAATATTGTTAATTACTTTACAACTTGTATATGAAAGTAAACCAACAATGTTGATCAGTAAATAAAACCATACACATAGAGAACACATAACACCATTGTTTGTTACTAGGGAAACCCTAACCAAGGGAAAACCCCAGTGGGGATGATACCCACAAGATGATCCACTAAACAAAAGAATCATTTTAAGGATATTGACCCTATTAGGAGTCTATCAAATACATATAGTGTCTCGAGTCCTTGTTAGAGGACTAGACCCTATTAAAAGCCTCAACCCTGTTAGTATTTTCTTCAACCCTATTAGGAGTTGGTAGAACAATTACAATGTATGCAAGAAGATCTCACTACCCTAACGTGCAATATACAAATAAGTTTCTTCACAATAATAGATATACATACAATAATGTCTCGATTTTGTATTTCATACTTCCTCTAATCATTCATCATATTTTGCATCACATAAAGCTCTCATATCACATATACTTCCTTCACAATAGTTTGCATCATATAAATTTGCTTCTACTTAGTTGCATAAGATATGATTTTTACTTATAACTTGCAAATTTTCAAAACTCTTATTTGTTAGCATTGAAGCTTCCACATGCTTGGATAATTATAAAAATAACTTGGGGTTGAAATCTAGGATTTCATCCCATCATAGTTTAGTAATTATTTTGTTACCAAAATAATTCTTTAAGCCATACAATTCATTTTACAACAATTTTACTATTGTGCTCTATTATGCTTTATTAATTACATGTACTGGTAATTCCTTTGTAACTATCATCATATTATCCATACATATATGCACAGTGACATACATTATCATGAAACTGTCAACTGTCAGTCCTTAACTGCACATGTCCTAACTCGGGCTCTGTCATCTATACATGTTGAATCTATCTCTGTGTTGCTGCAAAACTATCCAATACTTACACAACTTTCTATCTCTGATTTCACAATGAAATACCAAAATATATGTGTTTCCATAAATGACAACACTCACTCGTCTTCCTAGCCATATTTTTAACAATATCCCTCTTTGGCATTGATGACAATATTTGGGAAAATTGGCTATGTCCCAAAATTATGTCATACAAAAACATAATAAATACAAAAATAAATGACTCAAAACTGACCTTCAAAACTTGAAAATTTTATTTATGTCTTGATGGATGATTACATTCCTTATCTCTCCTCTTACAATGATTTTCTATATGCATAGCTAAGCTCTCCCTTACATATGTATACATTTTTATACAATTTTCCTTTACATTCTTCTCCCCTTTTGATATTAATGACAAAGGTGTCAAAATGTGTACAAAACAAAATTGGGTTACCTTTCTTTATTCAACTTGAAATTATTGATATACAATTTGCAAAACCAAGTCTTATCTTTTCAAGCTCCTTCCAATTTTCTTTTGTTATATCAGATATACTTATAAGTGCACAAAGTGCATATGATGCCACTCAACTGCACTCAAGTATATATAGGAAAATTTGTCATAGGATGTCTTTGATACAAGACACTCATCCAATTGCCTCTATAAAATGCTAACTTTAGGAGATAAATATTCTCTAAGGATAGAGAATCTCTTTATTACCTTCTCCTTTTCAAATTCAATTTGTCTGATAGCATTTTGAACTTTCTCCATTTCTACTTTAATGTCCTCAATACTTGCATTTGGTTGTTGTAATATGATAGTGATTGTTTGAAGCTCACTCATTCTACCTTTGATCAAGTTATCAAATTTTGATAAGTAGTTGTATGACATTGTGCATTGTCCATAAAATTTCTTTCCTGCATCTATGCTCTTCCTCAGCTCCTTTATGCAAACTTTAGAGTCTGCAAGTCATTTATGGCATTAGTGCATACTATGTCAAATAGTGATGCATCATGCTTAGTCTGAGCTTGCATTGAAGCAATGTCAGGAAAAGTGGTGAAATCTGCATCAAATGATCTTAACACTTCCTTGGCCTTCTTCTAAATGTTAGGCTCCATAATAGTAGTTTGTACTATCATTTGCATTCTTTCCAGAACTTTTGTCAAAGTTCTCTCTAAATTCTTAACAGACTTGTTCTTCTCCAATAACTGCTCAAAGAAGTTATCAGACCCTTTTGATCATCATCCTCATCTAATGCTATAGGAAATATATGAACTATTATTTTTGGGGTAGCTACTGCAATAGGTATAACCACTTGTAGTTCAATAATTTCCTTCTCTTTTTCTTTCCTTTCTTTCTCCTTTCTCTTTTCTTCTTTCCTTTCTTTCTCCTTTCTCCTTTGTCCTTTCTTCTTTCTTTCTTTCCTCTTCTTTTCTTTATTCTTCTTCTTTTCTCTTCTCATCTTCAATCCTCTTTATCTCTTTTACTTGTTCTTTCCTTTTCTTTTCCTCTTCTTCAATCTTCTTCTTTTTAGCATTTCTCTTCTCTTCTTCCTCATCATCCTCTTCATCAAAGCTAGAGTAGGCAGTAATATTGCCAACAATGTTGTTCCCATACTCTGCAAAAGGATTCTCTTTATCATCTATAGTTATATGAGTACTTTCCACTTGCATGGATTCAATCCCAGTAACTATATGTGGAGGTGAGTCAATTTGATGAGTTTCCTCAACTTCTTCTTCAACATTAGTAGGTGTATTGGCCTTAGCATACATAGGGCTTTCTCTTTCGGGCTATGCACTCTCTTTAGTGGCTTTAGGCATAGAAGTCATATAGCTAACTATGGATTCCTTATTTTTTTTACTTACCTCTTCATAATTTCATCCCATAAGAAGAATTTCTCTTCTCTTGTTTCTCAAAAAATACTCAATACCTTTCAAAATACTTTCTACATCATCATCAATGCTTACTTCACATAATTTCTTAATCAGATTTTTTCTTAACTTCATATCTTCCTCTACAACTCATCTCTTTCTATTCAATAACTTATTATACAAGTCTTTAGGGATCTTATTCTCAATACTATCAAATCTTTTATTTGTTAGAATCATTTTCCTTACTATAGCATTCTGTAGCTACCTTCTATTGATGTTACTGTACAAGCTATAATATTTATTGAATTGAACAAAATTGTCATCAAATTCACTAATTTGTAATTTATTCCTTCTCTTTCCTGGACCACTGGTGGTTTTCTTGGTCTTCTTTCAAGGGGATGGTGTAGATTCTTTCTTTACCTTCACCAACCTTTCAAATTTATTCTGCACAGATGTTGTAACTACCACATCTTCATCAGGTTCCTTCTTCAATCTAGGTTTCACTTGTGCAACTGTGGCATAGGGTGTAGTAGGTATCTAAGTAGTAGATCCTACTATTGTCACTCCCTCTGAGGGTGATGCAATGGCAATAGGAGTAGCTGTCAATACCTCTATTTGACCGTTGGTCTTCACTTCCAAGGTTATAACCTTAATCTCATTTAATTCTTCCCTTGTCATGCTTGATTATTTTAGAATAGATTCTGTCATCTTCTCAATATTCTTCTTTATTTCCTTGTTGTGAAGATCGGAGTGAACTTCCTTTATCTTTTCTTCATATGCTCCCCATTTAGGACATTCAATGTCCCTTTTTTATTGCAAAATTATCTTTTCATAACCTTTAATGTGTTCTTCACTCATTTCATAACCCATAGGTTCTATGAATTTAACTCTTGGTTCCACTGCCTTCATACAAGTTGTATCAGTTTCTACCATAAAACACATTTCATCCTTGTACTTCTCTACCATAGAATGAGGGATTATGTATCTATATTTCATTTCTAATTGAAGGTTCTTCATCATTATTTCAATGTCCTTATCCCTAACATCTTCATGTTTTGCCCTATAACACTAAGTGATCAACTTCATGGTGCACTCATTACTATTCCAACTTGTCATTCCAAGGAACTGCTTGGTTGCATGGAAAAAAAAATATTTCAATAAATATTTAAATCTAAAAACTAGATTCTTATATTTCTTCAACTTTGCAATGTTATCCAACAATTGTACTCTGACAATCTCACACATATTCACCTTTTTCTTTTCCATAGCCATTACATATGTTGCATGTAGAAATCCCACTAGCACAAAATTTACCCTAGAACTATGATTTAGCTTGTATCCCATAATATTTCTCAAAATTATAACTCTAGTATCTTTAATTAGGTCAAATCTCATATTTCTGCCATCAAATTTTGTCTTCAAATTTGTTTCAACAATATTCCTGACATTTATGTCATTCGCTAGGTTACATCCTGTGTTGTTCAATTTTGTGACCTTATGAATTAGGTCATTATCAATTACAATTTGTATATCTCCTACCCAAAACATTTCTTCATTTACTTTGCTCGAGATAATCCTACTTCATTCATGATTATCAAATTCCATGTAAAACATATACTTGATCAAGTTCAACTCATTCAAGCATGTGAATTTGGGTTTCAAGGTTAGGTTTCCATTGCACATTATACCTAAATTATGAATGTCTTCATCTCCAACACTCTAAAATTTATAGTAAATGTAGCTTCTAATACCTTCTACGTGAAGTACATTAGACAAGATTTGAGAAAATGCTCCAAAGGATCATCGATTAGAGAAACAAATGGGTGCTTCTTAAATTTATACCTTGGTCTCTCACTAACATCACACACAAACTAGCTTTTTATTATGCTAATTGATTATACTAAAAAATTCAACTGAAAGCTTAATAAAATACCTTAGTTAACTCATATTACGGCTTCTTCAAATTCACACTTCAGATGCTTCAATTTGCTCTTAATTCATTGTGAAATCGCTCACAAATGCTCTACACGATCAAATGGTACTGAAAATCTTGTTTGTAATCCTTAAATAATTTCAAATTTAACTCCGCATTATATGTATATCTACTTCATCTTTTAAAAAAAAAATTTGATTACCAATAAGCTTGTTTTCTTCTATATAACTTACTAAGATCATAAAATGCATGTGCACTTAACCATAGCTTCCTTACTATGTCCTCTACCTTCTATTGACGTGCAACTTCTTATTCTCTTTCTAACATCATTTATAATCAATTGATTATCTACCTCTAATGGAAATGTGTAATTCAAATAGGATGAGTCATAGACAATTGTTGACTTTAATCTTCCATCAGGTGCATCAAAATACTGCTCTTTTAAAAGTGTGTGAGAAATTTTTGGATTAGAAGCTTTCACAAATACTTCTTTGAATTCATCAACATGCTCTTTAACCTTCTAACTATTATTGTTGTCATTATCATTAACTGACATAGAGGTGCATTCCTTCTGTGATTGGTTCCATTCTAACTTTCAGGTGCTCTACAATTTCTTGCAATATGTCCAGGGTTGTTGCATTTGTAACATACAATTTGATTCCTTCCTTCAATAGGTATTTCCTCCATAATTGGATCTTTTTTGTGATCTCCCTCTTTCATTACATGCAAGGTTAGTATTCCTAAACATTCTAATATATCCATTTCTACTATCAAACTTAGGTTTCTTACAATCTATTGCTTTATGTCCATAACCATGATAATTATAACAATAGAAATTAATAATAGGTCTAAAAGACTTACCTGTGCAATCTCTCTTCATATGACCAACTTCATTTCATATAAAAAATCTACCTTTAAATTCATGACTGGCTTCCTTAGGTGATTCAACTTGGTTAGGTTCATCAACTTGCTCTGTTTTCTTTGGTTCATCATGTTTCTTACAGAAATCAACTTGTTCAATTTCTTTAGAGAATTTTGTAGGTGTGCTTGATTCAATCTTACTTTGATTAGTTTCTTTAGGCATAGGGGTCTTAACAACTGGGTTGGGTTCTTTTCTAACTTCAATTTTTTTGGCTAATTTCTCTCTAATAAGATATCCAAGACCTATCTTGTCATAAGAGGATCTTTAGTAAAATAATTGCTCATCAATTTTCTCACTACTAGGATAAAGCTTCTATAACTATTGTTTATCTTGTGTCAATTCTCCTTTCACAACAGTATTGTACTTTTCTAATTATGCATGCTATGTTTTGATAGAATATAATTCATATGCTACTTGAGTCAATTGGGATCTAAGGTGTGCATTCTCTATTTCTGAATCTAGTTCACTCTTACTATTATCCTTCTTAAGACTTAAGTTCAAAAATTTTCAACTCATGTTTCAAGATCTCATTTTCTTTCTAGAGGATTCCTACTTCATCATTGCCACTAGTCTATTCGTTTGATTCATTTCTAGATTTTAGGTAATCAATCTTATCTTTTAGTTTGCCAATGAAATATTTTACATCGTCATACTTATCTTTTAGGTTATCTCTTTCTTCTATAAGAAGATCAATTTGCTCAAGAGCTTCTTTAAGATTTCCCTTTAATTGTTCCATATCCACATGGATATTACTCAAGTTGTTAAGCCTCTTCTAAGTAATTGTTCTCTAATACCAGTTGTTAGAAATAGATAATACTAAGAGGGGAGGGTGAATTAATATTCTAAAAACTTGTGCCCATAATTAAATATTGTTAATTACTTTACAACTTGCATATGAAAGTAAACCAACAATGCCAATCAATAAACTAAACCATACACATAGAGAACTCATAATACCATTATTTGCTAACTAGGGAAACCCTAACCAAGGGAAAACCTTGGTGGGCACGATACACACAAGGTGATCCACTAAACAAAAGAATATTGTGAAGGATATTGACCCTGTTAGGAGTCTATCAAATACATATAGTGTATCGAGTCCTTATTAGAGGACTAGGACCTATTAAAATCCTCAACCCTATTAGGATTTGCTTCAACCCTATTAGGAGTTGGTAGAACAATTATAATGTATGCAAGAAGAGCTCACTGTCATGACATTCAATATACAAATATGTTTCTTCACAAGAATAGATATACATACAATATCATCTCATAGTTGTATTTCATACTTCCTTTGATAATTCATTAGATTTTTCCTCACACAAAGCTCACATATCACATTTACTTCCTTCACAATAGTTCACATCACATATTCACTTCTACTTAGTTGTGCAAGATATGCAAATTTTCAAAACTCTAATCAGTCAGCCTTGAAGCTTCCAACGCGGTTGGCTAATTATAAAAATAACTTGGGGATAACATATAGGATGTCTTCCTATCATAGTTAATTAATTATTTTGTTACAAAAATAATTCTTTAAGTCTTAAAATTCATTCTACTATCGTACTCTATTCTTTACATGTATTGGTAATTCCTCTATAGATATCATTGTACTATCTATATAGATCTACACATTAGCATATATCATCATGACATTATCAACCATCTGTCCTCATTTACACATTTTCTAACTCATGCTCTGTCATCTATACATACTGAATCTATCTCTATGTTGCTACAAACTGTCCAATACTTAGACAATTTGTTATCTCTGATTTCACAATGAAATACCAATATATTTATATATATATATATATATATATATATATATATATATATATATATATATATATATATATATATATATATATATATATATATGTTTCCATAAATGACAAGAGTCACTCATCTTCCTAGCCATATTGCAAACAATGGTGTTAGGATTAACCTCAGATAGAAATAATAGTTACATGCAAATATAACCAATGCCAGAAAATAGTAGATCGCATAGAAGAGAACACAAGACACAAAGATTTAACGTGGTTCACCCAATTCCTAGGCTATGTCCACCAACAACAAGTCTAATATTATTATTCAGTGATTACAATCTATAATCCCTTATAGCTCAATACCACCACAAGAAGCTAAAATATCACCATTACATTATGAAAACCCTAACCCTATGCCTTTTTTATACAAGTTTTTGCCACTTCCAAAATTAAGGCTAGAATAACTCATCCAATAGGAAAAATAGAAAATGACACCTTTTACAATATAAGGCCATTTTTGGCTTCGGAGGTGTTGCCCCCGAAAACTCCTATGGGGGCATTGCACCTTGACCCCACCCTGTACTACTATAGGGAGTGCACCTAGGGCACCACACCAGGACCCCATAGGTCTGCTGCCCCCAAAACCCCATAGAAATAATATGGGGAGAAATTCATGCCGAATAAACCTCTGAGTCTAATTAGGCTCCACATCACAACAATCTTCCACTTGGAGACTGATCAGATTCCACAATAATAACCTCCCACATGGAGACTGATCATAGCACTGTTGGATACAATTGTCTAATTATGTGTTGTCTTTGATGTTACACAAATGTCATATCAATTGTCAGTCAAAGCTTACAAGTCTCACTTGGTTAGCAAGATATTTTTCCTTGTCTAATGAGCATTCCTGAAGATTACTCTACGAAGATAGTGTCTACCGAGCTCACTCAGGCGTCAAAGGAATTCAGGCAGGAAATAGTGTTAACTGAGTTCACATGGTTAGCAAAGGAAAGTTGGACAGAGTTACTGTTCACCGAGTTCACTCAGTTACCAAAGGATTTTTGCAAGTTCACAGTGTTAACCAAGTTTCTGTTGGTTAACATAGGAAATCATCCCAGAACCAATGTTTATCGACCAAGGTCAGCCAATGAAGGATTTTTTTGTTTTGGCATAAGAAGCTTAATTACTTTAAGTATTGTTTCTAGCTGACTATGGTGATGATTATTGATTATTATAATTTGAATTTGAGCTGACTTGACAATCTGGATGGTATAAATGAAAGATCAAGTTGAGATTTCTACTGTGTGTACAAGTGTCTTGATTGAATTAAGAAGGAAAGAGTGAGAGTGAACTAGAAGGATAAGCAAGTATCCTTATGGAGTAGAAAAATATTATTCAATCAGGAAGGATCAAGTATGAAGTAGAATAGAGATCTATAATCAGCAATTCAATTGCATCACAATTAGGTCATTTAATTGTTACTCTCTAACCATTATAGCAATGATCTAAAATCTCTTAATAGAGTTGGTTTAACAACCAGTTGTAAATCCTCTAGCAAGGTGATAGTTCCATTGAATTGTTTTAAGACCTCTTGCAAGGCCACTCCTAACAGGGTGATTAAATCCTCTAACAAGGTCACACTTAACAGTGTGTTTCGTAACCTTTAATCAGGTTGGCTCCTAACAAGGTTCACTTCAGAAGAGTGAAAAACAATAACTAGTTACATTGGTGGTTTTTACCATATTGGGTTTCCACATTAAATCCTTGTGTCTCATGTGCTCATGTTATTTCTCTTGTGCTTGAAAATTAATTAATGTTAATGTTTTAAGATTAGCTAAAAGTAAATCATACTCTACATTTACCGAGTTACAACATTTTATGTATGTTTACCAGATAATAGTAGCAATCAATTTTCTTAGTCTAAATTTTATTGTTGACATCTAAGGGATCCGGGATATATTTTAGTGGTAATTGATTCAACCCCCCCCCCTCCCCCTCTCAGTTACTCCTATATTTCTAACAAGCACTGCTAAACATGTAGCTCTCACTAGAATATATCAAACCACCCTAGACTCTATTGTTCTTTTATTCTATTTAGCTGAGAAGACTAATCGAAGCTAAAGAGGAGTTCAACTTCTCCCTTCCCACTACCTTTGTAAACATATCTGCTGATTTTCATCTATATGTATCTTCTCCAACTTTAATTGTCCATCATCCAAAACTAACCAAATGAAATGGTACTACAACTGAATGTGTTTTGTCTCTGAATGCGGAGCTAAATTCTTTGCAAGATGAATAACAATCTAACTATATGTAAACAAATAATTATCATTCCGATGGTGTCCCAATTCTTACAAGAAGAACTAAAGCCATATCATCTCTTTGGCTGCCTCTATAATAGCAAAATATTTTTCCTCTATAGTGGATAAAGCATTAACCTTCTATAATCAAGAAATATAGCTCACTAATGCCCCACCAATAGTAAATACATAACTTGTAGTACTCTGTATGGTAGCAATATCCCCTATCAAATCTGAGTCAACATAGCCTTGTAAATCAGTACTAGAGCCCCCAAAGTGTAAACACTTACTGGATGTACCTCTCAAATATCTAAGAATCCATTTTATGGCATTCTAATGCTCAATTCTTGGATGACTCATATACCTTCTAACAACTCTCGTTGCATGTCTAATATCTAGCCTAGTACATACCATAACATACATTAAGTTTCCTATAGCTGAATGTTAGTTTGTGCTAATTGATCAGGAAAGTACTATACATACTTCATAAATTATTTGGGGTTCAAGGCATTGCCCTAGAAAAAAAAGTGGGTCGTGGCTGATGTTGTGGCCAACATATGGCCAACATACAGCTAACATGTTGTAACCCTAAAGCAGCATAAGATACTTGTATAAAAAGGCTTAAGGTTAGGGATTGTTTCATTGTGTTGATGTGAAAATTGGTTCTTATGGTGGTATTGAGTTGTAAGGGATTACATATGTAATCAGGTTGTAATCACTGGATTGTAATAATATCAAACTTGCTACTTGGTGGACATAGCCCAAAGATTGGTGAACCATGTTAAATCTTGGTGCCTGGTGTTCTTTTCTATGTGATCTATTATTTTTTGTTATTGGTTATATTTGCATGTAATTGTTATTTATGTCTATGGTTTGATCCTAACAAGTGGTATTAGAGAAAGGTTGCTTTTTTAGTTATCCTCTACAGGAAAGTCTCATGGTTGAGTGGGAGTCTCACAGTTGAGTGGGAGTGATGGAAGACGAGGGTAAGCTGAGGGTTGACAAGTTTAATGGGTAGAACTTCTAGTTATGGAAGATGCAAATGGAAGACTATCTTTATCAAAATGATTTATGGAAGCCATTAGAAGGAAAAGCCAAGAATCAGGGATCTATGTCAAATAATGAATGGGATCTTTTGGATAGAAAGACACTAGGAAGCATTCAATTATGCCTAACACCATCAATGGCATTTAATGTTACCAAATTGAAGACAACAAAAGAGTTGATGAAAACCATAGCGAGACTATATGAAAAGCCCTCCACTTCAAACAAGGTATTTCTCATGAAGCGTTTATTTAATATGAAAAAGGTGGATCTATTGTAGATCATTTAAATGAGTTTAATACTATTATTTAGTCAGTTATCTTCTATGGGTATCAATTTTGAAGAAGAAATTAGAGCTCTCTTGATTTTGTGTTCTTTAATTGAAAGCTAGAATGGCTTGGTTATGGTTGTGAGTCATTATGTGCTTGGATCTAGTACCCTAAAATATGATGATTTGATCAGTGTTATTTTGAGTGAGAAAACTTGTAGGAAATCCTCAAGTGGATCTACATCAGGAAGTTCTTTGAATGCACAAAGCAGGGGCAGAACGACTGAGAGAGGAAGTAATTTTGGAAATCATGGGAAATCAATAGGAAATTCAAAGGAGAGGAGGTCTCAACCTTGAGGACCAAATGACTACTAGTACTATGGGAAACCATGTCATAAAAAGAAAGATTGTTGGAATCAAAAGAAAAATGAAGGAGATAAACTAGATGGAGATAAGCAGGAAAATGTGGTAAGTAACAAATTAGAAGAGGATGCTTTGCTTCTGTCTTTAGAAAGTGTTCATGATTCATGGGTTTTAGATTCTGGTGCTTCATTTCATGCTACGCCTCATAGAGTTTATTTCATTGATTATGTCCAAGAGGATTTTGGGCTTGTTTATTTGGGGGATAATGAACCCTATCAGATTGTTTGAAAGGGAAAAATTAAGATTAAGTTGCAGAATGGGAATTATTGGCTACTACATGAGGTAAGACATGTTCCAAGGCTGAGTAGGAATTTAATTTTAGTAGGGCAACTCGGTGATGAGGGTTGTGTAGTTACTTTTAATGATAAAAATTGGAAGGTTACAAAAGGTTTCCTTGTAGTAAAAAAAGGTGTGAAAGTAGGCACCTTATATCTTTGTACAGGTCATATTGTTCCTTCTACTTTAATTATTTCAGAGAAAAATGAATGTTCAGGAACAATTGTTGCAGTTGAGTAGGGAGAACAAATAGCTGCTATAGATTTTGATACAACGCTATCGCACAATAGACTTGGGCACATGAGTGAGAAAGTTATGAAAGTACTTCATTCAAAGAAAGTTTTGCCAATGTTGAAATGTGTTAATATGGATTTCTATGAAAGTTGTGTATATGGATTTCTGTGAAAGTTGTGTGTATGGAAAACAAAAGAGAGTGAGTTTTGTAAAGACAAGGAAAACAAAAAGGAGAAATTAGAGCTTGTGCATACAAATGTATGTGGATTGGCTCAAGTATCTTCCCTTGGTGGCTCTCGTTATTATGTTACATTTATTGATGACACAACTAGAAAATTATGGGTTTATTTCCTTACACAAAAATCTGATGTATTTCAAACTTTTAAGAAATGGAAATGCTTGGTTGAAAATGAGACTAGCAAGAAATTAAAATGTCTCAAATCTAATAATGGTGGTGAGTATTGTAGTCATGAATTTGAAGATTATTACTCCACTAATGGTATTTGTACATAGAAAACTATTCCAAGGACTCCACGAGAAAATGGAGTGGCTGAACGCATGAACAGGACTATAATGGAGCATGCAAGGAGCATGAGGTTGCATGTTGGGTTGCCCTTACACATGTGGGTGAAGGCTATTGATACTGTTGAATATTTGATTAATAGAGGTCCCTCTACTCCTTTGGGTTGTGCTATTCAAGAGGAAGCATGGACTAATAAGAAGGTGAGTTATTCCTTTCTCAAAACCTTCGGTTGTGAACCATTTGCTCACATAGATTCTGAAAATAGAACCAAGCTAGAAGCTAAGTCAAAGAAATGTGTATTTGTTGGATATTTCATTAATGAATTTGGTTATATGGTTTGGGATTTTGAAAATCATAAAATTTTAATAAGTAGGGATGTCATATTCAATGAGAAAGTGTTGTACAAAGATTTGTTACAACAACATGAGAAGAAAGAAGATGATTATGTAGTGCTGGATGATACTCCAAAAGTTGATGTTCCAGCCATTCCTCATGATGTGTAACAACTACAATAGCAAATACCACACACACTGGTGAATGTTAAATAGTCAACAAGGAAAATTAGACCTCCAAAAAGATTCTCTCCCTCTTTGTATTCAATTTTACTTATTGATGCTAGTGAACCACAATGTTATGATGAAACTGTGTCAGTGGATACTAAGATTCAATGGGAGTCTACAATGAAAGATGAAATGGACTCTTTGTTGAAGAATAAGACATGGGATTTATGCAAGTTGCCTACAAGTAAAAGAGATTTATAGAATAATTGGGTTTATAGGTTGAAAGAAGAGGAAGGAGGTAAGAAAAGATTTAAAGCCAAGTTAGTTGTGAAAGGATTTGCACCAAAAAAGAGCATCGATTTTGATGAGATATTTTCTCTTGTTGTTAAGATGACTTCTATTTGTACTATTTTAAGTCTTGTGGCTACTGAAGATTTGCATTTAGAGTAGCTCGATGTTAAAATAGCCTTCCTTCATGGTAATTTGGATGAAGAGATATATATGGCTCAGCCACAGGGATTTGCGGTCAAAGGTAAGGAGAACTTAGTGTGCAAACTGAAGAAAAGTTTATATGGCTTAAAGCAAGCACCTCAGCAATGGTATCTAAAATTTGACAATTTTATGCATGAGCATGGATACAATAGGTTTCATTCAGATCATTATGTTTATTTTAAGAGGTTGGATGATGACGGCTACATTATTTTATGTTTATATGTTGATGATATGCTTGTAGTTGGGTCTAACATGGATCACATTAAGGGGCTGAAATGCCAATTAGCACATGCATTTTCTATGAAGGATTTGGGGGCAGTAAAGCAAATCCTTGGTATGAAGATTTGTAGAGATAGGAAAAATAGAAAATTGATGCTATCTCAGACTAATTATGTTGAGTAGGTGTTGCAACATTTCTCTATGGAGAATGTTAAAGCTGTGAACACACTTTTACCTGGTAATTTGAATTTAACTAAGGAGATGTGTCCTAAGACACAAGAAGAGGAGGATAATACGTCCAAGATACCCTATGTTTTAGTTGTAGGAAGCTTGATGTATGCTATGGTATGTACTAGGCCAGATATTGCACATGCAGTGGGAGTCATTAGCAGGTATATGAGTCATCTAGGAATTGAGCATTGGAATGTCATCAAATCGATTCTCAGATATTTGAGAGGAACATCTAATAAGTGTTTACACTTTGGGGGCTTTACCACTGATTTATAGGGCCATGTTGACTCAAATTTGGTAGAAGATATTGATACCAGGAAAAGTACTATAGGCTACATCTTTACTGTTGGTGGGGCAGCCATGAGCTAGGTTTCTAGGTTATAGAAGGTTAATGCTTTATCCACTATAGAGGTAGAGTATGTAGCTACTATAGAGGAAACCAAGGAGATGATATGGCTTCAATTCTTCTTGGAAGAATTGGGACACCCTCAGAGGGATGATTATTTGTTTACAGATAGTCAAATTGCCATTCATCTTACAAAGAATTCAGCTCTGCATTCAAAGACCAAACACATACAATTGTGTTACCATTTCATTCATTCAATTTTGGAGGATTAATAGTTAAAGTTGGACAAGATATATACAGATGATAATCCAGAAGATATGTTTACAAAGGTAGTAACAAGCGAGAAGCTAAACTCCTCTTCAGCTTCGATTAGTCTTCTAGATTGAACAAGAATAAAAGAATAGTAGAGTCCAGGGTGGTTTTATCTAGTGGGAGCCCCATGTGGTAGTGGTATAGCTATAGGATCAGTCTTCAAGTGGGAGATTGTTGTTTAGTGTGGAACCTAATCAGTCCCCAAGTGGGAGATTGTTAGTTTGTGGTGACTGATCAGGAAAGTATTGTACATACTTCATAAATTTTTGGGTCGTGGCTAATGTTGAGGCTAACATATGGCCGACATATGGCCAACATGTTGTAACCCCAAAGTGACATAAGATACTTGTATAAAAGGGCTTAGGGTTAGGGATTATTTCATTGTGGTGATGTGAAAATTAGTTTTTGTGGTGGTATTGAGCTATAAGGGATTATGGATTGTAATCAGGTTGTAATCACTAGATCATAATAATATTGAACTTGTTGTTTGGTGGACATATCCCACGGATTGGGTGAACCATGTTAAATCTTAGTGCCTTATGTTCTTTTCTGTGTGACCTTTTTTTTTTTATTGGTTATGTTTGCATGTAATTGTTATTTTTTGTTTGTGGTTTAATCCTAACACTAAAGTATAAGGTGCCTTAGACATCTTATCCTCCTCTTCTTATGTCTTGGGATACATCTCCTTAGTCAACTTTAAATGACCAGGTAAAGGTGTGTTGATAGCTTTAGAATTCTCCATAGTGAACATTGCAAAACCTTTGCAATATAATCAACCTGAGATCATGTCAATTTCTTGTTCTTTCTATCTCTGTAAATCTTCATACCAAGGAAATGTTTTACTGCCCCAAAATCTTTCATAGAAAATGCATGTGCTAACTAGCATTTCAGCCCCTTAATGTGATCCATGTTAGACCCAACTACAAGCATATCATCAACATATAAACATA
The DNA here is from genome assembly GCA_028749045.1 of Cupressus sempervirens. Lineage (NCBI taxonomy): Eukaryota > Viridiplantae > Streptophyta > Pinopsida > Cupressales > Cupressaceae > Cupressus > Cupressus sempervirens. Next base: position 391,098,730 of record CM053785.1, on the reverse strand, counting down.
AAATAATGTAGTTGTCATCATCTAACCTCTTAAAGTGAACACAATGATCTGAATGACACCTTCTATATCCATGCTCATGCACAAAACTATCAAATTTTTGATACCATTGTCAAGGTGCTTTCTTTAAGCCATATAAACTTTTCTTCAATTTTGCACACTAAGTTCTCCTTACCTTTGACCTCAAATCCATGTGGCTATGCCATATATATCTCTTCATCCAAATCACCATGAACGAAGGTTGTTTTGACATCAATCTATTGTTGAAAATATGTCCAATCAATCAAATAAGGTAAGCTATGAATATCATTTATGGCAACATATTTGTTTTGCAAATCAATCTTGCTTATCTGTAAAGAAAATTATCTTAGTGTTAGATAGTGTTATAGAAGCATAACATTTTTGATAATAACAAAATATTCCCTTGGAATTTTCTCTTGCACAGTTAACTAGAGATGCAGATCATCATAATGATGATGTATACCAATGCGCATGTCTATACAATCAACCGAGTTCAAGTTATGAAAGAATTAGAAATGCAATGATGATTCAGTGGAGAATAGACCATGTCAAAAAAATTTGTTAAATGACTTGATTTATTATTTTAATTATTATTTCTTTATGAGCCGACTCTAATGATGGTTACGTGAGCCAACTAAAGAAGAATTTATCAATATGTTCGTATAAGTAAAGAACTTCATTTGTGAAGTTAAGAGAGAAGAAGTACATTATAATGATGTGTGGTCAATGATTGTGAAGTTGATATGATCTTATGAAATGTGAGTAACAAGTAAATGCGACATTGTGACATATGGTGCAAAGAATTATTATGCTAGATATGATGCAAATTAAGTTGTGTGCAATCACTCTTGTATGAAGAATTTCCAATCAGAAGATTTGTGAAGTACAGCAACTATCTCAAAATTGTATGTATACCTATTTCCTGAAGATCTCATTATATAGTTGCATGTTAGGGCAGTGGGCTCTTCTTGCACACATTATTATATGATCCACCAACTCCTACTAGTGTTGAGGCTTCTAACAAGGCCTAATCTCCTAACAGGGACTCGAGACACTATACATTCTTCATAGACTCCTAACAGGGTCAATATCCTTAACCCGATTCTTTATATAGTGAATCATCTAGTGGGTTTCATCCCCATCAAGGTTTTCCCTTGGTTGGGGTCTCCTTAGTTAACAAAATATGGTGTTATGATCCCTCTTTATGTATTTTTGTTTATATTTTTCAGCATTATTGGCTTACTTTCTTATGCATGTGGTAAAGTAATTAATAATATCCAGTTGTGGGCAAAAAGATTGAAAATACTAATTCATCCCCACCCCCCCCCCCCACCCCCCCCCCCACCTACCTCTCAGTATTATCTATTTCTAAAAATTGGTATCAAAGCCTACTTATTTAGAAGAAGCTTAACAGCTTGAATAAGATCCCTATGGATATGGAACAATTGAAGAAGAATCTTGAAGAAGAACTTGAACAGATCGATCTCCTTATTGAGGAAAGAGATGGCCTTAAAGATAGATACAAGGATGCAAAAGCCTACATTGGTGAGTTAAAGGAAAAAATAAATTATCTAAAGTAGAAAGGACCTTATAATTAGACCAGTGATGATGACATTGAAGTCTGAAGAAAGAAAATGAGATCCTAAAATATGAGTTAAAGATAGTTGAACTTAAGTTGAGTCTTAAGAAAAATGGAGGAAAGAATGACTTTTAAGTTAAAGCTGAAGATGGAGATCTGAGATCCTAGTTAAGTAAGGTAACATCTAAATTGAAATCTATTAAGATAGAGTATGCAAAATTAGAAAAATACAACACCATTTTGAAAGGTGAGTTGGTGCAAACCAAATAGCAACTTGAAAAACTATATACCATCAGTGATAAGATTGAAGAAAAAATATGTGCACAAAGACCCAGTTATGATAAGACTGGACTTGGATTCTTTCTTTGTTAATCCACCAAGAAATATATTGAGACAAAATAACTTGATACTCCTAAAAGCAATAAGTATCTAAGCAAGACAGATGATACACCCAAGGACAAAGAGGATATCACTCATTCTGAGAAAGATAAAGAATCTGATCAAGAGAATTTGATCAAGATATGGACAAGAAAAGAAAGGAATCTTTTGCCTAGTGTAATGAACCTAAAGACATTAAATTCAATTGTAAAGGTAATTTCAAACCTATTTCAAAGTTTTATTGCCATAATTATCATGGATATGGTCATTATGCAATAGATTATAAGAAACCTAAATTTGATGGCAATAACGCAAATAGTAGGATATATAGGAACACTAAGCATGTAGGAAATAGAAGAAGATCTCACAATAATGAAAGTGAAGAAAGAAGACAAATAGTTTGCTACAGATGCAACAATCTTGGACACATTCCAAGGAATTGTAGAACACCCGATGACTAGCTAAATGAATAGAAAAGAAATGTACCTATATGTCAGCTATGCAATAACTTTGGACACATAGAAAAGTTTTCTAGAATGGATGGAAGAGACCTAAATAAGAATCAAAATTACAAAAGAAACAATAGAAGAAATGATGATAGTTTGAAGAAAGAAATGAAGGAGCAGACAAATGAATTAAAGGAATCATTTGTTAAGGAAAAGGAACCAGGATGTTCACATATAGATACAAAAGATGTGCCTAACAAAACAATGAAGTCACTTATTGTTTGTGACTCTTCTCACTAGAATTAAGCACTCTCAGTAAGACTAAGTAACCATTATTGATAACTGATGTTAGAATAAGTATCAAAGATTGCACAGTTGACAATATGTAGTAGACATTGAGAGAAGTCTATAGTGAAGTGTGCATTGATTGATAAGGTCAGGATAAGGATATATAAGAAGATTAATCTCTCTATTACACAAAGACAATATATTGAACTAGTGGCAAACATGCATTTAATGTAAAGTATAGATTGAAAAAGATTTAAAGGATGCAAACTAACTTGCATACATCATTTTCTTGTGTGAATTTTGTGTGCGAGATCGAAGCAAAATTTGGAGAATTAACGTGGCCTACAACTATGTGAAGTTGTCGAAAACCCTAATACATGAAATTGAGGTATTTCTAAATTATTAAGCATAATCTTTCAAGAATGGTGAGACAAGAAGTCTTTAGTGTAAGCAACAAACCTAGGTACAATTTTAGGAAACACCCATTTGTTTCTTTGCTTGATGACCCCATTGGAGCATTTTTGCAAGTTCCAAAAAATGTTCTTCATGTCAAAGATATAAGAGGATATATTCATTGTAAGATTGAAAGCATAGGTGACTCAAAGATTCATAAGGAATTGGAGAATATGTGCAATAATGACTTGTCATTGAAACCTAAACATAGATACCTAGAACGACTTAAGCTAGTTAAGCATATGTTCTACATGGATTTAAATAATAACGAATGGACAAGGATAATTTTGAGCAGAGTACATGATGATTTTCTATGGCTAGGAGATTCAATCATTTGTATTAAAAATGACCTAATTCACAAAGTCATAGGTTTGAGCAATGAAAGATGCAATCTAGTAAACATTAAGAGTGTGCGCAAGATAGTTGAGACAAATCTCAATACATATTTTAATGGTAGAAACATGAAAGTCAACACCATTCAAGATGATGGAGTGAGAGTCATTTGTAAGATTTTGGGATATAAGTACAATCATGGATCTAAGATAGATTCAATACCTAAAGGATTTCTTCATGCAACTTACTTGGTAGTAAGAGGTGAAGAAGTTAACATGTGCGATATTATCCGAACACAATTGTTGGACAACATATCTAGAATCAAGAAATCAAGGAATGTAGTCTTTAGATTTGAATCCCTATTGAAACATATATTTTTCTATGCTACTAAGTTCCTTGGAATCTCAAATTGGAATGAAAATGACTGCACAATGTAGCTAATTACACAAGCATATAGATCAAGACCTGAAGCAATCAGGGACAATGATATTGATAGAATAATGAAATCCTTCCAAGCTAAAATGAAGCAAAGGTATAAGATACCTCCTATGCTAGTAGAGAAGTATAAGGATGAATTGTGTTTTATGGTTGAGATAGATTTCATGTGTATGGAGGTAGTAGTTCCTTAAAATTCATTGAACCTATGGGATATGAGATGATTGTGGAATTGATTGAAGGGTATGCGCAGAAAATCCTTCATTCTAAAGTTGATTCTGAATGTCCTAGATGGGGGACATGTTCTAAGAAAATGAGAGAAGTTAAAACTAGTAAAATAATGAAGGATTCCAAGAAAAAGGTGGAGAAAGTAATTGATTCTATTTTGAAAGAATTTGGGATGACTAGGAAAGAATTGGATGAGGTCAAAGGGATAGCTATGGAAATGAAGTCCAGTGGTCAATCTGAACTTTTGACCCCTACACCCATTGTAGTAGTAGGACCTATTGAAGAGGTCACAGTTGCTCAAACAAGTGTGCAAACACCTAATGTGCCTTATGTAGTAGTTGTGTAGTAGCAACCCCCAAGGAATCCAATGAGGACAAAAGAAACATCAGCTATAAGGAAGCCTACAAAGACTAAAAGGGCCAAAACTCCTCCTAAAAGAAGAGTGAAATAGACTACAAGTGGCCCAAGAAAAAAGAGAAGAACCTTTTAAATTAGCTCATCTGAATCAGAAGAAGAAATTGCTAATAGACTAGTTAAGGAAGCAAAAACATTAGTAGGGTGAAAAGCATGGAAGCCAAAGGTAGAAAATCTAAACATGCAAATCATTAATGAAAATAATTTTGTACAGTTGAATAAATACTATGATTTGTATAATAATATGGATAGGAGATAGCTAGAAAATGTTGTAGTTAGAAACATGATTCTTAAAGATAAGAGATTTGATAGTATAAGAGGTCAGATACACGATGACTTGTATAATAGATTGAGAAATAGAGAAGGCAGAGTTGTAGAGAAAGACAAACAAATAAGAATGAATATGCTGAGAAAGTTATGTTCTGTAAATAATAAGGAAGAAATAACAGAAATTTTGAAAGGTATAACATCATTGCTAAGACATAAGAAGAGATCCATTCTCCTCATGAAAGGAAAAAACAATGAAGAAGTTAATAAGGAAACTCAAGAGGCTATATTTTCATGCATGTCTATTATGCCTAAGATAAGTGCACAGGCAAAGGAGGCAAGCCATATGCCTAGAGAAAGTGCACAACCAAAGGAGGCAAGCTAGATGCCCAAAGAAAGTGTGTAGCCAAAGGAGGCAAGCCATACACCTGAGAAGTGTGCACAGACAAAGGAAGCTAGTCCTATTGCATGCAATCCTCCTTATAGTTTTGAACCAGCGGCTACACAAAGTTCTTCACCACATATTACCATTGGCAGTGAATCTATGCAAATAGATAACACTAAGGTGATAATTGACAAAATAGAGGATCCATTCAAGGATTTTTGTACTAGCATTGTTGGCAATATTGTAAATTATAGCAGCTCATTGGATGAAGCAGAAGAAAAGGATCATGAGCCAAAGTAAGAAGAAGCACCTTTTGCAAAGAAAATTGAGTCTATCATTGAAGTAGCTTTTTCAAATGTACCCTTGACACTAGTAGCAGTAACACCATCCACACCACCTACACAAACAACAGTTGTAGCACAATTAGATGAAGAAGATGAAGCATAAAATCTCCTGCCTTCTTTGAGTAAATTTCTTGAGAAGAAGAAATCAATCAAGTCAACTGAGAAAACTTTGATCTCAATTTTGAATAGAATAGAGAAAATAGTAAGCACTATTGACACCCCTACAGATATTTAAAGGAGTGCAGAAATTTTGTGTAAATCTTTCGATGATGACTTCACAACACTCACAAATGTGGCCAAAATTCAAGCACAAATAGAGCATAATGGTAAACTTCTCAATACAATGTGCACTAATATGAAAAATGATATAGAAACATTTAGTATATTGATGGAAATATTCAAGACTATGCTAAGTTATTGAGAGGGGATGGGTGAATTAGTAACTTCTAAAACTTTAACAATTTCAATTCTTAATCCAATGAATCAATTAGCACTTAGTTCATCACATCTGATCTAATTGCATGCATGAGAAACTTAAAACATGAAAGCATCCATAACACTTTGATAGAAAGATTTGGTGACCCATAAACCTTCCAAATAGAAAGCAAAACTGGGGTGGGGATGATACCCACAAACTTTAGTACTACAGCATAAAGTTGGCCTATTAAGGCTTACATTGATCACTTCTAATGATCTGCCCTGTTAGGAGAAATTAGAATTTCTAGGTGCACCTTGTGAGAGGATTTACAAACATACAATGAAGTATGTACTCTATAAAGAGATTTATAAGAGACTGTTAGGTCTACCTTGTTAAAGGATTTTGAATGGTTTACCTGTTACGATCAAGCAGTAGATCTCTTATTTGCAATTGAGTTTGTTGATAGAGATTCCTTAGTGTACTGATCACCTTTCTATGATAGATATGTCTTTGCTGCTTTTTATAATAATATGGACTTTTCAATTTGCTCTTTATATGTTGCATTCATAACTTGAACTTTTCGCATCCACTTTTACATTACAATACATATGCTTACACACTGATATAGTATAATAAATTACAAATATATACCAATCCAAATTACATAATATCAAATTCAGCCATGATACAGGTTAACACAAATATAACAAAGTTGTCCCACATGAAGATACTCAGGTTCTGAAGACTAAATCGGTGAGGTTCTGATACTTGACATCCACTGTCAATTCTTGGTATTGTCGTGCACTTGGTAGATGTAGAAGCTCAGTCCATACTAATCACTTTCAAGTAGTCATGAACTCAGTCTACACTAGTGACTCAGTAGATATTGTGCAACTCAAAAAACATTGAATCACTTGGTTAGCATAAAGTAGCTTGGTTAACACTAGCTTTGCATCACATGAACTGCGAACTCGGTAGACACTGAAATGCTCGATAACCACTGATAAACTTTGTGTATAGTAAAATGCATAATTTGAACTATTGGACTTCACACTAACTAAATCTACTTATTAACCACTGGGATTAGTCCAAAAGACTCGATAGCAACTGTAGAACTTGGTGGCTACTGAATTACATGGAAAACATTGTAAACTATTCAATGAGCTTGGTAGCTACATAGAATCTGAATAAGTGTGTGTCACTAATAATAAACTTGATTGATATGTCAAAAATCTCTCCCTTTGGCATTAGTGACAAAAACACTTATTAGCCCAAAACTGAATACCTTGTATTCATCACCACGTGATACTAGCTCGGTATATTTTTGAGACTTTTCAAATTTGATCTTTGTAAGTATAAATAGTATACTATACCTTTTGGTGTATATAACATGTGTTACTAATACAAGTTCTTCACTATAGCATATTTCTCCCCCATGCTATGTGTCCCTCTATGTACATGTCTTGCTTCCTCATAACATATAAATTTTCTCCCATATACATTTGACTTTCTTCAATATAACTTTTCTCCCCCTTTTTGACAGTAATGCCAAAGATTTATTCTAGCATATTTACATAGAAACACCAAAATGGGATAAGAATTTAGAATGTACCTTGAGAGCGATTTCCAAGGTTTTATCCCAATTTTGTTGCAAGACCTTGTATGTATGAATTGCAGTTTGCACCTCTGCTGATAGTTCAATCATATGATCCACAATAGAGAAGTTGTTATCATGGATCAGATTTTTTGAATATACAATATGTTTCTACATAGCATTCATGATTGGAATGATCATATTTTGTATGTCAATCAATGTTGAAAAAATCCTTGCTTCTTCTCTTAGCAATTTAGCTTGCATGTCTGACAAAAATTTGATCTTCTTGAAATGAGAAGAGCTTGAACTAGGGTCAAGTTGCAACTGTTGAGCACTAGCCTTAAGATCCATAGCAATTTTGGACAATTTGTCCTTTACTTCCTTTGTATACTCAGTGACATCACATAGTTTCCCAAAAAGTGATGACACATTTGAATAGGACACCTCAAGATTGACCTAAATTGTAGAATGTTGAACTTGATAAATTGCTATTTGTTGTGCAATGTGCTCTAGCACTTTATTATTAATTTTTTTTTTAGCCTTTTCAACTAGCTTATCTTGACCTTTGGTGTCCTAATTGATTTTTTGGATTGCTTCTCCTAGCTGCTACAAAATAGGTTGAGAAGAATCAATCTCAATTCCTATTGCCTTGGTCAAAATATTCTAGGCATCATCTATTATCTTATACTCTTTGTCTCTCTCCTCTCTTAATCTTTGCTATTTAGCCTTTTTCTAGAGGATTTCACCAAATGTGTGCATTTGGTCCATAGACAGATTGTAAATATCCCATTTGTGAATTACTATTTCCTCATCTAAATCAATGTCCTCCTCTATCTCCTTTCCTTTCACAAAAAATTGTGTACTTATTTCTTAGGCTCAACTGTCCTTACACTTATTGCTTTTGTACCTAGAATGGAAATAATAATAGACATATTTGGACTTGCAGTAAAAAATGATATTGTATTGACTTATGGAATACTTACAGAAATACTTGAAGAATCCAAAATTGAAGAGCTTACCATGGATGTACTCAAAATTGAAGAAGTCAAAATTGGAGAAATGAAGACTGAAGAACTCAACTCGGTAGATGAAGGAGTCTACAGCTCGGTGGATGAAGTGGAAATCACTTATGTTAATGGTATGCTGAGCTGAGTTGGGGCAAAGAGTGATTGGACATTTGATGTATCACTAGTATTCACAACCAAACTTGTTGAAGTTGTCTCCATACTTAATGTAGTCAATGGTTTTCTCAGGGAGTGAGGAAGTGAGGCAATGACTGTTGTAGCTATCTTGACTAGGTCAGTCTCCTCATCATCTTGCTTTTCTTCCTTGGTAGCTTTTGGACCTTGCACCTCTTCATCTTCTTCAACATTTTCTTCCTCATCTTTCTCCTTATCTTCTTCTTCATCATCATTCTTTACTTCAACTAGAAATTCACTTTCTTTATGAAGATGATAAATATCTTTCCAAGTATTTTCAGCATTTCTAACAACATGCTCAATGTCTTTAATCAAAACCAAATATGTATTAAACCTTAGAGTCATTTTTTCTTCATTTTTCTTTAATGACTCTTTCACCTCAGCATTTGCTATGCTCGGTAGTAACTACCTCAGGGTTTGTGCATATATGTCTTTCACTTTTTGCATAGTAAAATCCCATCTTGGCTTTATCTTCTCCAGTAATTCACTAGAGACTTGAGAAGCGATCTAGTCTAGTGAGTACTTCCACTTACCCATTTTGTTCAGCACCAGGTCTTCAACTTGCTTCTACTCTACTTCAATCCTAATTTAATATTTCAAAGATTTAAAAAAATTTATTCCTGCTCCTTCTTCCAATTGCTTTAACTTGTCCTGGAAGGTGGGTGGGGTTCTGTTGAATACAATGTCACCTCCTTTCTTTGGTGACCTCCTTGTGAAGACTCAATGGATGACTTTGCAGGCTTGGTGATGATCACCTTACCCTTTTTCTTCAAAGGTTCTTTTTCTTTCTTAAATTATTCCTCATCCTCTACTTCTTCCACATCCTCACCTTTTCCCTTGGTTAACAAGAGAGGTGCACTTGATTTCAACTTTGATATCCTTCTCTTCCCTTTGTTAACCGTCTATGGGAGCTTTATTTCTAGCTCTATTCTGGCCTTAGCTTCATCATAAGCTCCAAAATAAGGGGCCTTGGGATCAACTGGTTCATTGACAAGGGCTTCAATGATGTCCTTTGTCTCATCAATATTCACCTCATAGCCAAGAGGTTTCACCCATGCAACTCTAGGCTTAACTACTTGGATATATACCTTGTCACTGTCCACCATGAAGCACACATCATCCTTATAATCTTCAACCAACTTCTTTGGAATCCTGAACCTATTGTTCATTTTCTCTTTAAACACATTGAAGTGGTTGTCCATGATGTTGCCATAGTTCTCACCCATTTCTGTAATATATTCATTTATTTGGTAAAGTACAAGAACATCTTTTCTCTAGACTATAGTACCTTTAGAAGGGAAGAACTTCTAAACATAAAAGAATAGGTAGGTTAACAATGAACCAAATTTGCATGAGTTGTTCCTTGATGTTCTAATACTTTCCATGTTTTTATTGAATTGCCTCAACAATAGGTTGGCAAGGTAATATGATAAGTTGTTCTTAACCACTTTATATGCCAAATCCATGGCTTCACATGACACACTATTAAGTTAGCTTAAACTATATATCTTATGCGCAATAACATGAATTCAAAATTTCAATTATGCATCTATAAAACTGCTAATTTTCATACCTCTACCATCCCATTCGGCTAGGGTTTTCTTCTCCAACTCTGCCTGACCTAGGGTTTTAGTTGTTTTGGCTTTGGCTAGCATGGGGAGGCTAGTGATTTGATGAATCATTTTCTTTGTTATCAGAATTGGTTGCTCTAACCACAACTATCTATTATGCACCCAGTTAAGGATAAACCTAATCCATTTAATTTGAAATTCTCAAGGCATATGGGGAATATGTGTCAACCCTTTTGGTTTCAGATGTTGATGCTCAGGTTTTAGGGTTCCATCAACACATAACTATCCTAAGGCATCATCCATCTCCAGAGTACCAATTTCTTGAATAGCACATTTGAAATGAGTATGAATGTCATTAACAAGAAGTATCTTAGGAGGGATTTGGGATTAAGCTTCACTTGGTTCTAGGGTTTCAGCAACCATGTGAGTGAGCTTGAAATCTGGTGCTTTCCATTCAACTCCTCAAACCAACATGTCAAATCCTTTCTTGACCTTGCTGCTATTGGATGCCATTTTCACTTAGTAGATTAAGAAAACTTCAAAAAACTTTTGCAGGAAATTTGGTCAAGTCACTTTGATCGCATTGAAAATAGCTCTTTGCAATAGCACTCAAAAATTCATGGTAAGAAATGAATTTGATTCCATGCCTTTTGTTAAAACCTATCCATTAATGCTCAGTATGGAGGTAGATAAGTTGATAGATTGTCATCCACTATATGGCATTGATTACTCGGTGACATCTCCACGATTCAGTAACAATAAGTGCCTTTGTTAGTCCTAACCTTGCTCGGTAGAGTCTATGACCCAACCTTACACGGTAGAGAAGGTAACTCAGCAATAACTAATACTGATCTTGCTTAGTGATCCTTTTGTATCTTGTATACAGATTTGGATCTTTGTCACCTTTCATTTGGAACTGATTCAGATGTCTTCTTTGATAGCCTAGTTCCAGTTCATCCTTGAGAACTTAATTAGAAATGGTAGAGTCGCCCAATTCTTGAGTGACTTGACCATCATTGCTTAGACCAATATCCTTGGTAGACTTAGGAATCCATTGTTGTGTCATCTGCTTTTGGATGTTATCAACCTTTGCTTTCTTCTCATCTTTAATTCTACCAGTATTCATACAGTTCTTGGCAAGATGACTAAGTTCTATACAAATGATTCATCTTTTAGTGGTATCTCTTTTCCTCATATGATGTTTAACACAATTCATACCAATGTGTCCAAATTCTCCACAGTAATGAGATCTACACTAGGTATTGAAGTCCCAACCAAATATTGCTTTCACAATTTGTTCTATAGGATTCAATGCCTTTGTTTTGAATTTTAATGCCTTACGTCCATGTTTCTTACATTTGTGACAATTACCTTCAAACCTTAGTTTCTCTTTGCATTCATTAGCCCTATCACCATGCTTATTGCAGTTGTAGCATTTTCCATTGAATTTTTCTTTTTCATTACTCCAACATTTGTTTGATGTATGACCTATCTTACCATAGTGGTTGCAAGTAGATCTTTTATTCTTTTGAGCACCTTGTTTAGAGGATTCACCTTCTTCTTTATATCCAATTCTGACTTTTCCTTTTTTCCTATAGAGGTTTTGCTCATTTAGTTGATTCATGTATGCTTGAGATTTCATCATTCTCTCATTGATTTTCTTCTCAGAGTTTAGGTCATTCCTCATTCTTTCATTGATTTGTCTTTCAGATCTCAAATCATTTTTTATTCTTTCATTTATTTGTCTTTCAAAATTTAGATCATTCCTTATTCCTTCATTTTCAAATCTTAGTCTCATAATTTCCTCATTTGCATTGGAGAGTTGATCAATAAGGTCTACTTGTTGAAGGGATTGTTTCTAGATTCTATTGTTCCTTCCATCCATCTCTTCTTTTATCTTGTTTCTTTGTTCCAAGACTTCACATAACCCTACTAACTGAATTTTTTGTTCTCTTTTTAGCTTTCTTACTTCTTCTTGTAGCGAACCATTCTTCTCTAGGAGTTCCTTGATTGCATTATTTTCTTCAATGTAAAGATGATCATTCATTTGATTTGCAAGTTCCTTTCTTCTTTTCAGAGATTGGGAAAGTTTCTCCTTAGCTTTCTTGAGTTGGGAAATGGCCATTTCCATATCCAAATTTTCATTTTCAATAGCTTTGTCAAGTTTGAATACCTCCATATCCTTGATCTTTGATCAAGTTGTTAAACTTTCTCCTGAGAACCACAATGCTTTGATGCCAATTATGGGAAATATTCAAGACTATGCTAAGTTACTAAGAGGAGATGGGTGAATCAATAACTTCTAAAACTTTAACAATTTCAATTCTTAATCCAATGAATCAATTAGCACTCAATTCATCGCATCTGATCTAATTGCATGCATAAGAAACTGAAAACATGAAAGCATTCATAACACTTTGACACAAAGATTTGGTGACCCAGAAACCTTCCAAATAGAAAGTAAAACTGGGGTGGAGATAATACCCACACGATTTAGTATTTTATCATAAAGTTGGCTTGTTAAGGCTTACATTGATCACTTCTAATAATATTCCCTATTAGGAGCAATTAGGATTGCTAAGTCCACCTTGTGAGAGGATTTACAAACATACAATGAAGTATGCACTCAGTAAAGAGATTTATAAAAGATTGTTAGGTCTACCTTGTTAAAGGATTCTAATTGGTTCACCTATTAGGATGAAGTAATAGATATTTTATTTTCCATTGAGTTTGTTAATAGAGATTCCTTAGTGTACTGATCACCTTTTTGTGATAGATATGTCTCTACTGCTCCTTATATTGATATGGCCTTTTCAATTCACTCTTTATCTGCTACATTCATAACTTGAACTTTTTGCATCCACTTTTACATTACAATAAATATGCTTATACGCTGATATAGTATAATGCATTACATATATATACCAATCCAAATTACATAATATCAAAGTTTTCCATGATACAAGTTAACACAAATATAACAAAGTTGACCCACATGAAGATACTCGAGTTCTAAAGACTAACTCGGTGAGGTTCGGATACTTCACATCCACTATCAATTCTTGGCATCATCATGCACTCAATATAAATAGAAGCTCAGTCCATATTGATCACTTTCAAGCAGTCTTGAACTCGATTTGCATTGGTGACTCAATAGATATTGTTGAACTCGGCAAACACTAATTCACTTGGTTAGCATAAAGTATCTTAGTTAACACTAGCTTTGCATCACATGAACTATGAACTTGGTAGACACTAAAATGCTTGGTAACCACTAATAAAATCAATGTATACTGAAATGTAGGGTTTGAACTACTAGACTTCACACTAACTGAATTTGCTCAGTAACCACTAGGATTAGTCCAAAAGAATCAGTAGCAGTTGTAGAACTCAGTGGCTACTGAATTACATGGAAAACACTGTAAATTGTTCAATGAGCTCAATAGCTATATAGAATTTGAATAAGTGTGCGTCACTAATAAAAAAATTGACTGATATATCAACATATATGTATTAAAGCTTTCAGACAGTGCACAGAGGAAGGAAAACAGGCTTATGCTAAGTATAACTTGGCATATAATTATCTTCAAGAATTTTATGATCAGATCAAAGAAAAGGTGACTGAGCTTTAAACGGTCACTGACAACTTTTTGTAGCAAAATCAAAAGATGGATACCATTGAACCCTCAATACAGATACTTCATGTTACCATCAAGGACTTACAAGTAGAAAAGGAGAAAGCTCTGAAGAGATTCAGTCTCCTAAGAGAAGACTTGTTTCCACAAATAACATTGTTGGAGAATCAACTAGAGGAATGTTTGTCAAAAAGATCTTCTTATGAAAATTTGGTGGCTATAGACTTGAATGTAGTAGAGTTGGTTTCATATTCCCTATGTGCACTTATCAATGTATCTGATGCACTAAAAGAAAGTTGGAAGAAGCATTTTGCGCAATTACAAACCAACTTCAGTGATTGCTTTCCAAGTCTTGATGCCGCTACCAAATTTTGATAGTCTCTTTTTTATACCTTTTTCATTGATGTCAAAGGGGGAGATATATGGAAAATTGTAATTAATTGCAATTGTAAGAGGGAGTAATAAGTTGTAATAGGAAGTTATAAGGAATGTAACCTTTTAACATGAATACAAATGTTTTTTAATTATGTTATGGTTATTTGTTTTGATTGGTATGACAACATGTTTAGGACTTAGCCAATTTTCCCAAAAAGGGGGAGATTGTTGGCAATATGTCCAATCAATCTGATAAGGTAAGCTATGGTTGTCATTTATGGCAACATATTTGTTTTGCATATCAGTCTTGCTCATCTGTAAATAAAATTATTTAAGTATCAGACAATGTTATAGTAGAATAACAGTTTTGATGATAACAAAATATTCCCTTGGAATATTCTCTTACATAGTTAACTAGAGATGTAGGACATCATAATGATGACGTATACTAGTGTTCATGTTCATACAATAAACCAAGTTCATTTTATGAAGGAATTAGTAACGCAGTGATGATTCAAGTAGAACAAAGCATGTTATAAAATTGTGTTAAACAACTTGATTTATTATTTCAATTATTATTTCTTTATGAGCCCACTCTAATGATGATTATGTGAGCCAACTAAGGAAGAATTTATTAATATGTTGGTATAAGTAAAGAAATTCATTTGCAAAGTTAAGAGAGAATAAGTACATGATAATGATGTGTGATCAGTGATTGCGAAGCTGATATGATCTTGTGAAATGTGAGTAACAAGTGAATCCGACATTATGATATATGATGTGAAGCATTGCTATGCTAGATATGATGTAGATTAAGTTATGTGTAGTCACTTTTGTATGAATAATCGTCAATCAAAAGATTTGTGAAGTACAACAAGTATCTAAAAATTGTATGTATACCTATTCCTGAAGATCTAATTGTATAGTTGCATGTTAGGGCAGTGGGCTCTTCTTGCACACATTTGTATATGATCCACCAACTCCTAATAGGGTTGAGGCTTCTAACAAGGCCTACTCTCCTAATAGGGACTCGAGACATTATACATTCTTCATAGACTCCTAACAGGGTCAATATCCTTAACTAGATTCTTTATATAGTGAATCATCTTGTGGGTTTCATCCCCACTAAGGTTTTCCCTTGGCCAGGGTTGTTGGATACAATTGTATAATTGTGTGTTGTCTTTGATGTTACACAAATATCATATTAGTTGTTAGATAGTGCTTACCAAGCTCACTTGGTCAGCAAGATAGCTTTCCTTGTCTACCAAGCATTCCTAGAGATTACTCTATGAAGATAGTGTCTACCGAGCTCACTCAGACATCAAAGGAAATTATGGCAGAAAGTAGTGTTAATTGAGTTCTCATGGTTAGCAAAGGGAAGTTGGTAAAAGTTAGTATTAACTAAGTTCACTTGATTGCCAAAGGATTTTTCAAGTTCACAGTGTTAACCAAGCTTCTGTTGGTAAACACAAGAAATCATTTTAGGACCAGTGTTTACGGAGCATGGTCGACCAATGAAGAATTTTGTTAAGAAGTTTAATTATTTCAAGTATTGATTCCAGACAACTATGGTATTGATTATTGGTCATTATAAATTATAATTGAGTCGACTTGATAATCTAGATGATATAAATGAAGGTCAAGTTGTGATTTTTAGTAGTATGTAAGTGTATTGATTAATTGAGAAGAAAAGTGCGTGAGTGAACTTGAAGGATTGTCAGATATCCTTGTGGATTAGAAAAGTAATATTTGATCAGGATCTAGTATGAAGCAAAATAGAGATCTGTAATCAGCAATTCAGTTGCATCTCAATCAAGTCATTTCATTGTTACTTTTTTACCATTGTAGCAGTGATCCAAAATCTCTTAACATAGTTGGTTTAATAGCCAGTTGTAAATCCTCTAATAAGGTGACAATTCCATTGAATTGTTTTAAGACCTCTTACAAGGCCACTCCTAATAGGGTGATTAAATCTTCTAACAAGGTCACACCTAACAGTGTGTTTTGTAACCTTTAACCAAGTTGGCTCCTAATAGGGCTCACTTCAAAAGAGTGAAAAATAATAACTAATTACATTGGTGGTGTTTCCCATATTGGGTTTCCACATTAAATCCTAGTGTCTCATGTGTTCATCTTATTTCTTTTATTATTGCAAGTTAATCACTATGAATGTTTAAGATCAATTAAAAGTAAATCACATTCTGTATTTATTGAGTTACAACATTTTTTGTGTGTTTACTGAATAACAGCAGCAATTAGTTTTATTATTAACACCCAAGGTATCTAAAATATTTTAGTGGTAATTGATTCACCCCCCCCCCCCCCCCTCTCAATTAATTCTTCTATATTTCCAAAAATTGGTATCAGAGCTTTTGGTGCTTATAGGAAAGGTTTCAAGGACCTAAGCTAAAGATCAGGATGTCTTACAAGAGAGAGAGATTCCAAAGCTTAGCAGAGACAACTTTTTAGCATGACAGGGACTCATGAGACTTCATTTGGCTTCCATTGATGATTTAGGATTGAAATACCTTGATGAAGAATACACAACTCCTACTGGTACATTATTTATTGGAGATATTGCTGAGAAAAAGAACCATAACACCATGATGATAGATATTGCATCTGCTCTTAGCTATGATGAATTTGATGAAATCAAGGACTGTAAAACCACTTTTGAAATGTGGAATAAGTTAAAGGACATCTATGGTGGTGATGACAATGTGAGGAGAGCCAAAGCATAAAGCCTTCGAGGATAATTTGATTAGATGAGAATGAGATAAGATGAAAATATTGCCAAGTATGTTGAAAGAATCAAAGCCAGTGTCAATGCAATTAGAGCTTCTGGAGGATATATCAAGGAAGAAATTGTTGTAAGTAAAGTTCTCAGAACATTGCTTCATATCTATGCAATTAGAGTATCTATTATTCAAGAAAGTAGGTGTGAAACAAATCATAAGATAACTTTGGATACCTTAGTAGGAAGATTGACAACTTTTGAGCTAGACAACTTTGACAATTGTGTTCCAACTTCCAAGAATATTGAATCTGCATTTGAGGCCAAGCTTTCACTTAGGGAGAAAGGCAAGAAAATAAAGGACATTCAGTTAGAAAATGAAGAGGAATCAAAGGAAAGTTCTGATAGTGATTTTGAAATTTTTGAAGCTTTACTTGTAAGGAAATATTCTAAAGACAGAGAAAAATACAAAGGTAAAGTTCCCCTAATCTGTTTTTCATGTGAAGAAATTGATCATATTGTTGCCCAAGTGCCCAAACAAAGAAAGCAAGGATGAGAAGAAAAGTCACAAGTGCAATGGAAAGAAGGATTTCAAAAATCAAAAATCATTCAAGGAAAAAGGTAAGAAGACTTTTTTTATGGCTAAAGATTCTGATAATAGTGAAGATGAAATAGTTTACATTGTTGTAAAAGGTGAATCTGATGATGAAGGAGATAAGATGACACTTATCCCTCATGTCAGTAAGAATGACACATGGATCATAGATAGTGGATGATCACATCATATGACTGAAGATAAAACAAAATTTGAACACTTTGAAGACTATGATGGTGGTAGTGTAAGGTTTTGAAACAATGAACCTTGTTGCATAAAAGAGAAAGGCCAAATCTCATTAACCAAAGAACTTGTATGTCACAATGTCTAGTGGGTTGAAGGACTAAAACATAATCTGTTGAGTGTGGCACAACTTATCAACATTGGATTCAAGGTGAAATTTATGCATGGCAACTTAAGACTGCTAGATGACAAAGGAAAATTGATTGGATCAGGCAAACAAAGAAAAAGGTAACCTATTTTATCTTGATCTTGGTGATTGCTCATGTTTTATTGCTCTAGTAGAAGAAATTTGGTTATGGCACAGAAGGTTATGTCATGTAAATTTTGATAACATGGTGAAAATAAGCAAATTCAGAAAAGTAAGAGGTATTCCTAGTTTGAAGAAACTAGATGTTGGTTTATGCAAGAACTGTCAGATTGACAAAATGAGAAAGACTAGTTTTAAAAGCAAAAACTATCAATCTAAAGATATCTTGGAAATTGTGCATACTAATTTGTGTGGACCTATTGTAATAGAAAGCTATAGTGGAGAAAATTTATTTATTCTTTTTGTTGATGACTATTCAAGAATGATGATTGTCATGTATCTTAGAGAAAAGTCAAAACCATTTGAGAAATTCAAATGGTATCTAGCAAGAATAGAACAGGAAATAGGGAAAAGATTGAAATGCTTAAGATCAGACAGAGGTGGTGAATTCAACTCCAATGAATTCAAAAAAAATTGCATTGAAAGAGGAATCAAAAGATAGGTATCAGCCCCTAGAAATTTTGAGCAAAATGGAATAGTTGAAAGGAGAAACAGATCCATCATGGATTGTGGAAGGACTCTAATGATTGAAAAGAATGTTGCTATCAAATACTAGAAGGAAGCTATCAACATCGTAGTTCATACCTTAAATCGAGTACAATTGAAGAAGGACTCATATAAAATTCCCTATGAATTATGGTATGGCTACAAACCCAATGTAAGTTTCCTTAAAGTATTTAGAAGTAAATGTTATATCTTAAAAGAATTTAGAAAAGGAAAATTTGATGTGAAAGGTGATGAAGGTATATTCTTATGATATTCTTGTAGAAGTAAGGCATATAGATGTTTGAATTTGTCTACTCATAAAATCATAAAAAGTGCACATGTGAGAATTGATGAGTTTGCAGAAAGGATTGAAGAAGAAAGCAAGAAGGAAGTAGAACATTATAGAAAATTTGTTTACATCAAACCTGATACATTTCTAGACACATCTATCAATAAGGAGACTTCTACTCCTGAGTCTTCCCCAGTTATCGTGTTGCAAGAAGTTCAAATCGAGTCGCAAGGACATGAGTCACATTCTGAAGCTACCGAGCCAATGCCTACTGAGTCTGAGAAACCAGAGCCAAAATTTGAAATTCAAAATGAAGACAATGGAATTCATTCAAAAGGAAAGGACCCTGTATTGGCTAAGTATTTTAGAAGGCATCATGCATGAGATTAGATTATTGGAGATAAAATAGAAGGCACTATGACAAGAAGTAAACTAAAAGATACATGTTTACTTGGTGAATTTGAACCTAGAAGTGTTAAAGATGCATTGGAAAATGAAAGTTTGATTGAGGCTATGAATGAAGAAATTGAACAAATAGAGAAGAAAAAAACCTAGGCTCTTGTAGCTAGGCCCAAAGACAAAAATGTGATTGGTACAAAATGGGTATTCAAGAAGAAGTTGAATGAAGATGGTAAGGTATCAAGAAACAAAACTAGATTGGTATGCAAAGGCTACTCTCAAGAAGAAGGCATTTTTTATGGTGAAACTTTTTCTCCTATTGCAATATTGGAAGGTGTCAGGACTTTACTTGCATATGTAGCACATAAAAGATTCAAAGTATATTAGATGGATGTTAAATCTACATTTTACAATGGTATTCTTGATGAAGAAGTCTACATTAAATAGCTAGAAGGTTTTGTTGATCTAGACAAAAGGGATATGGCCTGTAAATTACACAAAGCATTGTGTGGTTTGAAACAAGATCCTAGAGCATGGTATGAAAGATTACATAACTACCTTATACAGATTGGTTTCAAAAGAACTAATGATAATAGTAGTTTGTACATCAAGGAAGGACAAGATAACAAAATTGTATTGGCAGAAATATTTTTGGATGATACTTTATTTACAGGGAATGATGATCTATGCAAAGAATTTTCGGAGCAAATGGACAAAGAGTTTGAAATGTCTATGTTTGGTTAGATTAAGTTTTTTGTTGGATTGTAGATATAGCAGAGCAGGAATGGTATCTACATCACTCAGTCTAAGTATATCAAAGAAATACTCAAAAAGTTTGGTATGAAAGATTCAAAACCAGTTGGAACCCCCATGTGTACTAGATTAAATCTTACCAAAGATGATGATTTAAAAGAGGTTGATCAGAACTTATACAAATCAATGATTAGAAAATTATAGTATGTAGTTCATACAAGGCCTGATATTGCTCTTGCAATTGGTATAGTGGTAAGATTCTTAGGTAAAACTAGAGAAAATCATATGATGGCAATCAAAAGAATCTTGAGATATTTGAAAGGCACTAAAGACTATGATTTATGGTATAAACTTGGAGGAAATATGGACCTAAAATTATTTACTGATGCTGACTGGGCAGAAAATATTGATGACAAAAAAAGCACAAGCAGTGGAGCATTCTTTTTTGGTAAAAGGTTGGTATCTTGGACAAGCAAAAAGCAAAATTGCACATCCCAATCTATAGCAGAAGCAGAATATGTTGTAGTAGTAGTGAACTAGTCTAACATTGTTTTTTTTAAACAGTTGTTGGAAGGCATGAAGGTTGAAATCAAAGAGCCAGTTGTCATGTTTTGTGATAATACAAGCACAATTAACATATCAAAGAATCCAATGATGCATGCGAAAACCAAGCATATTGCTATAAAATATCATTTTAATAGAGAATTAGTGCAGGATAAAGAAATTAGATTGGAATATGTCCATACAAAAGAATAGATCGTAGACATATTTACCAAGCCATTACCTAAGGATGCATTCTTGTATCTAAGAGGTAAGTTAGTGGTCATTCCCCTAGCTAAAGCTCACTAAATAAACTTTTAGTGATGTATCAACAGGAACCAAGTTGAAAATCAATTAGTTGATGCAGCATAGTTAGAAGAATATTACATATGAATCAATACTCAAGGTACATTGATACTAATTTGGTATGTGTTGTCTTTGGCATGTGTTGTATAAGAGGGAGAGTTTACTATCATATCTTTCAAAAAAAAAATTGAAAGAGAAATATACTATCATAAAAGCTATGTAATTCCTTCACAAAGGGATATTACTACATAAAAGAGAAGCTTGTGTTATAAAATCTAAGAGGGAGAAACTTTCTGTTAGAAAAGTCTTGTTCTCAAATTTCATTGTGCTATGACATGTTGTGTTGCCATCAATGCCAAAGAGAGAGATTGTTGGATACAATTGTCTAATTGTGTGTTGTCTTTGATGTTACACAAATGTCATATCAATTATTAGTTAGTGCTTGCCAAGCTCACTTGGTCAACAAGACAACTTTCCTTGTCTACCAAGCATTCCTAGAGATTACTCTGTAAGACAGTGTCTACCGAGCTCACTCTGGCATCAAAGAAAATTATGGCAGAAAGAAGTGTTAACCAAGTTCTCATGGTTAGCAAAGGGAAGTTGGTTAGAGTTAGTATTAACTGAGTTCATTCAGTTGCTAAAGGATTTTGCAAGTTTGCAATGTTAACCAAGCTTTTTTTGGTTAACACTGGAAATCATTTTAGGACTAGTGTTTACCGAGCAGGATCGGCCAATGAAGAATTTTATTAAGAAGTTTAATTATTTCAAGTATTGATTCCAGCTGACTATGGTAATGATTATTGGTCATTGTAATTTGTAATTGAGTTGACTTGATAATCTGGATGATATAAATGAAGGTCAAGTTGTGATTTTTAGTAGTATGCAAGTGTATTGATTGATTGAGAAGAAAAGTGTGTGAGCGAACTTTAAGGATGGTCAGATATCCTTGTGGAGCAACAAAGTAATATTCGATCGGGAAGGATCTAGTATGAAGCAAAATAGAGATCTATAATCAGCAATTCAGTTGCATCTCAATTAGGTCATTTCATTTTTATTTTCTTACCATTGTAGTAGTGATCCAAAATCTCTTAACAGAGTTGGTTTAACAACCAGTTGTAAATCCTCTAACAAGATGATAGTTCCATTGAATTTTTTTAAGACCTCTTACAAGGCCACTCCTAATAGGGTGATTAAATCCTCTAACAAGGTCACACCTAATAGTGTGTTTTGTAACCTTTAACCAGGTTGGCTCCTAACAGGGCTCACTTCAGAAGAGTGAAAAATAGTAACTAGTTACATTGCTAGTTTTTCCCATATTGGGTTTCCACATTAAATCTTGGTGTCTCATGTGTTCATGTTATTTCTTTTATGCTTGCAAGTTAATCACTATGAATGTTTAAGATCAGTTAAAAGTAAATCACACTCTGCATTTACCGAGTTACAACATTTTCTGTGTGTTTACCAAATAACAGTAGCAATCAGTTTTATTGTTAACATCCAAGGGATCTGAAATATTTTAGTAGTAACTGATTCACCCCCCCTCTTAGTTACTTCTTCTATATTTCCAACAAGGGTTTCCCTAGTTAACAAAATATGATGTTATGATCGCTCTTTGTGTATGGTTGTTTATACTATTCATCATTATTGGTTTTCTTTCTTATGCATGTGGTAAAGTAATTAATAATATCTAGTTGTGGGAAAAAAGATCGAAAATACTCATTCACCCCCCCCCCCCCCCTCAATATTATATATTTCTAACAACTACTCCAAATGCAAATCTTTAGTAGCCATAATACTTGAAACAGTGTGAACGGAAGTCATTCTAACAATAGGAGAGAATGTCTCATCAAAATCAATGCCCTTTTTCTATGAA
This sequence comes from Cupressus sempervirens, assembly GCA_028749045.1. Lineage (NCBI taxonomy): Eukaryota > Viridiplantae > Streptophyta > Pinopsida > Cupressales > Cupressaceae > Cupressus > Cupressus sempervirens. The sequence continues at coordinate 391,075,845 of CM053785.1, read as the reverse complement.
AATCCTTTTACCACTAACCTGGCTTTAAATCTTTTTTGACCTCCATCCTCTTCTTTCAACCTGTAAACCCATTTATTTTGTAAATCTCTTTTACCTGCAAACAACTTGCATAAATCTCAAATCTTTTTTTTTTATTAAAGAGTCCATTTCATCTTTCATTGCAGACTCCCATTGAATCTTAGTATCCACCTACACAACTTCATCATATCATTAGGTTCATTGACATCTATGAGTAAAATAGAGTACAAAGAAGGAGAAAATCTTTTTGAAGGTCTACTTAGCCTTGTTGACTATCTAACATTCACTGGTGTGTGTGGTATTTGTTGTTGTGGTTGTTGCACATCATAAGGAATTGTTGGAACATCATCTTTTGGGGTATCATGAACCATTACATAATCATCTTCTTTCTTCTCATGTTGCTGCAACAAATCTTTGTACAACACTTTCTCATTGAATATGACATCCCTAATTCTTACAATTTTAAGATTTTCAAAATTTCAAAGACTATAACCAAATTCATCAATTCCATCCAACAAATACACATTTCTTTTACTTAGCTTCCAACTTGATTCTATTTTCAGAATATATATGAGAAAATGCTTCACAACCAAAGGTTTTGAGAAAAGAATAACTCACCTTCTTACCAGTCCATGCTTTCTCTAGAATACCACAGCCCAAAGGAGTAGAGTGAAATTTATTAATCAAATATACAGTAGTATTGACAGCCTCCACCCACATGTGTAAGGGAAACCCTGCATGCAACCTTATGTTCCTTGCACACTCCATTATAGTCATGTTCATGCATTCAACCATTCCATTTTCCTATGGAGTCCTTGGAAAAAATTTTTGTCTACGAATACCATTAGTGAATAAATAATCATCAAATTCATGACTGCAATACTCACCACCATTATCAAATCTAAGACATTTTAATTTCTTACCAGTCACATTTTCAACCAAGCATTTCCATTTCTTAAAAGTTTATAATACATCAGATTTCTATCTAAGGAAATAAATTCATACTTTTCTAGTTGCATTATCAATAAATGTAACAAATAATGAGAGCCACCAAGGGAAGATACCTAAGCTAGTCCCTATACATCTGTATGCACGAGCTCTAATCTCTCATTTTTCTTTTCCTTCCCAATCTTCACTAAACTCACTCTCTTTTATTTTCCATATACACAACTTTCACAAAAATCCATATTAACACATTTCAGACCTGGTAAATCTTTCTTTGAATAAAGTACTTTCATACCTTTCTTACTTATGTGCCCAAGTCTGTTGTGTCATAACGTTGTATCAAAATCTACAGCATTTGTTTATTCTCCCTTCTCAACTGCAACAACTATTCTTGAACATTCATTTTTCTCTGAAATAATCAAAGTAGAAGGAACAGTATGACCTATACAAAGATATAAGATGCCTACTTTACTACCATAAAGGAACCTTTCAAAATCTTCCAATTTTTATCATTAAAAGTAACTACACAAGCCTCATCACTAAGTTTCCCTGTTGAAATTAATTTCCTACTCAACCATTGAACATGTCTTACCTCATGTAGTAGTCAATGATTCTTATTTTGTAACTTAATCTTAACTTTTCCCTTTCCAACAATCTAAGAGGGTTCATTATCCCTCAAATAAACAAGCATAAAATCCCTTTGGACATAGTCAATAAAATAACCTCTATGAGGTGTAGTGTGAAATGAAGCACTAGAATCTAAAACCCATGAATCATCAATACTTTCTAAAGAAACAAGCAAAGCATCCTCTTTAGATTTGTTACTTACTACATTTCTCTCCTTGTTCCCTTTTAATTTATCTCCTTCATTATTCTTTTAAGTCCAGCAATCTTTATTCTTATGCCCTAGTTTACTACAGTACTAGCAATCTCTCGGTCATTTGGATTGAGACATCTTCCCCTTTGACTTTCCTCTTGATTTCCCATCATTTTTGGAATTATTTCCTCTCTTAGTCATTCTACCTCTATTTTGTACATTCAAAGCACTTCCTGATGTAGATCCACCTGAAGTTTTCCTACGAGTTTTTTCACTCAAAATAACACTGATCACATCATCAAATTTTAGGTTATTAGATCCAGAAATAGAATTACTCACAGCATTACCAAGCCATTTCAGCTTTCAAGCAAAGAACACAAGATCAAGAGAGCCCTAATTTCTTCATCAAAATTAATACCCATAGAAGATAAGTGACTAGCAATAGTGTTAAACTTATTTAAATGATTTGCAACAAATCCACCTTCTGTCATCTTCATATTAAATAAATGCTTCATGAGAAATACGTTGTTTGAAGCAGAGGGCTTTTCATACAATTTTGCTAGGGTTTCCATCAATTATTTTGTCATCTTTGTTATTGTAATGTTAAATGTCACTGATGGTGTCAGGCATAATCGAATGCTTCCAATTGCCTTTCTGTCTAAAATCTCTCAGTCCTCATTTGTCATAGTTCTCTAATTCTTGGTTTTTCCTTCAATGGCTTCCATAAATCCTTCTAATAAAGATAGTCCTTCATTTGCATCTTCCATAACTAGAAGTTTTTCTCATTAAACTTGTCAACCCTCAGCTTACCCTCATCTATCATTGCCCCCACTCAACCATGAGACTTTCTTATGGAGGATTGCTAAAAAAAATGACGATGGTCTGGCTAAAAAAAAAATGACAACCGTCTAGCTCTGATACCACTTATTAGGATTAACCTCAAATGGAAATAATAGTTACACACAAATATAACCAATACAATAAAATAGTAGATCACATAAAAGAGAACATAAGACACTAAGATTTAATGTGGTTCTTCAATCCTGGGCCACGTCCACCAACAACAAGTCCAATATAATTATTATCCAATGATTGCAATCTGCAATCCCTTATAGCTCAATACCATCAAAAGAAGCTACAATATCAGCATTACATTATGAAATTCCTAACCTTAAGCCTTTTTTATACAAGATTTTGCCACTTACAAAATTAGGGATAGAATAAGTTGTCCAATAAGAAAAATAGTAGTCGACACCTTTTACAATATAAGGCCATTTTTTGCTTCGGGGACATTGCCCCCCAAAACCCCCATGAGGGCATTGCCCCTCAACCCCATCCTATACTGCGACAAGGAGCTCACTTAGGGGCACTGCCCCCAAAGCTTCATAGAAATAATATGGGGAGAAAACCACACCAAATAAACCTTCAAGTCTAATTAGGCTCCACATCACAATAAATGGTTGTATAGAAGCTTCATGAGGAAGACAAAAGAAATATTTATTTCACAAAAAGCAATAGTATTTATAGAAAACTAACAATAATTACAAAACTACATAATCCATTAATATGCATAGTCATAACTACATACTTAAACCTAAATACTTATACATATGTTTATTATAATGGAGAAAATCTCATGTCTACAACTGACAAAATGATTACAATATATGAAATTAAATGTACTACATAGGATAATGATGATAGCTACATTTCCATGCCCTCCAAATATGGTGGTGGTGGCATATTGACACACTCTGATGATTCCTGAGAATGTTCATACTGGGAAGACCTAGTTAACATCCACCTTGGGTTGCACTCAACACATGATATGCATGTGAACCTGGATGCCAGATGATGATAATGAATACTCACCATCTACTAGTAGTTCAAGTAGTGACAAAAAGTCTTTAGTGCACATGTACTTAGAAATAATATTTTAAGGAATCTTATGATGATTATTGAGATTCTTGAGACTAGGAAGACCTAGTTAACATTCACCTTGGTTACACTTAACACATGATACATGATACACGATACATGATACCTGTGGTAATATACAAATATAAATTCCAAGGATCGTCCATCTTTGTAAAATAAGAAAGATAACATCCCACCATATAAGTAGCATATAAACTTGTCTAGTGATCATATTGTGTTGAAGATGGATTATGATGCTGCTGCAACAATTAAAGACCATGATGAGAAATTTGCTTTATTTAACCACACATATAAGCTTTAGGACACACATAGATCATAAACGTGTAGGAATTTAAGTTTAGATGCATGTAAGCTTATTTCAAATCTTTTTCTTGGGAAGATAATTCGTAGTGACAAGAGTTTCATATATTGTGTATTAAGTGGGAATATTATGATTGTTCATATGGGTCAAAGATTGATGGGCTGAAGGAATGGCTTAAGTCTATGGGTTTTTATGGTTTTTATGAGATATTTCATGTTTGAGTCAAAAGACTTTTTACTATAATGCTCTATATAAACCTATAGTTGTCTTTCTTTTCTATAAGTTGTTGGAATTCTTTACAATAATTGGGGGGGGTGAATCAGTTATCCAAGGTCCAGATATACAAATAAAACTTTTCACAACTTAGTGATCTCATATCCAAAAAAACAAATTCATGCATGCATCCATTAGATCATACAATCACTTAAACTTGTAGAATATTGTCCTAGGTCAAAAAAACTTTGCAGAAATGTAAACATGAAACATAACATATTCTTTAACACATTTGTCACAAGGATTTTACATGGAAACCCAATTTTGGAAAAACAACCAGTAACATGCTACTCCTTCTCACTTTTCTGAACTGATTCCCTATGAAAGGCCAACCTTGTTAAATGTTACAATACACATTATTAAATGTGACCTAGTTAGAGGATATCAATCACCCTATTAGGAGTGAGCCTTATTAGAGGAATTTAGATCATTCACTTGGAACGTCACCCGGTTAAAGGATTTACAAATGACTATTAGGTCAACCTTAATCCAAAGGATTTACCGTAGACTAGTACAATGATTAGAAAGTAACAATAAGGCTTGATTTGATAACAAATTACAACTCACTTCCATATTACATATCTTTGTTTCAATCCTCCATTTTGCTTGGCTTTCACACACTTCAACTCTGATAGCTTGTTCACCCTTCAAGCATTCATACTCTTAAGTCTTCTTGCTTTGCTTGCCAATAGCATTATCTTCTAATCGATCACTGAATGAAGCAATACCTTAGACCTCTTGTCTAACTTAGGTTCTTGAACATGACCCCATCTTGCTTCTGACCAGCCATCTCTATAAATAGAGAATTGAGATCTTTTGTCATTCAACTTGAATCATCCATTTTAGGGTTAGGTAGGATTAGGTAGGATTTAATGAATCTACCCATTTTTTCATTTGAGTCCATTCTAGAAACTTCTTTAATCCTCTTTAAATTTGCCTCAAAATGGTTTACCATGAATAATGTGCCACCAACTCATCACAATTATCTTCTACACACTTCACAAAATTCAAGGAAATAAAATAGTCAGCTCAAATTCGTCAAATCTATGATTTAACATGAATACTGGCACTTGACATTAATATGTTGTCACTCGATGTCCAAACTATTCTTCTAGATGTATTTAACTAGATCATTTGACAAATACTAAAGTTTACTAGTGCTCAACATCAACTAAACTTTACTTGGCGTACACTATATCACTCGGCATACATTGAACTTTCACTTTGCTTACCTCCAACTGATTTTTTTCTCTTCTTGCACTAACTTTTCTTAGCACCTACTATCCACTCAGTCAAGCTTGGTAGACTTAATTCTTCTTACTTGTTCTTCTAGACTTAGTTAGTGTATCCAACCTTTGCAGCCTTAAGTAGATAATCAATGCAATATAACATCACTGTCTTAACTGATCTTTGTACTCCTTTTTCTTACCATAACTTAACCTTTCCTCTAGGTGCTTTTTTTATCTCATTTGATCAAAAGCTCCTCATCAATCAAACAAATGATATTTACTCAAATCAACTAGGTAGTTTTCTTACCAACAATTAGCAGGTTTGACATCAGTGACAAAACAATGATTGAAACACATTATCATACTTATGTCAATCTATTTTTAACATAAGTTTCATGAAATTATATAGTTTCCTAGATGTACTACTTTGGTTAAAACTTATATAAAGAAATGGGATTACATGTGTTTATTTATAGATGTGCATACCATTTTCCTTTCTTACTTTTAATGGGTAGGATCTTACAGCTATGTATTGTGAGCAAGGATTGATATATGTATTAAATGTCTATCATGAATTAATGGAATGAATATATACTATGAATTATTTCATGCATACTAATTTGTTACATGAATAAGTGAAAGGAAGGAGTGCATAAAAAGGAATTAATAGCACAGTTATGCAGCCACCTGATATTTATGAACTACTGAAGATCGGGTCATCTTAACTACCAACCATTGCACAAATTTAGAAGTCTTTATGTCATGTATTTTTTGAAAGACTGATTCCATCAAGATGTGTGCCATGATTTTGTAATTTATTACATTGCTAAGTTCTCGTTGTTGAAGCTAGATATTAGGAAAGTTAGTTTTTGTAGCTGCTTTAAATAAAGCTATTGAATTGGACCCTGGATATAGTTTAGCAAAGTTTGTCATTGCAATAGAATTTTTCAAATATAGATTATCATTTTCAACTTGTACTATTTTATGACTTGATATCAATAAAAATTGTTACTATTGTGTTTTAGTATTTGAAGTTTACATCTATAGATGTTCACTCATCTCAAGGGGCCCACTTAGTGAGTGAACCTGATTGGTAGAATTAGCTTTCATTGTGATAGGATTAAGTAAGAACTTTGTTGTTCTTGCAACCGTTGGTAACATAACTAATAGTTGTTCCTATAGCAAAGACAAACAACATAGAATACTATTTGTATTTCATTTTTTCCATTTAGATAAAAGTTTCTTACACTTTTATATAGATTAAGTGTTTCTATTCTTATTTATATAGGATAGAAATGATAGTTAAAGAGGTTTAAAACATATACTTTGTCGACATCATTTCAATTTTATGTCCCTGGTCAATTAAGTAAATGGGTCTAATGAATAGTTTTGGATGTTATTCTAGATGTACAATTTATATGCACAAACCTTAGTTTCCAGTTTGATCATTTTACCAAGTAGAGTTGATAAGTACTTTCAACACATTTTATGACAATATATGTCCCTAGGGGTCCTAGGAAAAGATGACACCTACAACTATTGGATTGTCATGGAAAATGTTTGATGAAGATGACACCTGCAACTACTAGATTGTCATGTATACAAGTGAAAAAATGATTGCAACATATGAAATTAAGTGTACCACATAAGATAATGATGACTACATTTCTACACCTCCAAATTTGGTGGTGGTTGCATATTGAATCAATGTACCTCAGAGCCTTCATGTGAAGTCTTTGTCATTTCTTCATAAGATGATTTATCTTCTAGTTCAACCACAAGAATAACTCTATATATTGACCTTACATTATATTTTTTCATTGTGATTAGATCTTCCCTGTAAGGGTCTCTATTTGGATGAACAACAAACTGTCATAGAAAACTTGTGATAAAGATGACACTTGCAACTACGAGACACTCATGGGAAACTTGTGCTAAAGATGTCACCTCCAACTACTAGTCTATCATTGAAAACTTGTGATAAATATGACACCTCCAACTACTAGTCTTTCATGGATAACTTATGATGAAGATGACACTTGCAACTATTGGACTATCATGGAAAACTTGTGATGAAAATGAAACTTGCAATTACTAGACTATCATGAAAAACTTGTAATAAAGATGACACCAGCAACTACTAGATTTTAATGGAAAGCTTTTGATGAAGATGACACCTACAACTACTCATCTTTCAAGGAAATCTTGTGATGAAAATGAGACCTACAATTATTGGGCTTTCATGGATAACTTGTGATGAAGATGGCACCTCCAACTACTAGAATGTCATGAAAAAATTGTCTCCCTCTTGTTTCAAATTGGAGGAGAGAGAGATAGTGAGAGAGAGAGAGAGAGAGACTGGGGCACCTATAGAATGGTATCCATACATTCACCAAAGCACTTATCAACATATTTCATTATTTCAAGATCTATGCTAAATTAGCTATCAATGTCAAGCATCAATTTTTCTAGTCATGTTTGAGAAGAATATTATTGTAGGTTTCCTTGTTTGTCATTATGATGCACCCTTGGCTTAATTTCAAACCCTTCTTCCTCCTATTCTTGACATACACATGAAAATCCATCACTAAATTTTCCTACATGATAAAAATCAAAGAGAAAGTTGAGTAAAATGAATCAACATACCTCAGAGCCTTCACAGGAAGTCTCTGGCATTTCTTCAGAAGATGATTTATCTTCTGGTTCAATCACAAGAATCTCTCTCCTATATCCAGACCTTACATTGTATCGTTGATTACAATTAGGTCTACCCTATAAGGGTACCCATTTAGATGAACAACAAACTAAATGATTCTAAGATCCACAGCCTAAGTTCTAGAAGCTAAACTTTCCTTGATAGAATTGGTATTTGAATATTTGTATAAAACCCCCTATGCATCCTTCCATCACTACACTCTTTCTATGGTTGGATTTTGGAAATCTTTGGTAATACATATGTTTTCCTTATAGTGTTTTTTTTCTAATTACTCTCTCAATATTCTGAACCAAATGATGAAGTGATTGAAAAATGCCATGGTTCTAATGCATCCCAGGTATGGCTCATTCAAAGCATGAAACTTGGGATTTGGAATTTTTTTTTATAGTGCCCTAGTTGATCCAATAATTTATTTGATGAAATTAATCCATTTGAATGTAGTTTCTTTATTAAATAGGCCAAATTAGGCCTATCACACCTTTGTAAAATTGACTATACTTTTACATAGACATGACAAAATTGTGTTATGTCTAGTAAAGTCATAGTAGACATAACATGGTTGCATTATGTGTAGTATATTCATACTAGACATAACATGATCACGTTATGTTTAGTACAATAGTTTAGTCATACAAAGCATAATGTGATTATGTTTTGTTAACACAAAAGCATGATCATTTTTAGGCTTGGTAATAGGCTTGTTTCACTACCCAAAGACTTGGGTTGATATATTTTCCATCTTCTAAGATCAATTCTCGTCTTTGACTTTATTAGGTTTGGAAATGGTGAAGTGGTTATCTCTAACATTACCACCATAATCTCACATATTTTCTTACCTTTTTAACCATATAATTTATTTAATTTTTGGACAAGATTAGCATTGAGAGGTTGATTTTTCTATATTAGTGTCTTGGCAGTCCTCTCAGACATATGTCTACCATTTTTAACTAACTTTTGATCTACTTAACCAAATGGAAAATAAATTACATATTATTTTTCTACACATGACTTTATACACTTTTTTTAGAAATGTTGATTTTAGATTTTTTGATGCAAGTTATGCCCAACACACGAAGATGTATAAGAATTTTGGGATGAAGTCACTCAAAAAAAACATAAAAACAAATTACTCATCATAAAATTATGAAAAATTACACAACTTATATATCTCTCTCTTATCTATCATCCTACCAAAGGGTTTTTCAAAATACTAAATATAACTATATGTTTTGTTGAGCGCACAGAAATAATTATGTTATATTTTTCAGCAACAAATAGGAACCATTTTTTGTGTGTGCGAGGTTTGACCCTCTTAATCTTCTCAATTTTTTAAGAACCTTACTAGTTTAGAAACTAGATTTAGATTACTACATTTTTTGTGTTTTACACATTTTCTCATTTTGAGTGCATGACCTTCAAATGAGTCTTCCAAGATCAGGTTTACCTGACTTCAAAAAAAAGGTGTTCACTTATACCCCCTTTTGGCACACCACCTTGGTGCATATACCCAACCCTAACTAGGGTTTCTATTCCTCAATTTTCTATAGGTCATTTTCTTTATTAAAATATAGATATTTTAATTATTTAATCTTCTCGTGTACATTTAATGCACTTTTATTACTAATATTTTTTAAATTTTCTTTTCTCCATTTAATTACTTATGCAAAATACTTTTAAAATCATAATTTAATATTTTAATTAATAATAATAATTAAAGCCTATTATTTAAATGAAACACTAATTTAATCATTAATAATTAAATAATTACATCAAACATATTAAATCTTTAATCTTTTAATTCTTTTTATCTAATTTCTCAAATTGGATTTTAAAATTAAATCTTTCAAACTAAAGCACATACTTAATTAATTAAATACCCTCATATTTTGATATTTTCTTTTCAAATCAAATAATATTTAATAATTCTAGGTATTTACCAAGAAAACAACATAGCCAAATTTACATAAAGGCAACATAAGCATGACCAACCAAAACCAAAATTGAATAACACATGTAAACATAAACTCACAAGTTTCAAAAGGGTAGAAAGTTAGATACAAGTCCTCCTTCTTAGGACAAGATTGGACTTGAACATTATCTGCCCATTCTTACCACTGATTTATTATGATAGGGTATGCTCGTCCTGACAATTCAAAGAAGTTGATGTTTGATACCTGCAAACCTGTATAAAAGATGAGCATGTACATGCACGTGTATATATCTAAGCTAAATAGGCAATGGTGGGGAGTGGTGCATCATGAAGATCCTAACTAGTAGGTGGCTATGACTCCCTCCCTTAACCATATCAAGCACATCTAATAGAAATATAAAACACACACACACACACACACACACACACACACACACACACACACACATGCAAGTATGGGGTATGAATAATAGTAATTTCTTAATATAAATAAAATCATATTCTAACATGAACATCTGATCATCATGAAGACATAATAAACATCTTTCAAAGACACGTCATATGACATCATCGTGAAAGTAATTTCATTAACTAATTAAGAGCAATTAAAGAAATGCCATTGCAAGTAGGAAATCGTTACTACCTAACATAATCAATTACTCAACATATCAAAGTATTACATTTCAAGTATCAATTAAAAGCTAATAAATTCATGAAAGAGTCATATAGGAATTTAGCCATGAATTTTATAATGATAGAAAGGGATGGGTATTACATCCTCCTCCCTTAAAAATAGGCTTACTCTTAGAAGTCAACTATTACTACTAAGTTAACTTAAAAGTCAAATGTACTACCCACAAGTAATAATTAGAGGCAAATAGGAAATTGACACAATCAAATTTATTAAATATACACATCCAAATACTAAGAATAATATGGCTCTAGTTTAAGCATAATTCAAAAACCACATTGATCAAACATTCATCTTGAAATAATTTATTTATAAGTTTAGATTGATATTCAATACGCACCCTGAAAGATATTCAAAGTTTACCATTACATTCAATAATGAGTTGAGAATCTAACGCAATCCTAATTAATTCAACATTCATAAAATAATAATTAATGTAGCATTCATGCAACCATGTGATCCAAATGCTTTTCCTTTTTATAGACAGTCATAATGCAATCTCATAGTGTCCTCCCTTAAACGTATTATTAGAGGTCCTTAACAAACTTGATAGAAATAATACCTATCACATAACAGGGCCAAAAATACCAAGCATTCAAATAGTTGCCATAGAATTCAAATGGAGAACCCAAGTGGGTGAATATTGAGTTTGACTACAAATCATAAAACACCTTGCAAGAATTTCAATAGTAAATTAAGGGTGACCAGTGTCACAAAATAGATAGTGAAAAGAGAACAATGTGACTAATCCAAGGATAAAAAAGTTCAAAATGTCAATGCTAGCCCACTCACAATATGGACACATCATAAATAACCATGAATTTCCACAAGAACATGTTTCACAAAACAAGGTGACTAGTGGTAGTCACATTCTAGGGAGAAATTACTTCACAACATCCAGGTGTCTAGTTTACTAGATGCGGTAGAGAATGCACTTAAACATGAAAATGAATAGATAGAAAATTAATGATTGTTACAATTATCTTTCATGTTGCCTAATCACTAGTACATTTGGGTTCATTTTTTAACCTTTATTGGTCGAATTCTTGACCCAGTTTTCGACCAAATTTGACCAACCCATTGGTCAATATTTTTCTAGTCAAAATTTTGACCAACTCATTGGTTGGTCAAAATTTTGACCAATCTATTGGTCGAAAACCTACCAAAGCCATTGTCTACATTCATATAGGAATTGGTCAAAATTTCAACCAATGAAGCTTGAAATTTCGACCAACAAAGGTAGAAAAAAATTTACACGTTGGTGGAAATTTTGACCAACAAAGGCAAAAAAAATTTAGCCGTCGGTGGAAATTTCGACCAACAAAGGTAGAAAAAAATTTAGGCGTTGCTGGAAATTTTGACCAATGAAGGTGGAAATTTTGACCAACAAAGGTAGAAAAAATTTAGGTGTTGGTGGAAATTTCGACCAACAAAGGTAGAAAAAAATTTAGGCATTGGTGGAAATTTCCACCAACAAAGGTAGAAAAAACCCAGTCGTTGGTGGAAATTTCGACCAATGAAGGTGGAAATTTCCACAAATAGCTAGGTGTAAATTTTTTTCAAGCATTCTATAAAACAATTCACATGTCTTGCCTATGATATGACATTTTACATGCATCCTACACTCTCGCATCCGGCTGATGATGGATTACGCAAAGTGATCTGAAACCATGATTCTAAAAAACACACACAATCAAATCCAAAATGAACTTGCACTACAAATGGATTGTGGAAATTTGATATTGTTAATTTTGCATGCATGTCTACTAAGACAAATATATGTTTAAGTTGTGATTGTCCTGGTAGACATGCATCCAACTTTACCAATATTAGATTTCCACAATCCATTTATAGTGCAAGTTCATTTTGGATTTGATTGTGTGTTTTTTAGCATGATGGTTTCAGATCACTTTGCATAATCCATCATTAGTCGGATGAGAGAGAGTGCAGGATGCATGCAAAATGTCATATCGTACGCAAGGCATGTGAACTTTTTTATAGAATGCCTAAAAAACACCAACAGTAACTAATATGAAGAATATATAATTAGTTATATGATTGAGACAAATCATGGACTAGTGAGTTGGTCAAAATTTCAACCAAAAAAATTTTGACCTTGAATTTGGTCAAAATTTGGTCAAAAATTTGACCAATAAACATTAAAAAATGAACCCAAATGTACTAGTGCAAGTATGCTCACCAAGTTGACTCTTTGAGTTCAGTCATCAAGTCACCCCACCAAAGTGCCTCATCAAGGTTAGTCTTTAGGTCTACTCATCGAGCTTGCTCACCAAGTCAACTCGCCATGTCATGTCTCTAAGTGGCCTCGCTAAGTTGGCTCGCCAACTTGCCCCACCAAGTTGTCATTTTAAGCCCACTCACCATGTTAGATCGCCAGGCTAACTCCCCAAGTCAGCTCGCCAAGATGACAATTGAAGTACACTCACCAAGTTAACTGTTCAAGTGTGCTCACCAAGTTGACTCAGAGTTCATTCATCAAGTCACCCACCAAAGCACCTCATCAAGGTCAATCCTTAAATCAACTCACCAAGTCAGCTCGCCAAGTTGCCTCACCAAGTCGGCTTTCCCACATGTCCCACCAAGTCCCCAAGTCTGCTCGCCAAGCTGACAATTCAAGTGCGCTCACCAAGTCAACTCTTTAAGTTTTCTCACCAAGCCCATCCCCTAGGTCAACTCTTCAGGTCAGCTTGCCAAGTCACTCCCACCCAGTCACCTCAATGAGTTGACTCTTTTAGTTAGCTCACTAAGTCATGTCACCAAGTTGACTGTTCGAGTACGCTCACTAAGTTGACTCTTTAAGTTCACTCATCAAGTCACCCTACCAAAGCGCCTTATCAAGGTTAGTCTTTAAGTCTGCTCACCAAGTCAGATTGCCCAATTTCTACACCAAGTTGACTCACCATCTCACCTCACCAAGTGGACTTGCTAAGTTGGCTTGCCAACTTGCCCCACCAAGTCAACTATTCAAGTATGCTTGCCAAGTTGACTCTTTGAGTTCGGTCATCAAATCACCCCACCAAAGTACCTCATCAAGGTCAATCTTTAGGTTCGCTCATCGAGCTTGCTCACCAAGTCAGCTCACCATGTCACATCTCTAAGTAACCTTGCTAAGTTAGCTCGCCAACTTGCCCCACCAAGTTGCCACTTTAAGCCCACTCACCATGTTAGATCCTTAGGCCAGCTCTCCAAGTTAGCTTGCCAAGCTGACAATTGAAGTACACTCACCAAGTTGACTCTCTAAGTTAGCTCACCAAGTCTGCCCCCTAGGCCAACTCTCCAGGTCAGCTCACCAAGTCACCCCCACTTGCCCCACCAACTCGCCATGTCAGCTCTCCAAGCTGACTCCCCTAGTCAGCTTGCCAAGTCGACAATTCAAGTACGCTCACCAAGTCGACTCTTTATGTTCGCTCACCAAGTCTACCCCTTAAGTTAGCTCACCAAGTCACCCCCAGCCAATCACCTCAATGAGTTGACTGAATAAGTCAGCTCACCAAGTCGGCTCACCCAATGGTTTTACCACCTTGCCTTAGCAAGTTGGCTTGTTATGTGTGCTTGCCAAGTTGCCCCACTGAGTTGCTTCTCTAAGCCCACTCACCATGTCAGCTCACTTGTTTAGCTCACCAAGTCAACTGTTCAAGTATGCTCTTTACGTGGGCTCGCCAAGTCACCCCACCAAGTCATGTCAATAAGTCGATTGTTCAAGTACGCTCGTCAAGTTGACTCTGAGTTCGCTCATCAAGTCACCCCACCAAAGCACCTCATCAAGGTCAATCTTTGAGTTTTCTCACCAAGTTGACTCTCCAAGTGGCCTTGCTAAGTCAGCTCACTAACTTGCCCCACCAAGTCGCCACCTTAAGCCCACTCACCATGTAAGATCGCCAAGCCGGCTCCCCAAGTGAACTTGCCAAGCTGACAATTCAAGTACACTCACCAAGTCAACTCTTTAAGTTTTCTCACCAAGTCCACCCCCTAGGTCAACTCTCCAGGTCATCTCGCCAAGTCACCCCCACCTAGTCACCTCAACGAGTTGACTCTTTAAGGTAGCTCACCAAGTCAGCTCATCCAATCATTTTACCACCTTGCCTCAACAAGTGGGCTCACTATGTGTGCTTGCCAAGTTGCCTCACTGAGTCACTTCTCTAAGCCCACTCACCATGTCAACTCACTTGGTTGGCTCACCAAGTCTACTACTCAAGTATGCTTGCTAGGTTAGCTCACCAAGTCAGCTCACCAAGTCACCCCACCAAGTCATGTCACCAAGTCAACTTTTCAAGTATGCTCACCAAGTTGACTCTTTAAGTTTGCTCATCAAGTCACCCCACCAAAGTGCCTCATCTAGGTTAGTCTTCACCAAGTTGCCTCACAAAGTGGACTCACCATCTTACCTCACCAAGTGGATTTGCTCACCAAGTTTTCCCCCTAGGTTGACTCCCCCAGGTCGACTCACTAGGTGGGCTTGCGAAGCCACCACCCCACCATGTTGCCTCAACAAGCTGACTCTTTAAGTCTGCTCACCAAGTCATCTTGCTGAGTCACCTCAACGAGTTGACTCCTTAAGTCTGCTCACCAAGTTAGCTCTCCAAGTTGTCTCACCGAGTCGACTCACTATCTTGTCTCACCAAGTGGGGCTCTCTACATAGGCTTGACAATCTGCCCCACCAAGTTGCCTCTTTAAGGTTGTTGACAATGTTAGCTTGCTAGGTCTATTCCCAAAGTTGACTCACCAAGTCAACTATTCAAGTATGCTCACCAAGTTTCCTCACCAAGTTTGCTCGCCATGTCGGCTCGCTGAGTCAGCTCACCAAGTCACCCCTCTAAGTCGCTTAAAGCAAATAAAAATTTGGAGTATTGTGCAAGTCTAAATAATACTATCATTTTATATTTATAAAAAAACTTGCTTGGAAAAATAACGAAGTGTTCTCCCCTTAGATTACTTCCCATTTAACAAACCAAGGAAAATGCAATTGATATATTTATCAAATAAGAAATAACATCAACAAGAGTAACCATGCCATCTCTTAGCATTCTCATTATTTCCATTGGCACATAAAGAACTAGATTGCACTTCACAATGCCAAAATCTTGAGCAGAATTCATTGTGGGAAGAGGCAAGTTATGTTTCCTTGGCAGGTGTTAGCTAGCAATCATTTCATATAACATCTTATAAAAGAATTCCTAAAGCTAACCACATTTTGAAATGAGATAACAACTAATATATATCATTTCAAACTCAATTTATTCCTATTTGTGCATAACATTAGCAAGTTAGTGTTATGCCAAGAGAATGGAATTTATTTATCCTCTTGACTCTAACAAACACAAAGGGCCATTCTTGTCACTCTTTAGAGGTAAACCATAAACTCTGAAGAGACACTAAGCCAAAATTATTGGGCACACAAAGGTCAAAAAACATGGCAAATGTATAGGACAAATAGAGTTAACTTTTATGAAAATGATAAATATCTCCTAGCAACAATTGAAAAAGGTTCAAAGCACATGCCTCCTAATATAGCTTTAATAGCATTTTTGGACGAGATGTTATCATAGCAGACAAACACTTAGTTGCTGCCCTCCAAACCTTCCAACTGATATCCTCATCATCGCTATATTCATTAGCACTCTATCTACATCAACAGAATAGTATTCACATGTTGGTCATAAAATTCATAATTACATGAAAATAAAAGACACCATTGTGCAAAAATTAAATTGTCTCAAGAAAATTATTCTCTTAATCAATTTTAACATACTCATCCTCCTCTCCATTACTCTCTTCTATATCTTCTTCAATATTATCAGTGTAGTTTGGATCATTACTTATGTAGTCCAAAGCAAGTTCCAAAATCGTATCACAATAAATAGCCACATCTCTGGCACAACATAGGACAAAACTCTCCAATGCCTACAAATTGCATCTTTAAGGTGATTATTTATAGATTTTTGAATAATCAGGGTTTTCTATTTGAAGAATGAAATTTGAAGATTCATTTCACAAAACATACATATACTTTCAATATAGATGATATGAACTTTTAAAATGGAACCACTAATGTTAACAAATAGTGTGAGATGAAAATACATAATTTCTCTACAACCAAACTCTTTTAACACCTGCAAACTATATTCTCTTAGCTCCTCATTAGCTTTAGATGCACTTTTACAATAGTTAATAAGTAGGGGAACAGTTTCATTTAGATGTGGTCCAAACCTATACCCAACAGCTCGACTGCAAGGGGAAAGGACATATATTAGAATAAGACTATAGCATATATAGCTAAAGGCCATTGATGATACATTGATGAACACGTGGACTACAAGATTAAAAAATGGAAACAAAATATAGAATCACATTTTTAAGTAACATAAAATTTAACAAATGTTATATTGTTTTTATATTTTCTATATCAGTTAGAATATTCAATTATTTTTCAAAATGCCTTCACTTTTTTAGCTTCTAAAACCATTTTTCCCATAAGAACCAACCATTAACTACCCAACACAGAAATATATTATTATTAAGTAGGAGATATTTTCCATAGCAAGTCAAATTATGATATTGCTATGCGGATTCAACTTTGTAGATTTTAAGTCAAACTCATTGACCCATGTTTCATGAGTAATAGTTCACAAGGACTCATCTCTCATGAGAATGAATGGAACACTTAGCACTCATTGCAATTAGATGATGCTCATAGGTGGTGGATAAGCTAATATTATAATTTATTAACTATAAACTAACACTATGGATCATAAACAAACAAAAGACTAGTAGACTGAAAATGTTTTCTTAGCAACAATAGTTGTCTATTCATTTAATGTGACAATAATGTATTCAAAGCCATGCATGAGAATCTCAAAAGAAGTTCAGCCTCCACTGTTTGACTATCATGGCTATACTAGGATAACTGTGGTACAAGGGGTGAATTGATAAATCTATCCCTACAATTGAGACTGACAATAGCAACAAATAAATAAGCAATATTTGAGAGAGATTTAAATAACATAGATCACCTGGAAGGCTCTTAAGGTTGGTGCTAGATGACAAAATTAGAGGTTTGAAAAGCATAGTTGAATTACTAGTCACAATGGGAAATAGAGGCTTGCTGCCTACCACTTGGAGAGCTAATGTGGATCCAGAACTACAACATTTCTCGTTCCTATACATGTGATTTGAGATATAACAATGCCTTAATATTGACTATGAAACTCAGTCATTGCTTCTTTATAGTCAGTTCTTCAATTTATATTGCCAAAGCATTGATGAGAAATATCATCCAGTGTGAATTTGTAATCTACTCAAGTAATCTGGTTCCAGATGTTTGGTGTAATAGGATCATAATGTACTAGTCATTTGAGTTCTTAGTTTTCAATATTGGAATCAAATTTAAAAATCAAATTATAGTGTCATTCAAACTTACCATATCTAAAGGGATATAGTGGCTGAAAGTGCATATTAGATTTTTGGCACTAAATATGATGGCTGGAAATTGCATATCAAACCTGTGTAGGATAATATTAGTCTTTCTATTGTAGATCATACTTCATATCATACCTTAAAGTGGTCATTTACTAGTCCCAAAGTGGTCTACAGAAGCCTACAATAGCTAGCTAACATCTGGATGTGATACATGTTGATTATATGGCATTAAAACCTATGGATTGAATTGTTACAGTTTGATTTGTGACTGATAATAGGTCTGTAATCTCTCTTTTTAGTCTTAGCAGTAAATAATAAACTCATATTTTGCCATATCATTTAGTTGTACATGTTTTGATTCATTGCATAGTCATTTCCTTTAATCATTTGTAATGTTTTATCATAAACAAGCATCAAAGTGAACTCAGCCAAAGTCAGATCAGAATTGCCGAACTCAAAAACATCACCATTCCTGGGAGTCCAAAACATACATCAAACCAAACAAAATGGAAAAATTGGATCGAGTTTGGGTGGGGATCTTTCACAATTACTTATTGATGCTTAATCTATCTTGTGGTCTTGAGGATTTGCAAAACCTCGTCGAGTTTGGTGAGAGATGACAGCATTTGGATCCATGACTGTACCATGCATTGTCTTATCTTCCCAAAGGTTCTTTCTCTTCTTTCTCCTAGTACTTGATGGACAATAACTTCACTATCTTATTCTTATCATTTAGGTGCTTGCTTTCCAAGGTAAAACATAATATCACAATTTGACTTGCTGTGGAAAATAGTTAAGAACCAAGATTGATGTACAACAATTTAAAAATACAGATAAAATGTGCTTTTCTTGTTGAGGTGTAAGTGGCATTTGTTGTTGCTTCTATTGTTGTTGAATGGGTGTAGCTCCAGACTACCTAACATTAGATCGTTGTCCTTGTTGTGGTTGAACCAGAGGAAGATAGAAATTTGGAATAGGTGCATTTCCTAGCCTAATACCAGGGACAAGTTGCTGCTGATAACCAAATCTACCAACGTATGACAAAATTGGCATCAGATCATAAACTACCAACGAAAACAATGCTGAATGAAGAACTTGCAAAAATTTGGAATGGTTTTCCAAGCATGACATGCTAAAAAGGGCAATTTGTTCTTATATAAGAACATAACAAATAAAAGCTGATGAACATTAAGCTTTTCATTTTAGATCGGTCACAAAACAAAAGTTGACACATCCTTTTCTTCAAGATGAGCATAGAGCCATTTGCAAGGTATCAAAATTAACTTTGAATTGATTAGCACAGATTAACAACATCAGCAGCAAATATATCAAATAATATGAATATATATCGTATTTACTTGAGGTGTCATGAGTGTGGGTGGCCCCTATCCACAGAACATTGGTTGGCTTAGACCTAGACCTCCAGGAGGGTATATAGGAAGACTACGCATCTGAGAGAACTAAAGGGAGACTTGCAATTTAATTTAAGTTATGGTATTTAGCATTCCAACTGATAGATTGGACTTGTGAAGATATACTAGTAATATGATCCAAGGTATCTAATGTTTCAAAGATTTTTAATAAACCTTGACTGAACACTTTGATTTAAGCTTGACTCGTCATCTCTAGTGGGCATCTATTCAATGGGATTCCAACTTGCACGCTTTGGTACTCAAAGAGAAATAGATGTAAATGGAGAGAGCATGTTCTAACATTTATGGTCATCCAATTTTAATTTTAGTCTTTGCAATTTTGCACAATACCTTTGCAAGGAAGGAAACCCTCAAGCTAGTTGGATAGTTCAGATGCAAATGTCAATAGTCCTTGGTTTAGTTACTATTCTGGGAATTGAGTTGAACTTGTTAATTTTAGATTTGTGGTTGTGAAGGAAATTGAGAAAAACTTGTCTGCTACCAACAAACCCATTTATACCACCTAATTTTGCACTGAGGAAACCCTCAATCACCTTTTGACGAGTAAGGTGTTGAGGAAGATTAGGACTATAATCAAGAGCTGCTTGTCAAGCCCATGTTGTAAATTGCAGACTTATAATTATATAAAAACTAGGCATTGCAATCAAATTTAATAACAATCCATTGTAAGAGGCTAGCCCCTACTAAGAAAGGAAAAAGGGCAGATGCTAGTTTGAAAGGTTGAGTAAGATTCTAACAAGGGCCAACTACAACTAAATGGTACATTAATCCTAGCTACAAGTTTAAACAAAATATAATTATCAACTACTACTTAAATGCATCTGCAGGCTATGATCCCTCATGAACTATGATTAAGATTAAATAGACAATATTCAAAGGCAGTGCTTGATCATAAGGAGATGCATCCTTCAAAATGAGACAATACTAGTGAAAAATGTAACATTTCCCCACAATCAGGGATATAAAACGAGAGGTGGTTCATTTGTAGATAGCATCAAGAAAAATTGAAGAATAAGAAATCTAACTAACAAGGACATGAATGAAGCACAAATAAGAATGAATATTAATTAAGGAAATCAAACTATCATGTTTGAATTAGAAAAGAATCGGTGTATAAAACAACAACAATAAAGAATATAATAGAAAGTAACTGGTATGCAAGTATTCTTTTATTAATCTCCATATAAATTTGTTAAGAAGATGCAGTAGTAATGGTCTTCTCTCGTCAAGTATGCCAATCGTGAGATGGATGGACTAAGGGTTCTGCTCAGAGGCTCATTCCATGCCCTTGGCCTTGGTTGAGGAAGAATATCTCTGATCCTCTTAACAAGGAACATAAGATTAATAATTATTTATCTGATTTCCATCAGACATCATATTTGGGATCAATTTGAAAATGTTTGATAGAAAGATGCACCAATACTGGTTCTGTCATTAAATACGACAACTACAAGATGATAAACGTCCTGCCATTCTCATGGCCCAAGGGGCCATATGACTTGGACACTCATTATGTGCCCTTGAGTTTAGTTGAGGAGGATAGTCTCAACTCTCCCAGCATCCTATCAAGCTTTTCCACAGAATTCCTAATATGGTCAGCTATTAGAAGTATGTAGTGAGATGGATACAAGTGAATTTAGGGTGTTTTGTTTTCAATATCATTTGCATAATGATCATAAATGCTTGATACAATTTTCTCTAAATTGAATTGCAATTATGTATCTTATATATAGAATACTATTTATAAATAACTCGTGTTGTGGGACTTGTTTTTTTGGGCAAAATCCAATATATCCAATAAAGAGATCATTATGCTGCTTGTGCAGGAGCCCCATCATTCTGAAGAATCATACCATTTTTGGTAGGCACCTAAAAGGCAATTTCCATAAGGAGTTGATGCCTTCTATTAGTTAAGATAAAAACTTAAAATAGATCTTTAAAGAAAAAACTTGCCTACAAGCGCAGTAAAGGAATGGCTATTGAATGCCCTATGATTGACTGGGATTAACTTCTTAAGTTTTAGTGTCAAAGCTTATGCCATTGCACAGAAATACTCATAACCCAAACATGGATTCAATGAAGAAATATATGTCTCTACCACTAATTAAAACTACAGAGTTCTCTGACTAAATTGATAGTTAATTAATAGTAGAATAAAAAGTTTTCATATTCTGGACCAAAATTTTATTGTCAAGTGTAACTGCTAAAAATTTTATTGGTTAGTGTGGTATATGTAACTGGATTCAGAATACATCCTCTGTCCCTCATTGTCAAAATAACCATCTCAACATCAATGGATTTTCTGTGAATACATAAACAATGAACAATTTTTCTATAATTGACAACAAATGGAACATGTAGCAATCACATGGCTCATAATAGGAAGATTTTCTATAGGCACGTGTGCAAATTTTGCATAACCTTCCAATAAGTACATTACAAGTTCTTTCATTAGGAACAGGCCATTTGGACTCTAGTGCCAATGGGAGTCGGCTGTGAGCTTCGATCCAGCCACCTACATTACATACTAGATAAATTTAAGGAATTGGAACTTGTTCGTTGGATAGATTGGCTATCAAATTGTTTCAAATGTATTCAAATTGACAATTCTAATTATATGTGTATGTTACAAGAAAACTTGATGAATATTGAATTTGGCTGATAGGGAATCCAATGTTCGTAAAATTTGGCAGATATAACCCATCAAAAAGTACTATAACGTAGAAGCTAAACATGATTGTAGTCTATCCCCTACCATTTTTGAGTTCTTAGAAGAATACCATTTTCATATTCAAGATGTGTAGAAAGGTAGCTCCAAATGCATTCACACTTGTACAGAAGACCAATAAAATATGCAAAGCCCTTAATATCCATACACAAAAAAACAAAAAAAAATAATGGCTATGCTTTTAGAGACCCAACATATAAACAAATCACCAAACATCTCTCATCAACAACTATTAGGTTATCTTTAACTTGCTTCTAGATCTTGATTGCATGAGGAGATTCTACATTTTGGATCACATTTATGTATCTCCTTCCTCTCTTGAACATATTAATAATATATCAATTGATTCAATGGGAATGTCAAAAAAATAGATATACAAACAAAAGTGAACCCATTTTGTTGTTGGCATTAGCAAATATTGCATTTGTCATATACCTAGAATTTGCCAGATGTTGGATATGATAACTCGAAATTAAATTTTGTTGAAAATGAAAATGAAAATGAAAATTTGATTCAATTATGATTCCAACTGACAATTTCAATTCCACCTCTTGAATGGGATCAACATATCCTCATTTTGAACCAAAATGAAAATTCAAAACTTATTCCATTTTCAGTATGACACATCTAAATTGAGAACTATTTTTTTTTCAAATTTGTTCTTACCAATTAGATTAATTTGATTTAAACCTCATTATCAACAGAATTAGAACCAAGCATATTCTATCATGCTTACCTTGACATCGATGATATCCCCTGCAACAAAAACATTAGTCTACCCCTCCACATGCAAAGAGCTATCCACCCTGACAAATCCATGTTCGTCTATAGTGCCTGCAAATGTTGAATCCTTGAACCAAGATGTGCCCATTCTCTTGCCAATGAATACAAAGTAGGAATCTGCATTGATGATCTTCCCACTACTTGTAGTAAAGCTTGTTGTGGTCTCAGAAATGTTGTTCAAATCAATGCATTCGTTGAGGTACACTTCCACTCTCTTAGACTTGAGCCATGAGAGAACCTTTCTTGATGCATTTTCCCCCACAAATTCAAGAAGCCTAGAGCCAACATGGATGAGGACCACTTTCTTCTCTAAAAAATCTACCACTATCTCTCCTGCCAGTTCCACTCCAGTTGGCCCCCCTCCAATTATCAGGATTGTTTTTGAATCCTTAATCTTCTTATTGTCTGCAAGAAAGATATATTCAAATTAGGCAATTGTTGCTTTTCTTTGTAATAGCAAGATCTTAATGAAAATTCAAATAAACTTAATATATAAAAACCACATTCAAATCCACAATTCTCATTACCCACGATTTCTCATGAATGAAAACCCCCAATTTATAAATTCTAAACCCCAAATCCAAATCATATTTGTCCATGAGATGTTTTGATTTAGAATGAGTGCAAAACAGAATTCAAGAAAAGATACAATGACTATAGGATGAGCCATTCAAGCTGAAGACAGATGGTTTTAGAGTCATAAATAAGGAAGATATTTTATGTAAACATAAGCGACTAGAAAAGACAAGAAAGAGGCAGGCTGGATGATCAACTGCTAATTATTTTTTCATAGTATAAAAAGAGATCAATAAAACAAGTCATTTTTTTGGGATTCGAATGGTGTGTTTTATTAGCATCAATGTTTCTGTGATCTATCTTTTCACTCTTCCCAATCCTACACTTTCTCATCCTGCTCATGGTTTATGTAGTAGTGTGATCCATTACGTTGATGCTAAAAAATCGTATGTCCCTCTAAATCCTAAATCCAACTTGTATTTGTCCATGAGATGTTTTGATTGGCATTGAGTGCTAAACAAAAATTTAGTGAAAACGTAAAGATAACTAGTTCAAGAAAAGATACAATGACTTTGGAATGAATCACTCAAGCTCAAGACAGATGATTTTAGAGTCATAAATAAGGAAGAGATTCTAGGTAAACATAAGAGGCTAGAAAAAAAAAAAAGAGGCAAGCTAGGGGATCCACTACTAAGCTAATTATTGTTCATCCAATACAAAAAAAATCAATAAAGAAAGTTTTTTTAATATTTGATTGTGTGTATTTTTTAACATCAATGTTTTAGATCATACTACGTGATCCATCTTTTTACTTTTTCTAATCCTATACTCTCTTGTCTGATGATGAATGTTGATGCTAAAAAGTACACATAATCGAATCCAAGAAAAAATGCTTTACAAATAGATTGTAAAAGTTTGATAATATTAATTAAGAAAAAAGTATTTAAGGTGCCAAAGGTCCAAAAGGCTTAGTAGTTAGAACAATTCAAATCTAAAAAATTCTCATTTTTCTATAAAATAAATCATTTTGAAATTTTGATGATGGATGAAATTGAAGATTGACGATATGCTCACATGAACTAAATTCCCTATATGCTCAAGAACAGGACTAACCAAATGTTATAATTTATATACCTTTTCCAAACTATTTTTCGCAGAAGGAAATGTAGTTCAGCAATTCAAATCTAAAAAATTCTCATTTTTCTGTAAATCAAATTGATAATTGATAATGGTTGAGACTGAGGATTGACAATATGTTCCTACAAATCTATTGGACTAAATGCTAACATTTCTCTTCAGAATTCATTATGTGACTTAACCACTTCATATGTTCTATAAGTTGCATGATTGTATTGAATGTTAACAGGTCAATCTTTTGACATAATGGCAAACATGATAGCTAACAGAATCAAATTCCCTATATATACTCAAGAACAGGACTAATCAAATGTTTTAATTTATATTCCTCTCTCAAATCGTTTGACTCTCTCTGCTTTTCAAAGTTTTGCAGAAAAACGTTGTAGTTCAGCAATTCAAATCTGAAAAAATTTCATTTGTTGTAAATCAAATTGAAAATTGATGGTTGTTGAAACTGAAGATTGATGATATATTAGCAAGAAATAGGTTTCCTATATATAACCAATTGTTGTAATTTATATACCTGCTTCAAACTATTTGAATCTATCTGCCTTTCAGAAAAAATAGAAAGGATCGCAGTCTAGAAATTGAAAACTAAAAATTTATCATTTTTTGTAAATTATATTGTATCAAATTTCCACAATCCATTGAAATGTATGAATTATTTCTGAATTTGATTCTTACATTCTCTTATCGTGATGATAGATCACAGAATGTGATCCAAACATACACAATCAAGTCCATAAATAATTTATATAATTATATTGAAAATTGATGATGGGTGAATTGAAGATTGATGATATGTTCCCATAAATCAAGTTTCCTAAAAACTCAACCACATTACTAACTAAATGTTTTAATTTATTTACCTTCCTTAAACTGGTTGAACCTCTTTGCCTTTGTAGGAGGGCCATCATAAGCAATTCCAGTGGCAAGCACTAGATAATCATACTTCACTTGTTCCCTTGACGAAGTGATGACAGCCTCCTCTGTAACACATGTTACAATAGATATGACAAGCTTCCCACTTTTCAAATACTCCTCATGTAGAAACACACTTCTTTCCCCAAAGCTTGGCTCCACCATGCATCTTAACTTTGCCCATGGGATCTCAAAATAATCTTTCTTGTTTGAGCAAAAACAAATCCATATGAATTGGCTTGATTTCATGTTTGCAACTAACAAAAATGAAAAAAAATTAAGGGAGACTTAATCTCAAAATAATCTTTCCCAAAAAATTTAAACCCTACCCTGACGCTATTTTCTCTACAACTAAATGATAATAGAAAAGAAGTGAAATAAATTCAAGATGAATACACCTATCAGAGTAGATCTCGACATGTTGTGAATCCATACTGCGCTCTGTGTATGTTCTCCTGCCTCTTCCTATATATCACGAACACTAGTCCACCCAATGCTACTCTGAACATAACACCGACAACAACACCAACCTTCTTTCCAGCACTCATTCCCTTCGAAGAAAAAGATGAAGACTCTGTACCCTCCCCTATCTTTGAATCTTCTGCTTCAGCTAATAGATTGGGTGTAGGCATATTTTGCGACAAAAGAGAAACCATTAAACATGTTTTCTGGACTTATAATTATGCACAGCAAATCTGTCATGACTCATAATAGGATGATCTCACTTCCTATCATAAAACTAACCTATAAATCTACATTTACAGTGTAGATCTCTTTCTCTGGTCAAATAGCCCTGGTTCTTCAACTCCCGCACGTGCATTGAAGCTAAATATAATAAAATGAAATGGGCAGCATTTGCCCTTTTTACATATTAAGCTCGTGTTGGTCAAAATTTCGACCAACAAGGGCATAGATTAAAAAAAAGCCATATTTTCCCTTTCCATACCAACCAATTTAATAAATGGTCAAAAATTTTGGTTGAAAAATGACCTTAAATGTACTAGTGAATGCAATTATGGTCTCTAGTTTACTAACAATCATGTGGTATTTATTACAATGCTAAATAAGATTAAATCAAGACACATGAGTCTAAGCATCAACTAGAAATCAATGCCACATAAACATGTGCATAAACAACATAGTCTATCATACTATCTTAACAAGAAAAACTCCAAGTAAGCATTTTTTTAACTATAAAAGAAGTTTATTTTTAACAATAACAAAAGAATAGCTAGGATTCACAAGATGTTTGCACTGTATCTTGAGACATTAGGTTACACACACACACACACACACACACACACACACACACACACACACACACACACATTAATAAGTATTATTTTTAATCTAAAATTTTATTGTATCATAAACAATGGGTTTCTAAATTATAATTTGTTATATATTTCTACAATTCCTCAATTTTAACACTTTCAATTCAAGTTTCCTTCGTAGTAAGATCAATAAGTTTACTATCTCCATTCTACCAAAGACATTTCTTGATTCAAATTAATACAATAAACCACATAATCCAAATTGCAAGAATCCAAGAAGACACGAGGCAAACAAATCTTTTCAAAATAATTTCTACAAATGGGTTCTCAAACCCCACATCAATCTGATAATTGAAATTTAGGACAATCTATTGAATGCATAAATCCAAACTATCTAAAAAGTTATTTTCCTCCAATTCCAAGTTTGCCCTCCCAAATCTATGTGTCAGAAAAAGAAATACAAACCCTCTAATAAATATTCATAACCCTAGCTAGGGTTTCTATTCATTAATTTTCTAAAAGCCATTTGCTTTATTAAAATATAAATATTTTAATTGTTTAATATTCTCATGAATATTTAATGCACTTTTTATTTAAAATGTTAATTTTTTCTTTTCTTTTCTCCACTTAATTATTTATGCAAAACACTTTTAAAATCATAATTTATTATTTTAATTAATAATAATAATTAAAGTTCATTATTTAAATGCAACTCTAATTTAATCATTATTAATTAAATTTATTTTATTTATTTGGGAAAAGTGATCGAACCACTAAATATATATTAATAAAAACTAGTTCAAGTGCTCAACTAGGAAAGAACCAGAAAGAAAACCCCAACATCGTTACAATATGTACAAGTATCAAACATCGATATTTACAACCTATTATATCGATGAGAAAAATCTAAATTTCAAAGTGAGGGAATATTCCCACCAAAATTTGAATTTGTTGAATTTTTACATTTTCAATAACAATTCGACCAAAAGGCATGAAAGTCCAAAACCCAACCAAAAATACAAAACATTTATAGTCATGCCTGTTGACAAAAAACTTTATCACAAAAAGGAAAAAAACCTTAATAGTATCATTCCTCCATATCCTCACACAAGATGCCCTCAACAGAAGTTGAGGCCATACCAGTTTGTAGAGAATATCCCCACTCAAATTCTGAGCATGGCAATGGAGCAGCCTCCCAGCCTGAGCTTGAGCCTATAGCAACATCATCTATAGCACATGTGACAGGAGGCTCACCCCAAACTGGTGCACTGGCTTTATCAAACTGGGAATGCCATCCAATTTCTTGCATGGCGAGAAGACCTGAACCATGAACAATGGGAGCCAGGATTTGAAGGCGTACACTTGGTCCACAATTAGACCTGATTTGGGTGGCTGACGACACCATCATATGAGCATTCATAGCTTGGACATCATTGATCGATAGCCCTAGAATATCCAACAAAGCATAACCCATTTTCTTAACACCCTCCTCCAGTTGGTGACCTAGTAACCTTGTCGTGGCTTGCAAAGTCTTTGTCATGAAGCATGGGTTATGCTTTTCAAAAGTCTTTTGAAGCACCACAAAGGTAGCCATAGCCTCATGTTTCTAAAGGAGTTGTGAATGTGTAAACAAGCTGCCCACCAAGGCATTTCCAGCCCACAAATCATAATTCTGCATCACCCTTTTCAATTTGTTTTCTACCCAAAATTTTGGATGAACCACTTTGATTACAATGATTTCCAAATGTGATGTTGAATAGAGTAAGTCCATAGCATTAGACATAAAAATTGAAACCAAGTTTGATGGGAACAACACTTGCCTTGGAAATGAAATAAAAAATTCCTTCCCAATTACAATATGAATCACACGTTGGGTAGAAGAAGAATGTGCAAAAAACATAATCTAAGGTAGCATCATCCAAAGGATGAAAAAGAACATCTTCATCCAATGATGGTTGAAGTTGTATTTTGAAGTTTTTTCAAAAAGATGGATCTATAATAATGATAGCAAGAGTCGCATTTAACACAGGCATCATATGAAAGCGACATCTTGAGACCAAATGTGATGGCAAGCACAGAAAATAGAGGAGATGAAACCATAAATAAGGATCATTTTATGAATACTAATTCTAAGGAGAGTAAATAGAAATCTCCCATAACACGCACGAAGGATATGAGGTACCAACTGCCATGTGAATAATAATGAAGTAGTTTCCACTGAATCCAGAACACATTTGCAGATATTATATATGAAGTACAAATATGATGACCCCAATATGATGATGAAACAACTGCTTTGATGTCATGTGTGCTAAAAATCCATTTAATTTAGCATTAACATTTATCAATATCGATCTTGATCAATTCTTGTAGTTCCTTATGTTTATTAATAAAAGGACTTGACTATAATGTTGTAATGGTAATCTCCTAGGTTTGATACAATCAGCTGTTAGAAATACTTTAGAATAACTGAGAGGGGGGGGAGGTGAATCAGTTATTCAAGGTCTAAATGTCCTATTAAAACCTTTTCACTAAGTATAGTGAGCCCATTAAACTAACCATGCATCCAAGCTAAACATTCTTCTTAGCAAGTTACTAAAAAATCAACATGCAGGAATAAGACATGAAAGATCAACACATAACACAGTGATTTACATGGAAACCCAATTTGGGAAAAACCACCAATAACATGCTACTCAATTCTCACTCTTCTGAAGTGATGCCTTGTGAAAGGCCTACCCTATTAAAGGCTACAACACACTGTTAAATGTGACCTAGTTAAAGGATTTCAACCACCCTGTTAGAAGTGGGCCTGGTTAAAGGACTTTAGAACATTTACTTGGAATATCACCTTGCTAAAGGATTTACAAATGGTTGTTAAACCAACCTAAGTCCATAGGATTTTATCCTAACTGATACAATTGCTAAAGAGTAACAATAAGGGCTTTTGATTTGATACAACTCACAACATAACTTGTAGATTTTAGATCTCAGTTTAACTCACAAATTTGCTTGGCCTTCAGTCTCTACAACTCTGACAGCTTGTCCTTCTCTCAAGCTTTGTCTCCTTGAGTCTCCATGCTTGTTGTGCCAATGCAATCTCCTTTATGGCCACTTATCAAAGCAAAGTCTCTATTTTCTATTCCTCCCTTTCGATGCCTTCTCCTTGACACCACATACTCTCTCCAACCAACCTCTCTTGCTTCTTGACCTATAACTCCTTAAATAGAATTCTAGAGTACTTTTCCCTCTTTATTCTTTCCTCTCTTAATTTTGGTTCGAATGGATTAGGTAAAGATTCAATGAATCTACCCTTAATCTTGTTTCTTCTAAAAAAATCATGTAGAATCCACCTATATTCGACCAAAAATGGTTTAACTTAAAATTTTGTGCCACTAGCTCATCATTCTTATCCTCCATCTGGTTCACAAACTTCAAGGCACATAGTGTGTTACTCAGCTTCTACTATGTTTTACTGATGCTCGACACCTACTGTGGATTCACTCAGCATCAACTAAGTTTTACTGATGCTCAACACCTATTACTTGCTTGGCACCTGAACTTGCTTGGCTCCTTCTGTTTCACTTGGCACACACTAGATTTTGCATTTTCTCGACACTTACTAATAATTTTCTCGGCATGAACTAGCTTGCTTAGCACCCACTAATAAATTTAGTCAAGCTTTGCAAACAGCTTTGTTACAACTTATTCTTCTAGAATTTCTAAGTGTAACCAACCTCTATATCTTCAAGTGTATTATCAATACATCATTTCACCATTGTCTTAATTGATCCTTGTACTGCATTACAAAACTATAACTCAACCTTTTTCTTAGGTGCTTTTGTTACATCTTACTGATTAAATCCTCTTCATCAATCAACTAAGTTAAGTGACAGTACTTGGATCTTATAAGCAATTGTCCTTCCAGCAAATAGTAGGTTTGACATCAATGATAAAACAATGATTGAAAACATTCTTTATCAACAATTTCCCTTCTTCTCAATAATCTCTCTTCTTTAATTTATGATCTTTTCAATTAGATTTCAACAATCTCCCTCTTTGGCATTGATGGAAAACCAAATTGATCAACCAAGTTATCAAAAATACTAACTAGGTTAAAATAGTAAGTCAAATGCCAAAAAGTAAACTTTGTATAACTCCCTTTGATCTTGTCATCTTGATTGATTCATTTGCTTCTACTTCTCCCTCTTAACTATTGTTTCCTTTCTCTTTCCTTTCTACTATTTTTTTGCTATTTCTCCCTCTACACATTTGATCCTGGAGATTTACTATTTCTCCCTCTACATGTCTGATCAATTTTTGCTATTTCTCCCTCTTTGACAACAATGCCAAAGACATATTATTTTATCATCTTATCATGCAAGTATAGCATTTGTAGGAACTCCAATTTCTCCCTTTGTCACCTTGCTTGTGACTAATTTGGAATTTTAGTATATTAATTACTTTAGGCAATACCTAAAGTAAGTATCCTTTGCATCAATTTATATCATTTCAGCAATCAACTCATTTGAGGTAGAGCAGTACTACTATTACTCAAATAGCCTTTGATAGAGATATCACCCCTAACTCACCTCTAAGATATTCAAATGCTTCTTTAGGTAAAGGTTTTGTAAAGATGACAACAATTTGTTCCTTTGAGTTGACATATTCCATCTTCACTTGCTTGTCTTCCACCAATTCTCTTACATAGTGGTACTTAATTGCAATTTGCTTTGTTTTGGCATGCATCATAGGATTCTTTGATATGTTGATGGAAGTTGTATTATCACAATAGAGTATCATAGGTTCAATCATCTCTTCCTTCATACCTTGCAATAGATACTTAATTCGTACAATATTGGTGTAGTTGATAGCAACAGAAACATACTCAGCTTCAGCTATGGACTGTGAGGTACAACTTGCTTTTTGCTAGTCCAAGTGACTAATCTTTTACCTAATAAAAGTGCTCCTCCATTGGTGTTTTTTCTATCATCTATATTACCCCCCCAATTTGCATTAGTGTGGGCATTCAACTCAAACTTTTCAGTGCTCTTATAGTATAATCCAAAGTCATATGTTCCTTT
This sequence comes from Cupressus sempervirens, assembly GCA_028749045.1. Taxonomy (NCBI): domain Eukaryota; kingdom Viridiplantae; phylum Streptophyta; class Pinopsida; order Cupressales; family Cupressaceae; genus Cupressus; species Cupressus sempervirens. The sequence continues at coordinate 391,043,673 of CM053785.1, read as the reverse complement.
TAGGTACCTCATTATTCTTTTTACTACCATGAGATGATTTTCTCTTGGGTTTGTAGAAAATCTTGCCACTATTCCAACAGATAATGCAATGGCTAGTCTACTGTGTACAACATACTGTAACTTTCCAATCATTGATCTGTACATTGTCTGATTTACTTCAGTTGACTCATTATTCTTAGATAACTTATGTCCTGTTATCATTGGTGTACTGACTAGTTTTGAATCCTCTAAGACAAATATCTTGAGTATCTTCTTGATATATTTTGATTGGGTCACAAATATGCCATGTTTTAGTTAATGTACTTGCAATCAAACAAAAAATTTGATTTCCCCAAACATTGACATTTAAAACTCATGTTTCATTTGATTAGCAAAATCTTTGCATCGTGCATCTTTTCCTCCAAATATTATATCATCAACAAAGATTTAAGATATCAAAATTTCTTCCTTGATATATAGGTTGTCGTTGTCATCTATTCTCTTAAATCCTGTCTTCACAAGATATTTGTGAAGTCTCTCATACCATGTTCTAGGTGCTCGTTTCAAACCATAGAGTACTTTATGCAGTTTACGAGCCATATCCTTGTTGTTGTCATCAACAAATCCCTCTGGTTGTTCAATATAGACTTCCTCTTCCAATATACCATTTAGAAAAGTAGAATTTACATCCATTTGGTAGACTTTAAAACCTTTGTAAGTAGCATATGCAAGTACAGTTCTTACTCCTTCCATTCTTGCAATAAGGGCAAATGTTTCCCCATAGTCCAGTCCTTCTTGTGCATAACCTTTACAGACTAGTCTAGCCTTATTTCTTGTGATATCACCGTTCTCATCTAGCTTGTTTCTAAATACCCACTTGGTACCAATCACATTCTTATCAGTTGTTCTTGGAACTAAAGCCTAGGTTTTGTTCTTCTCTATTTGATCAATCTCTTCTTCCATAGCTTTGCACCAATCATCATCCTGTAATGCATCTTTCACTATTTTGGGTTCAATCTTGCTTAGCAAACATGATTCATTTCTTAGTCTATTTCCAATCATTGGTTTGGCTTCCTTGTCACTAATAATTTGTTCTGCAAGGTGATGCCTCTTCACATACTTGGATAGCCTTGGTTCTTTCCTTATTTCCATGTCTAGTCTTTCATCTTTAGAGTCACTATGCATATCTATTTTAGGTAACTCAACATCTCTTTCATGTGTACTCATTTCAGAATCAGAATGTGCATTATCTTCATTCTGCAACTCAACTTCTGAATGCAACTTGGCATTCACTAGTTGTGACTCGGTTGATACTGAAACTTGTTGCCGATTCCCAACTTGATTGGTAGCTTCTTCTTTAGCAGTTATTCCTTCATAGAAGTATACAAAGGATCTATACTCTTCTAGTTTCTTGGTTTCATCAACTTGAACTTTTGTATGCTCATCAAAATTTACATTTGCACTCTCCACAATTTTGTTAGTGTTAGTATTCAAACACTTAAATGCTTTACTTCTAGTGGAGTATCCAAGGAATATGCCTTCATCACTCTTTGCATCAAACTTGCCATTTCTAGAATCTTTAAGAATATAGCATTTACAACCAAACACTTTGAAATGTTTAACATTGGGTGAGTGACCATACCATAGTTCAAAAGGTGTTGCACTTGTACCTTTCTTGACTTGTACTCGATTCAGGGTGTAGATAGTTGTACTTATAGCTTCTCTCTAGTACTTTAGAGTAACATTCTTCTCCATCATTAATGTTCTAGCATAGTCTATCACTGATCTATTCCTTCTTTCTAAAATTCCATTTTGTGGGGGAGTTCTAGGTGTTGATGTTTATCTTTTAATTCCTTTGTCATTGAAAAATGTCTCAAATTCTTTTGATGTGAACTCTCCTCCTCTGTCTGATCTTAAGCACTTCAAAATCTTTCTTGTTTCTTTCTCAATCCTAGCCAAGTACCACTTAAACATTTGAAATGCATTAAATTTTTCCTTTAAGAACATGACAGTCATCATCCTAGAGTAGTCATCTACAAATAGCATTATATATATATATATATATATATATATATATATATATATATATATATATATATATATGTGTGTGTGTGTGTGTGTGTGTGTGTGTGTGTGTGTGTCTCCTTTGTAGCTTTGCACTTCTATTGGGCCACATAAATTAGTACAAACTAACTCTAGTACTTCTTTGGAAGTATAGGTTTTGCTTTTGAAACTTGACCTGGTCTTCTTTCCTAGTTGACACTGTTTTCACATTGTATTGTCAGGCTTCTTTAGTTTAGGTAAACCTCCGACTTTGTTCATTTTTTTGATGACAATCAAATTATCAAAGTTGACATGACATAGCCTTTTATGCCATAACCACACATCATCCAATCTAACAACAAGACAAGTTGCATCTTCCATATCTAGGTAAAACAAATTACTCCTAGTTTGGTCTCCTTTTCCTATCAGATTTTGGCAGTTTTGTTTCCAAATTCTACTTTGCTTTCTACATTACTTAACTATGACACACTCAGCAGATTGTAGTTCAATCCTTCAACATAATATGCACTATCACATGAAATCTTCTCTATAAGCTTAATAGAACCTTTTCCTTTGATTAGACATGGAGTATCATTTCCAAATTTAACACTATTTCCATCATACTAAGTAAAGGTAACAAACTTACTTTTATCTCCTGTCATATGATGTGAGCACCCATTGTCTATGATCCATCTATCATTCCTGTTTACACAGGTTACTAGTGTTGTTGCCTCATCTTCATTTGACTCATCCTTCATAGCTACATAAACTACTTCTTCATCATTTTCATAAGAATCATCCTCTTCAACAATGTAGCACTTTTTGCCTTTGTCCTTGTAATCTCTGCTATCATCTTCTCTTTTGCTCTTGTACTTGTTGCCTTCTTTGTAGTTCTTTTTCTGTGTGTATCTTGTATCAATATGTCCAACTTCATTGCAATTGAAACATATGATAGGCAGCTTACCTTTGCCTTTGTGAAATTTTCTAGCCAGCAATGCTTCCAATTGTTCCATATCTTCTTCATCTGTGTTGTTGTCACTGGATGCATATTTTATCTTTCTTTTCTTCTTCTTTGGTTTCACCTCTTCAATGTCTTTCAACAATAGCTTGGCCTTGAAAGCAGATTCAAGATTCTTAAGTCTATAGTTATTAAAGTTGGATAACTCAAATGTAGTGAGTCTTCCCACTATACCTTCAAGAGTTAGCTTTTTTCCTGGTATGTATCTTAACTCTTGGATGGTTGATACTCTAACAGCATAGATGGGGAGCAAGGTTCTTAAGAATTTTCTATTAATAGTTTCATCATCTAAATGGCCACCCAAACTTCTTATTGCACTGACTACTTTCTTTATTCTAGAGGCATATTGAGCAATGTTCTCACCTTCCTCCATTCTCATGTCATCAAACTTTCGTCTAGGGCTTTCTCTTTTTTCTCTCTAAGCATTATGATCTCCTCCATAAGTATTTGTCAAGGATTTCCACATCTTGAATGTAGAGGTACATCCCTTGGTGTCATCAAATTCAACATAGTTGAGGGCAGAGGCAATCTCCAGCATCGCCTAATTGTGTTCCTTCTTTTTCTTCATATCTTCTGCAGTAGGAACACCTATTGGATCAACATGTTTCGCTTGAATTGAGGTTTGTGCATGATCACCCATTGATCCAAGATGCAGCTTCATTAAACTTTTCCATGCAATGAAGTTATCTCTATTGACCTTGGGAACTTCTCTTTTGGACATCTTTATCTTTTCTACTTCTAGTATCTTTAGACTAAATCAGTAGATAGCTTTGATACCAATTGTTAGAAATACTTTAGAATAACTAGGGGGGGTGGTGAATCAGTTATTCAAGGTCTAAATGTCCTATTAAAACCTTTTCACTAAGTATAGTGAGCCCATTAAACTAACCATGCATCCAAGCTAAACATTCTTCTTTGCAAGTTACTTAAAAAGCAACATGCAAGAATAAGACATGAAAGATCAACACATAACACAGTGATTTATGTGGAAACCTAATTTGGAAAAAAAAACCAGTAACATGCTACTCAATTCTCACTCTTTTGAAGTGATGCCCTGTAAAAGCCCTGCCCTGTTAAAGGCTACAACACACTATTAAATGTGACCTGGTTAAAGGATTTCAACCACCCTATTAGAAGTGGGCATGGTTAAAGGACTTTAGAACATTCACTTGGAATGTCACCCTGTTAAAGGATTTACAAATGGTTGCTAAACCAACCTAAGTCCATAGGATTTTACTCTAACTAATACAATTGCTAGAGAGTTGCAATAAGGGTTTTTGATTTGATACAACTCACAACATAACTTGTAGATTTTAGATCACCAACCTAAGTCCATAGGATTTTACTCTAACTAATACAATTGCTAGAGAGTAGCAATAAGGGCTTTTGATTTGATACAACTCACAACATAACTTGTAGATTTCAGATCTTAGTTTAGCTCACAAATTTGCTTGGCCTTCAGTCTCTGCAACTCTGACAGCTTATCCTTCTCTCAAGGTTTATTTCCTTGAGTCTTCATGCTTGTTGTGCCAACACAATCTCCTTTATGGCTACTTATCGAAGTAGAGTCTTTGTTCTCTATTCCTCCCTGTTGATGCCTTCTCCTTGACACCACATACCCTCTCCAACCAATCTCTCTTGCTTCTTGATCTGTAATGCCTTAAATAAAGGTTTGGAATACTTTTCCCGCTCTATTCTTTCCACTCTCAATTTTGGTTTGAATGGATTAGGTAAGATTCAATGAATCTACCCTTAATCTTATTTTTTCTAGAAACATCATGTAGAATCCACCTGTATTCGCCCAAAAATGGTTTAATTTAAAATTTTGTGCCACCAGCTCATCATTCTTATCCTCCATATGGTTCACAAACTTCAAGGTAACAAACTTGTTGGCTCAGATCTGGTGAATCTTTGACTTTTCAAATAATACAGTAGCTTGGCACTATTGACTTTCTGATGCTTGACACATACTGTGTTACTTGGCATCTACTGTGTTTTACTGATGCTTGACACCTACTATGGATTCACTCAGTATCAACTAAGTTTTATTGATGCTCGGTACCTATTACTTGCTCAGCACCTAAACTTGCTCGGCTCCTTTTGTTTCACTCGACACACACTAGATTTTGCATTTTCTTAGCACTTACTAATAATCTGCTTGGCATGAACTAGCTTGCTCGGCACCCACTAATGAATTTAGTCAAACTTTGCAAACAACTTTGTTACAACTTATTCATCTAGAGTTTCTAAGTGTAGCCAACCTCTATATCTTCAAGTGTATTATCAATACATCATTTCGCCATTGTCTTAATTGATCCTTGTACTTCATTACAAAGCCATAACTCAACCTTTTCCTTAGGTGCTTTTGTTACATCTTATTAATTAAATCCTCTTCATCAATCAACTAAGTGATAGTACTTGGATCTTATAAGCAATTGTCATTCCAACGAATAGCAGGTTTGACATTAGGGACAAAACAATGATTGAAAACATTCTTTATCAACAATCTCTCTTCTTTAATTTGTGATCTTTCCAATCAGATTTCAACATCGGCAACTTTATTCCCCTCTCTTAGAGTATGAGATAAGTAGACCTCCTAGTATTGATCCAGAAGAATCCATATATGTAGCAAAATATAATTTAGCTTCCAATTGAAAATTTCTCTCTTAATATAGGTGTTGATGATTACTTGTGAATCACCTTCACTATGAACTCTATGGAACTTCCCCCTTTTTACGAGGCCAAGACCTGTAAGCAGAGTTTGAGTTTCTGCAATGTTGTTTTTTTGCATCCGAAATTGGGGGCACCATAATTGCAAGACAAATCCATTACAATTTCTAATACAAGCTCCTAGCCCTAATTTTTTGGGATTGCCTTGATATTAATTAAATTATTGCAACAAATCAATATTAAATATTAAATATTTTAATTCTTTTTATCTAATTTTTCAAGTTAGACTTTTTAATTAAATCTTTCAAATTAAAGCACATATTTAATTAGTTTCTAATTAATTAAATACCCTCATATTTTAATATTCTCTTTTTAAAATAAATAATATTTAATAATTCTAAATATTTGAAGATTAAATAAAACACCATAATTAAATCATTTACCAAGTAAATCACATAGCCAGATTCGCATAAAGGCAACATAAGCACAACTAACCAAAACCAAAATCAAAAAATACATGGAAAGATAAACTTGCGGGTTTCAAAAAGGGTAGATAGTCAAGTGCAAGTCCTCCTTCCCAGGACAAGTAATTAGGTTATAACTGGAAGTGGACCTGAACATTATCTCTCCATTCTTACTATCGAGTTATTGTGATAGGGCACATTCATCCTAGCAATTCAGATAAGTCGATGCCTTGTACCTACAAACCTGTATAATAGATAAGCATGTACATGTGCATGTATAGCTAAACTAGTAATGGTGGGGAGTGGTGAATTTTGTAGATCCTAACTAGCAGTTGACTACAACTCCCCTACTCAACCATATCAAGCATGTCAAACATAAATATAGAACAGACGTGCACACCATACACATGCAAGTATGAGGTAAGTATAATAGTGATTTTTTAATATAAGTAACAACATATTCTAGCATGAACATCTTATCATCATGAGGACATAATAAACATCATTCAAGGACATGTCATATGACATCATCATGGAAGTAATTTCATTAACTAATTAAGAGCAATTAAAGCATCATCATTGCAAGTAGCTAATCATTGCTACTCAAGACATAATCAATTACTCAACATATCAAAGTATTTCATTTCAAGTATTAATTAAGGACTAACACATTTCATGAAAGATTCATATAGGACTTTAGGCATGAATTTTATAATGATATAAAGGGACGGGTATTACAACTCACTCTTCACACTCAGGGTATTACAACTCACTCTTCACACTCACATCTTTTGTACTTATATACAACATAGATCATTAGAGTTTACTACAAGGTCAACCATGCTAAAAGTATATTACAATTTAGTTATTCAATCCATGGTATACTTATTCAATCTACCATCATGTTTTACTTTCCTATCATATTACGAAGGTCAACCCAATAAGATATGACAATAATCCATTGACATAATATCACAAAGAACTTCATCATGATAGGATGCAATTTTTAGTTTCACAATACATTGTCCACTTACAAGTATCTTATGATCATCCTTTATCCATGTGCGATATGGTATAGCTTCAAATGCTTCATCCTTGGTAATTAAGACTCGGTAACTATTGGCTATTTTTTCCCCCATTCAACCCATCACGTATAACTAATCTAAGAGATATTTAATGGGTTGGATTCTTTGGTGGTCTAACACATTAGTTGGTGGTTGACGTTTCATGTTGTTTGCGATGTTCTTTGGCCAAGTGGCTTGGTTTGTTCTTTTGTCAATTTTCATCCTATTCAATTGCACTGTTTCGCAAAGGTCATTTTCCACGCCCTATGAAATACCAAAAGTGTTTGTTGTTTCTTCCACTATGCATTAGAAAATGTGTCAACCATCAAATTAAAATGTTTCTTCATCAATAGTTTTGTTTTAATCATTCATTGGAATATTTTTGCTACATCTAGGCCATCCATTTCAAATGGAAAGATCTATATTGATGGTCCACCACTTTTTGGGGCAAATCTAAATTTTCCACACTAGTCAACTCTATAAATGTAATTGGGTGGGTTAACACTCCAGGTTATCCCTTCTCACAATTTTTTAATAGTTGTGTGATTTGATATCTTGTGTCTAACACACATCTTCAAGGCTAGTTCTTTAATGTTGGGCAATTGTTTGGGCCTTGTTATGCAATGCTAATGTATTCCCATGCCTCTTTATTGCTTGTAAGGATATGATTTTTCAGATTCGATCTTTTATTGGTTGGGTGCATTCTTTTGGCTTTTCCTGTCACTTCAAAAGGGAAAGTCACATTCATTATCAAATTTCTTTCCAATTTTCATTTATTGTTCCTTTGTAATCTAACTCCACCATGGTTGGGGTTTGAACTTCATGGAAACATCTAAGTTATGCCTGATCTATAAAGAGAAGTTTGTAAATACTTTTCTAGTTTCTTCTTTGTTGGTTCTTTGTAGCATCATTTTTGCTTTGAATATGTAACTCCCTTATGCCTTACAATAATATAATTCTCTATTTTTTACCTATTCTCACCATTTTGTATCTGCACATATTGCTTGCCTTATGTGAAATGATGTCTTTTCTTATTTTCTCAAGTTTGTATGTTGTGTCTACTCTCTTATGGATGTTATATAAGTGAATTCATATTCCTTGTAGCATCTGATTAGTTTGGATCTACATATGAGTCTTTAGGAGATAAAATAAAGTTAAGAGTTGTGTGTGTTTTGAGGGTTTTACTGAGTGCAGTGCAATTGTAGACAGAGATTGTAAGCACACTTCAATCTGGTGCATCACTCCCTTTCCCTTCAACATTTTATTTTCATGCATCCTTCTCCCTTTTCCTTCCAAGCTTAGTTCAGATGCATCATGATTGTAAGGAAGTCAACCTTCTCCAGAGATTCAACCTCAAAGCGCAAGTCTCACATGTGGAGGTTATTTTTATGTTACACAAGGTCGCTTGGGGATAACACATCAGGTAGGGGTGCAAACTTTTGTGTCAACAATACAACTAATTCTTTTGATAATAGATTATTTATATTTCCATTGCTAATGACGACTTTGCAACTTTCCAACAATTTTACATTTGGTTTTGAACAAACTTCTCCATAGTACCAATTCTTGATCAGGTTCCTCATTACATAGTGCTCTTCTGACCATTAGGGCTTCTCCATTTTCCTATTAGTTCAAAGATTCAAGCGATTCTTTATCCATAAGTAATATCCCCAATTCCAGTCTAATATTTTATAGTGAATAATCATAACAAAATTAAAATCTTATAAAAGTAAAATTGTTAAATGAATAAATAATAATATTACTTATTAATATCGATATTATATTATATAAGAATAAATAAAATTATAAATAAATGATGATACAATAAATATAACCCATAATGTAATATAACAAATCAATATTATATTACAATATAAACTAATAAAAATATTATTGATATAATAATAATACTATTGAGGAGTTTCAACTAAGATTTTACCTAAATAAACAATTAACACCTAATGTGTGTTGAAGATTGAGGGATAATTGACACAAGTATACAAATAGAGAAGTTCCCTTATGAATGGTGTTAATAGAAGATGGAGCAGGTGATGGGGAATCTATGTACCATGTGTTGATGCACAAAGTTCACACTCTACTACGTATGATAGAAGCAAGACGATGGTAATAGAAATTGCTATTACCACATTGGACCATTCACAACAATGAAGGAATTAGAGAGTGTTTACAAGATAGGAAATACATTCTGCTCTATATTTTATGTCTATGAAACATACCCATCTATTACCCATAAATTTAATAATAAAAGGTTATCTAGAGTTAGGATCTTGTCATGTAATATAATCCACCAAAATAAGTTAATTATAGGGATAAGTTGGTCATTCCAAACCCTCAACCAACAAGTGGGGTCACCAGTAGAATTAAGTAAAGAAAGGTAAGTCATTTTAACAAAAGAAAAGCCCCTGAATTTTGGATAGACCAAATATGTTTGTCCTCCTTCAGAAAGAGAGGAAGACAAACCAAAGACAACGGGTGTTAGAGGTTTGACGTAAGAAGATTAGGTCTATTCTATTGTTAAAGTGTTGCATGAGATTAATTCAACTAGTCTTAGATGTGAAATATTTGGCCATGAAGGAAATAATAGTCTTAGCATGATGCATAAGAGTCTAGTCATGCAAAATCTTATAGCTATAACATTACCTACGAGCCATTTAAGGCCACCTTTTAAGGGAATGGGTAGCACTTGTTAGTCCCTACTGTAAAGGCAAGAGACTAAATTTTTCAACCTCTTCTATGGTATTAATTCATTGATTGAAAATTGTACTTAATCTAATTATAACATTTACGACTATAGTTTGTAAGATTTAATGAAATTATTTGACCTCATAAATAAAAATTAATCTTTTTTGATTGGCTGATATTATTTTCACCAGTGATCTTTTTCTTTTTCAGTACAAATATTACACAAAAAATTGAAGATGACAATTGTCATTTTAGCAAGAGTACGTGTCCACAATTGCAATTTCTCAAACATGTTAAGGCTGCACAGAGTAAAACTTGTTTTCCACACATCCCTTGCATGTAATGACATGTAGGCTTTTTAAAGAATTTGATATATAAATATTTGTGCCATCCCAAAAAAGTTAGCACACAACAACATTATAAGATGAAAAAATTGAACAAAACATCACTTCCTCTCTCTGGTCAACTAAGATCATGTGCTCTTTAAGGTAAAAATTATTTCCTTTTCATTAGTGATTCTAACACTATGCGACTATTGAAAAATAGTATAATTCTTCTCGTAGGCTAAGAAAATATTTCTAATAGACCTACTTTCTGTGGAGTAGTTACTTGGGCGTAGTCAAAAAGTTATGTATCTGCTTTGCTTTTACTCTCGTTCTACAAATTAGTTTTCGAATTCTTATCTTTATTATCAGTTTTCCCTTAAATAAGGTTGAAGCCTAAATTCCCTTTACCAATTTGCCCTTCAAGTTTTTATTTGGACATTATGGAATTTAAACTTTGTTTGAATCAAAATGGTCTGTTTATACTCTGAAGTTGCATAAAAATTAGTACATATTGACACATCCTTTCCTAAAAAAAAATACATTTCAATAATTTACAAAAATAAGATCAAAGAAAATAGAATCGTTGATTGTTTGGTAGAATGTAATGGACCAGAAGGTGGTTGAGGCTTAGCACTTAATATCTTTGTATCCCTAGCTCTCCTACATTTATCTGCTTTTTGAATTTTTATGTTCTCAACCTATTGACCCATAAATTTAAATATTTTAAACATTTATGTATGTGCTGGTTACAGAGGAATTTAATTTACTTTGCCACCAGAATTCTAGAGGTGATGTAGAGAATTGAAATGGTCCCTTTTTATTAAAAAATAAATATAAATCCAAAAATGTATGAACACACTTTGTAAAAAGGAAAACAAAAATCTTCTTGCTATTTTGAAAAATGATAATATAGTGATGATAGATATTTTGGAAAATCAATGTTCAAAAAATGTGACCTCCAACAAAATGTTAGTTGGAAAAAAAAAATTATTTTTATTCAAAGGCTACAAGAGAGTTTAAGCAGCCATAGTAAAATAAAAATAAAAATTACTTTTTAGAAAAATGAAAAAAATATTAATATTGTTTTTTTCTTTGACCCGAGGTAGATAGATTCATTAAAGATTTTTCCAAATTAAATTTTTACAAAATTTATTTCAAAAATTAAAATATTACTCTTCAAAACCAAGTACAATTATATATTACTATAATTTCCCTTCTACCATTCAAATGTGCATCAATTTTTGTCTCCGTGAACCACACAACAAATGTTCAACACTTTAAATTGATAAATATATCATGCTCTTCATCTACGTTGATCGCAAATTGTAGTTGCCTTGGAGTTATGTGTTTGACATCCATAGCTTTACTTGCATTTTTTGCCATTTTAGAATCTCTGTAGTGATATATTCCATGAATATACTATTTTTGTTTTAACAAGTATGATATAGTTGAACATTGAATTCTCCTTCACAATTAGAGGTGGCTCAAATACCAAGTGAAATAATTTTTTTGGTTACTAGTAGTCTCAAAGCATATACTTGGCTTCCGGTGCTTGTCTTCTTCCATTAATAATGATCTCAATTAATTTTGCGTCAAACCATGGCTTTCCAAAATGGTTTGGTTTCATCCATTACAAGCAGCGGTTTTAGCGAACAAAGGTTTCAAAGTCAGTTAGGGTGTTACTAATATGGTTCCCATAGAACCCTGCCACTTACTTGGCTACCCTAGTTGTATATAAGGAACTCAAAATCCTTTTGACCCCAATTTGGAGTAGGATTATTAGTCCCTGCTACTAGGCCCGAGACTATTGTTTTCATCTTCTTTCATTATTAATTTTCTTTTTCAAAATCATGGCTATTATGAGTTATTTTATAGTCTTCTAGAAATTTACTTACTAAAATAATTTTTCTACATTTCTATTTCTTTTTTCCTAGTGGGAAGCTTCATTTTTCTTGGTGATCTTTCTATTTTTTTGCTCTTTCAAATTATCAAGAAAATCTTTGAAGTATTGTGTCATTGATTTTTTCACAGGACATATGGCTTCTATGCGTCCTTTTTTACAATTATCAAAACACATGTAATAGCAACAGAGTAACAAAACTTGTTTAATATACATTGTTTCCATGCAATAAGGTGTAGGTTATTTGAAGATTTTGGTACATTGTAGATAGTGTTTTTTTTTAGATTGGAACAATTTCATTTATTTGTTTTTGAAGAATAGTTTTATGTTGTCTAGATTCCAAAGTCTACACGTAAAAAGAAATTGTCAATTATTAGAAGTTTAAAAGATATTTTAATTCTTGATGCAGGTCAAAATGATATTGCGGAGGTATTTTTTTGTGGATTAGTGGTGTGTGCATCATGAAAGGTACTAACTTTACTATTGGCAACTTTTTCCAATGTTGTGGTTAGAGTGGTGAGGCCTTGTTGTTTCAGTCATATTCACTCCATGAGAACAAATGGACAATTTTATAGTCTTCACTCCTAAATTTTTTGAAATATTTTTGTACATGTGATGCTCTTCTTCCAATCAGTGAGCTTTTTTTTCAATGGAAAAGGCTCTAAATTTGGTAGGATTCATGAGATTCTAGTGAGATTTTTCCATTTCCAAAATAGAAGTAGCTTTGATTAATTTACAACCTTATAAAAAACTACTCTTGTGTTCATTCTTGGCTTGGTAATATCTTTGATCTGGTGTTCTAGATAATGAATATAATTAATTGCAACTAGCACTTGGTCCGACAATGTCTGCTTTGACTGAAAAATATATATAATGGACAAACTCAAAAAAAAGAAAACCCTCCATAGCCCATCTTCTATTCATGACATACATGATATGAAGATAATCATACCTTTCTACTTTCTTCAGAGGTAAAGTTCTTAGTATTGAACACAAAGAATTCATCTCTTTTTACGTTGCCTTTCAGTCATTTTGTGAGCACATAGCTTGATGTAGCATTGGTTTCTTCCCTTTGCATTGAATTGGCAGGCCCAAGATAACCAAATTCCTGAGGTTAACATTAGGCTTACTTGAAGTTGATATATTCTGATATCGAGATTAACCACATGCAACACCCTTCACCTCAGTGTGTATGCTTCATGTCTAATATGAGAGGCATTTTGTCTCTAGTGCTCTTTTTATCATTGAAGAGTATCTATTTTTTTTCCTATTTACAATTTAGACTCACATTATTTATATTATTTCTGCCAACTTAGGGTTCCTATCCTCAATTTAGAGTAGTTGTATTAGTTGCAAATAAATCATAACAAAATAGTATGCTCTGATTGATGTATGTAATATCCTTGATGAAATTATTTTATATCATTTAATTTATACGTAATGATCAATACAAAATTAAAATCATTGATTATACAACTCTGTTAAGGTTAAATGTATGTCAAGTTGGGTAGCTAGATTCTAAAATAAATCTGTCTCAATGTCACCGAAAATCTCTTTGACACTTCTGAATATCACGAGACAATTTCTAGGTCCACCATTAAATCTCTTACTTATTTAAAGCCTTAAACATTTAATGAATTGCAGACTTGAATACATATTTCCCTTAATTTTGTTGGATATTTTATGATTTTTTGAAATATATCCAACTTGACATTGTATATCATGCTATATATTTGTATTATTGTTGCTTCACATTGTATATACATTTTTTTTCATTTCTAGATTTGGGTAATAATTGCTACAATAATAACAATAGCTACAGGGAAGACAACATTACTACAAATTTGATTTTATATCTCAACACACGATGATAAAGAATCTTGAGCAAATTATCACCATGGTTTTGAAAACTTTTCAAAAACCCTATCCCCGTGCATGATGGGAGTATATCAATGTTATTGTTCACCTCTCAAAAGATATTTGACAAATTTTGCAATGGGAATATCATTAGTGGGTTCTACCTGCAGTGGCTAGAGCATAGGATAATTTTTAAAACCCGAGAGTGTAGGTCGAATCAAGCAATATTTAGATTAATTGATGCATATTTATATATCAAAGCATAATAGATCAATATGATACTAGTGGTGTCCTAAATAGATAATTACTACCTAAAGTTAGCTTGTCTATATTTGACTGAAACTGTGAAGCATCACTGTGTTGGTATATCTATAATAGTTTGGAAATAATTGAATTTTGGCATATATATATATGTTTTGATCTATCTATGATTGATATTGTCCCTTATTAATTGATATATAACTTTATTTCTATAAATTTCGCTTTGGGCTTGTAGTAGCCATAGAAATAATTTGGGATTATGCATGAGATGATAAAAAATCATTATAAATGCTTATTTCTTATTTTTCTTTGTAAATTGGTAGAAAATAGGTGTCGATGAAGTTTTTCTAGATTCGAGAGACATCAATCTAAGGTTATGTTCTAATCTTGACTATATTGTGGCATGTGGCATTTGTTCATTGGTTTTTACTTTCATGTCATTGAGAAAAAAAAAATTGTAATGGAAGGTTTATTTGTAGTAATTCAAATCCAATAACTAATGTGACATCAAAAGTTAATTTAACAAAGGACACAAAATTTTGTGTTGGCTTCAATCATTTCCATAAACCAAATGAGTGTCTTTATATGATATGCTAGTATGTTTTTCTTTGTTATCGATATCTCGATTTATTTAATTATAATCCTTTTGTTGGACAGGTTATCTCTCCAGGTTATGTTTGGCGCAACATAGGATTTATGAGATCAACTATGAGAATGAACTTTTTCTTGGGATGGAGACAATCAAATTTAAATATTCTTTCAAATAAAATATTGTAAAATGATACTAAAATAGTATCTTGTGGAAACATATTTCTCCCTTGGAATTGATTTCTTGACTAGTGAAACACTAGATTTTCTAAATCATAGTTTGTTAATTACTTGTAAAACGCTACATAAGAATTTAGAATGTTGATTATTATAATAAAATTTTCATGAGAGAAATTCAAATTTTGAGTAGTCTAAGGAAGTAAGTAAAATTTTATCACTTATCTAGAAACATTAAAATTTAATCTTATTTGTTTTATGCTCATATGATATGTTGTTTTTTATGCCAGTTGTGTCAACAACTAATCATTTAAGATTTTCCATTATAATTAGCTTTCCAATTATTTCTACTTCTACTTTCAAAATTCAAACGCCAACTCAAGAAAGGGCTATGGATTTTTGCACTTTGAACTAGAACAAGTGCCAATTAGAACAATGGAAGTTGTTAATGGAATTGAAATATAGGGAGAGAAAGTGTAATAGATTCTACCAGTTTGAATCTGACCATTTAAAATGGATCTAATGTTCATTGAAATATATTGGGTTTAGTTTGAACATGTTATAAAAGTTATACTCGATCTTTTATCTTCAGTCTATCTTTCTTGAGAGGTGGATTGAAGGATTTAAGGATTTTGCCACACAAGCAAAACTCTTAGTTTGAGCTTAAACGATTTGTGACACAACCATTGGTTGGTTCGTCAGACGTTCTTCCACATTCAATTTGATCCACTAGCTGGCTAGATATTTTATCATGTTGCCTTATTCTTGACTACGTTTCCTAAAACATGCGAGAACTGTTTGAAGACATTCAATTGCAAGCCTTTCCTATAACAATTCAAACTAAAGATTTACTTCTTCAAATTGTCTTCATTTGTATTTCAATTCATTTATGGAACTATTTTTAATCACCCATACTGAAAAACTAGATTCTAGCAACATGACAACTCCATATGTCAACAATCAAGATTTTGAGTCTTAGGCTAGGTTGAAGTTTCAATTTGTGTTGTTGTGAATTGTGGAAATCAAAATATACTTTTGTTCTGAAAAAGAATTATAAGTTTAAAAAATGCACACTTCTTCCTATTATGTTACCTTAGGCAGGGACTCGAGCTATATGCAGCCCTTGTTTTATATGCTTTCCTACATTATATTTTGAGGTTCCCAATTACAATTTATAAAGTGAATTGACAAATAAATGTTTATAAATTAAACAAGAGACACAATGCGTCAAAGTTCCTGCCAATAGTTAGGAAAGAAGAAAATTAGAGAGTAAAATATATGAAGAGAGAGTTGAAAGAGATATATTCATCGTAATAGTTAGAAAAGAAAGAAAATGAAGATTTATATATATGAAGACAAATTGAAAAGACAGATAATGATAATAGAGATTTATAGATAGAAATGAAGGATACGAGGAGATTTAAAAGAGAGAGAATGACATGTTATTATAGTGACACTAAATAGAGATAGTTGGAAGAGAATTAAATAATAATAATAATTAAGGATTATGTTATTTTAAGAAATATTTAAATAACACTTAATTTTGAGTTAATTCAATGAAGTATTTGTTTCTACCTTTTCCAATATAAATTCAAATATTAAATTTTAAAAAATAAATTGTTGACTACTTGATCCAAACCAACAAAAAGAGTAAGTTTGAAGAACAATATTAGTTTTACAAATTTTAAAATGTAAAAAAAAATTAAAACAAGATTGGAAAAAATAGTTAGTTAAACATAGTGTGAAAAGAGTTAGCATTTTATGATTGACAAAAGTAAGGGACAATGTAAAACTAATAAATATATTTAAAATAGAAAATATAAAACATTAAAAACAAAATTTAAATATTTTTTTGTAACAAAATTTATAAATATTTATAGTAAAAATTTATCAAATAATTATATTCTTAAAAATATATATTTTTTGTTTATTAATTTAATTATAATTTAGAATAAAAAATAATTTTAGAATTAGAATAAAACAATTTTTAATTGTTGTGAAGAAAAATTAAATAAATATATTTTAAAACGATATGATAATTAGTTTTTAAGTAAGATTTTAGATAAACTTAAACTCACAAGATGTTACTTTTTGTATATTATTCTTCTCACTTTATTCAATAAAAATAAATAATAGATTGATATATTGACAATTGGCGTAAGAAAAATGATTTAGTTATTATTGTTGTTTAGACATGCATTTATGTCTTAGATAGTAAGGTGGAAGATAAAATAATTATTTTTTTGGAAACTATTTGTCATAATTGTGAAAAAGATAAAACTATCATTAATGCATGACATCATTGTGTTTTTTTTTTTTGCGAAAGATGGTAAGCAACCGGAAATATAATTATATTAATAAAGCTGGTTCAAAGGCTCGTGAAGGGAAGAACTCAACAAGAAACCCTTCAGTCTTTACCCAAATTACAATACTTGCCTGGAGTATAACTAAACAATTCTATAGTACTGATACGTTCGCTAAAAGTTACATTTGTGAATGATAAAATTGACACATTTACAAAAAGCACTAAATTCGTACTAAAAACATAACTGAGAAACTGACAACTTTACACCCCAATAGCCTTGGTCTCGAATTTGTATGCGAAAAGAGAATTACATATCCACATAAAAACAAAAAGAATCTCCCCAACTATACCACCATGAGACCATAAAACCACAAACTAGTAGAAGGTGTGTTTTATCCAATACTATTCTCACCAAAAAACGAATTGTACAAGTATGGAATCGGTCAATACTCCTCAATACGATTCCCACTCCATCTGAGAAGGTGCCAAATCTGCTAAGAGGTCCAACCTGCCTCATGACATCATTGTTGTTGTAAAAAATATGTAAATTTTTGTTAAAGGAAAATTGATTTTTCTCCCTACCAAAAATAGTATGGACCAATAAAATGAGCACAAAATGTTATTTATAAAATAAAGAAAAATGAAAAATAGATATACACATTGTAAGTGGCATATAAACTTTCAAATTCTTTAATTTGATTGGAAGTTAATGTCTTAGCACTAACATGACTGTATAAGTATTCCTACTAGCATTGTGCAGAGTGGTTTTAGAGAAGATATTCACAAAAACACTGTTAGACAACTTTAGACGAGAATTGCCTAAGCAGAGTTAAATTTCTTGTGAGATATTATGTACAGGACAATGTACGTGCACTCCAAACCATCTGGATTGCCCATTAAGCTCTCTGGAATGAATCTGCAGCTTACACGTCCCAAACTGGAGCTACTCTACTGGACGCCATTGAAAATTGCAGGGAGGTGTCGGTGAGAAGAAAGGAGATGGCGAGTGAGAAGAAAGGAGATGGCGAGAAATAATCTCGCGACATCATTAGATGGACACATTGACGACAGCCTTTTGGCACAAATTCGCCAGCGGATAACAGCCATTCACAACGCCCCCAAATTGATATTTCCCCAGTTAGCGTGCTCACCGATCGTCTTAAATGTGCCCAACAATTTTCACATTGTGCCCAACAACCTGTAAGTTTATACCGTACTTAATGTTTTTCTTTGGCGGGAGGTTTTGCATAATGCCCATGAGGCTACAATTAATGCGTTTCAGGGTTTTGGGCCCCTGCCCTTATGTCAAATGGCAGACTTGAGAGCCTGTGAAATGGAGTCTGTAGGAGAATTTCTAGTAGGTAGGTGGAGCTGTTTAGGGCTTGGATTTTCAGTTCCCTAGTATTGCCTTCACGCATTTATTGCACTCGCTCGTTTGCCGCGTTTTGTATTTGATTACACATTTTACATTTAAGCTGGGTACATTTTTGAATTTGATAACGTATTTTGCATTTAAGCTGAGTAGATTGTTGACGTTGAGTCCTCATTCTGCATTTAAGCTGAGGACATTGGTTAATTTGGTTACATATTTGGCATGTAAGCTGAGTAGATTGTTGAATTAGGTTACAATTTTTGCATTTAAGCTGACTAGATTGTTGAATTTGAGTACTACTTATTTTGCATTTAAACGGAGGAGATTGGTTAATTTGGTTACATATTTGGCATTTAAGTTGACTAGATTCTTGAATTAGGTTACATATTTTGCATTTAAGCTGAGTAGATTGAGCTGTATTGAACAAATCACAATGGTGTCTGTCAAGAGGTTTCTAGTGGTGGCGGTGCTGCTGCCCTGTCTGATTGTAGTGGTGTACTTGAGCTGTAATGTGGATGCTTTGAGAGGTGGGAATGCAGGGATGAGGAAGGGAAGTTGGGTAAGGTGGAAGAAAATTGGGGGTTTAAGCCAAGGAGTCAGTGGATTTGGAGGAGGCAGTGGATTTGGAGAAGGGGGAGGTGGAGGTGGAGGTGGTGGAGGAGGAGGTGGCGGTGGAGGTGGCGAAGGAGGAGGAGGGTTCGGGAGTGGTGGAGGGTTTGGTTGGAGCAACTCGAGGCTTTTTGCAGCATATGTGGCTCTACAATCATGGAAAAAGGCTATTACAGATGACCCATTGGGAATCACCAAGACTTGGGTGGGAAATGATGTGTGTAGCTATGTGGGAGTGTTTTGTGCTCCTCCTCTGGATAAATCATGTGACAAAGTTGTTGCAGGGATTGATTTGAATCATGGGCTTCTGCAGGGATATTTGGTGGAGGAACTAGGTATGCTCACTGACATTGCTCTCTTCCATCTCAATAGCAATAGGTTTAGTGGCAGCATTCCTCTAGCTTTCAAGAACTTGCAGTTATTATCAGAAGTAGATGTCAGCAACAACTGGTTGTCTGGGTATTTTCCCATTGTGCTTTTGGAGTTAGAGAACCTTATCTATTTGGATCTGAGATTCAACAAGTTTAAAGGTGCTCTTCCTCCAGAGCTTTTCAACAAGAAGCTGGATGCCATCTTTGTGAACAACAACTATTTTGAGTTTGAAATCCCTCCCAATTTGGGTGACTCTCCAGCTTCAGTAATTAGCTTTGCTAATAACAAGCTGAGTGGAGGGATTCCTCAAAGCATTGGCAAGATGGGTGGGACATTAAATGAAGTTTTATTTCTCAATAATCAGCTGTCTGGATGCCTACCTGAGGAGACAGGATTGCTGGGCCAAGTGAGTGTCCTTGACCTCAGCTTCAATGGCTTGGAAGGCCATCTGCCCTCATCTCTGGCCTGCCTTCACAGTGTGGAGCAGCTCATTCTTGCTCATAACAAGTTCCATGGAAGCATTCCTGATGGCATCTGCTCTTTACCTTCACTAAGGAACCTCACAGTTTCTTATAACTATTTTACAGGTGAGGGCCCAACTTGCCATGCTCTTCCGGCCAATGGAGTTGTCTTTGATGATTCACACAACTGCATTCCTGCGCATGGAGATCAGAGAACACCTGGGGAATGTGCTGCTTTTGGTGTAAATCCTAGGAAATGCATTGAAATGCCTCTTCCTTCTCTCCCACTATGTGCTCTGGCACCTCCCCCTCATTTCCCAATACCAGTACCTTCCTTCATCTATGCCTCCCCTCCTCCACCGCCTCCTTCGCCTTCCCCTCGGCCTCCGCCTCCTACTCCACAATGCCCTAAATCCTTCCCTTCACCACCCCATTGAAACTGCATTGTTATCATAGGTTTCTGGGTTTCTGGATTGTGTATTTAGCATTAACGTTTGGGATCCCACTCCGTGATCCATCAGCATGAGTAGCAAGAGATGTATAACAGAAAGTGCATTGTCTTTTCTCATATTAAGTGCTCTCTCCAAAGCCTCTGTCCATTCTTCTATCCACTATACACTATCTCATGTCACACTGCATAAACAATGCTCAGATTTACTTCCAGTGGGTTCCCTCTGTTATGTTCTGGGGTAGTTAGTTTTGGGTTTTGCATTGATGGCGCCTTTTCTGATTTGGCTTTATGCCTTTGTAAGGAGATGGTTTTATTTCCAATGTCTTTGTGCATGAAAAATAACATTGTTTACAGAACCATTCAGTGAATGGTTAACCCCTTCATAAGCTTGATGCAATTCAGATGCGGAAATGTTTTCCATTATTCTAGAGAAATAAAGGCAATTAGGCTTTCTTATCAATGTGATCTAGCAAAGACTATGATCCATAACAAAATGGTTCGAACTTTTAGCTATTAGCTGCGTTGCTGTTACCTGTAAATATAACTGCTGTCTATTTTTCTTGACAGTATCATATTGGGCTGGCAAACTGAACTTTGTTATTTATAATTCTTACTCTGTATTTTTGGGTGAAATTAGCAGCTATCTTCTTTTCTCTATGTTTTGTTAGGTTCTGTTCATTCTTATTCAACTAGACTGTTATTAATTATCATAGTTATTACTTGTTTTCTGACAATGGGTTTGCGGACTGGAAGCTGGTAACCTAACGTATCTAATGTAGTTTAGTGGGGTGGTGATAATTTAGGGGAAGAGACCTAGTAGTCATCTAGGCTAACTTTGTGCACCCTAGATTTCTTAAACTGTAAATCGGTTTTATGTCAATGCTTGTTATGTTCACCCCTTAATAGCTGCTTACCAAAAAACACCATTTTTCTTCTAGTAAAATGACCCAGTGGTCTTTATGAAATGTCCCAGTAGTGGTGCACAAATGGGTCAATCACTAACCAAAAAAGATAAAAAATGATCAATTATTAGTACAGGTGTGATCAATTAGTGGAGGGTATCTACGAGATCTACTCTATCAACTCTATCACGACCATTTGACCCCCTAATGCCTAGTGGGTCTCTTCCCCTACAAGTTGAAATCTTGAAGCAATTTGCTCCTATAAGTGTCGTGTAAGAAGCAAACTAGTTTTCACAAAGTTAAACTTTGTAATTAGGGGAAGAGACCCAATAGCCGTTGGGGTTTCCAATGATTGTTATGGTATTGTTATAGATACTCCACAATTACCGCTTTTAAAAAGCCTCAAAAAATGATAACACGTACCTAATTGTTAATAACATATGTATTAATAGCCAATCACACATGTACTAATAGTTGATCATCTTTTAGCTTTTTTGGTTGCTAATTGGTCCATTTGTGTCAAAAGCACTATTTGTTTTGGTGAGGGGCTATTGGGGGGTGAATATAATGGGTATCGGCCAAACATTTTGAAATGGCACTTTTCAACCATGACCTCTCCAGAGGGCTCCGTAAATGCGGAAATGTCTAAGCCTTAGTTTTAAGGTCTTTAGTTAGCTATGGATGTTCACTAAAAAAATTGGCAAATTTTGGTGTATGAATTAGGATTCTAGGTGTGCAAAGTTAACTTGGGTGGCTATTGGGTCTCTTCCCCTATATGTCATAGCATGTTTGATATAACAAGTTGTTTGATAGTGTCCCCTATGGAGATGACAAAGGTGGGGATTTTGTAGGGGCTCTTTACTTTGTCTCAAAAATCCCATTCATATAACAAGTTGTTGGATAATTAACCCTACGAAGATGGTAGAGATGGTGGTTTTGTTGGGGTTGTTAACTTGAGTCTCGGAAATCCCATACAGAGAACTCATGATTTCTTTGAATGTTTCCCTTGTGGTTTTTAGGAATGTGTGCCGGCTGAACAATTAATTATTGATTTTTATTAACATAATCAGTAAAACAAGAGCAAATTGAATTTTGTTATTTGTCATTTTTTATCTATACTTTTGAGGCAAATTAGTAGCTGTCTTAATTTTTGTATGCTGATTTTGAATTTATTTGTGCTTATGTTTGCACCAACTTCTTCGCCTCACTATGTGATCCATCATCAAAATGATAAGGATTGTCCAAATTTTTCTACCAACGTATCTTATTTAAACTAAGATACAATCTAATCTGAAAGCAGACAAGTATTGATAAATTGCAAACTTATCACAATTGTTCTTCTAAATTTAGTTTGTTGCGGTAAATCATAAGATATTATTCTTCTCCATTGAATTGTATTGTCCTTTCAATTGATTGACAAGTTATAAAAGAATGGCAGTCATAACTACGATGGAACTGTCAAGTTGTCAACACTAATGCGTGTTTAGAGTTCTGTATGATCTGATACACCCGTACAATTGTAGTGTTTGGTGCGAAGGATGGGTTTCGGGGCATTCCATTTAAAATGTTATCTGTTTTAATGGAGAAATAATTAATGGCCCTTTCTTATTTAATGCTCCTTTTTGAAGAAGGGAAGGAAGGAAAGAGGAAGACGATGGTACATAAAATAAAATTTATTGATTGATTAAACAAGAGTTCTGTGAGAGCTTTAATCCCTGCCTTGTGCAATGGTTAGAAGGTAGGTTAAATAAGTGGCAGTTTTCATTTTGATAGGGAACTAAGAAATTGGTTGACTCTTATTAATTTGCGTGAAAAATTATATTTGTAAAAAACATTCTTTTTCAAAAATAATTATAGCATAATTAATTGTTAATCAAATGTTGGGGTGTACTCTATTTTTCTAAATTAAGAAAAATTCAAGCAAGGGGATAGATAAGATTGAATTAATTATAGGATAGATTGTACAACCATTCTTTTGTCCTACAATGTAGATTATATTAGAGTAAGAAAACTTTGGAAAATGTCAAATGAATTAAAATTTTATTTATAATATATTATTTTAAATTAATTTATGTAAGAAATACATTTTATTACTATTTATTATTCATTTATTATTATTGTTGAGATTAAGTATTTTTATATGTTAATAGTGAGTAGATTGGAACCCATGACCTCCTCGATGATCCCAATTTATCGATGTAGGCTCTCACCTAATAAACAATGTAATTTTAATTGCACTAAGTTGAGTAATGTTGAATTTATGCGTATGTAATTAAACAAAATGATATGAGAAAAATTCTTCCTAAAGTATCTCGATCTCTAATTAACTATTATATACATATAGATAATATTTTTTAATGTAATGTACGAAATTGATTATTAGAGTTAAGAAATGTTGAATTCATGTGTATGTTGTTGAACACAATGATAGGAGAAATTTTTCAGTCTAAAGTATCTCAATGTCTAATTAACTATTATATGCATATAAATAACATTTTTCAAATGTAATGCACTAAATTGATTATTAGAGAAATAAATCAAGAGAATTAGATTGAAATATATACATTGAGACATTTTATTTTTATTTTTAATTTAAGAAATAAATATAAAGAAAATAAAATAACAATAAATCAAGATAAATCTAATGACAATAAATCTAACAAATCTAATGTTAATTTTAATAATAAATATTTAGTTCTATTTAACTCTAAACTCTCTAAATGTAACGTTAACTTTAATAATAATAATAAACAACAATTGAACCAAATAAACCAATTATTATTTAAATTAAACCTTTTGAACTTGCACACTTCTCAATTACAACTTGACCTGATATTTACAAGACTTAACTGATAAGATAAGATTTGATTTTTAACACGTGTAAATATTTATGTCTTGTTTCAAAGTGCGTCGCAACAACCAAATCAAATTTGATAGCTTTTCAAATAATTTTAGAAAACTTTACTATTAAAATAATAATTCCCAAAAAAATACTATTAAGAAATAAGGGCTCAACTCTTTTGTGGCATGTTGGATGATAGAATACATTTTAACCAAAATCATTTTGTCTACTATAAATTTGAAACAAAAATCCAATATAAATGTTTAATCATTGAAAAAGTTTGAAAATTTTAAAAAGGTGTATACTTTGCTAAAATGGTATAATAATAACTTCAAAGATTAATAGAGAACGCATGTATCTATTTTGGCAAATATATGGGGGGGGCCTCTGATAAAAATCCCTTTTGGATCTTATCATTTATTAATTATCTCCATCCTTTTTCAGAACATGATATTGGTTTCATCGCTAGAATTCCAACTATAACATCCACGTAAAATATATTTATGAATAGGGGAAGTACAAATACACCTGCAAAGGAAGTAGAATATTTATGAATGGCGATAATTTCTCTGACATGCACAGTAAATACATCCACTGCACTATCTTTTCGAATGTTTTTTTTCCATTTTTACGTCCCCAATAAATCAATTAATCCCCAGGAAATTACCCATAGACCAATGGGAAATTAGCATTTATCATTTGAAAAATGTTTTTTAAATCCAACCTTTACAAAATTGAAGTATGACATATGATCGAGCGAAAAAATAAAAAAACATTAGTTCCCTGCCTTTATAAGGTAGGGACTAATAAAGGAGTATTAATAAATGAATTTAAGGTAGGTAGATGTCATAAAAATAAAGTAAATGTTTATTAGAAAAGATTTAATATGTGATTATGTTTTAATTGTTATGATAGTAGTTATTGATTTAATATCTATAATTGTTACTTTAATATTTACAATTGTTGATTTAATATCTAATATTTTGTATATCGTTGTACCATAGTTGTGGCTTTAAAATGTTATTTGTGGTAATGACTATATATAATTAAATGAAATGTATCCTTTATACTAAAAAGCAACCAATCATGTAATGTCACATCAATTACTAAAGTATGCGTGTCTCTTTTTCATAATCATTGCTCTCATAGTTTTTGTGTTGTTTTAGACACCTTGCCAAATAACATGTTAATGTGGCATCTTATTTGATGATTAACCTTAGTTATAAGCAAAGAACTTACCAAGTATGCTTTTTTAAAGAATGGTGGGTGTTTGAATTTTACATGAAAGATTTTGAAAGGTTCAAAGTTAAGGAGCACAACTATTGGATCCTCTCCCTTAAAAAAAGTTGCAAAGTAATAATAATTTTTTTGTTATTTTTTAGCCTAAAATATTTGTAATTGATATTCAACTAAAAGACAATAACTTCAATTTATTTTAGTTATTCTATTTGTTTAAGTATTAGAAAGCTATTCAATCATATTATAGAATAATAAAAATTAGAACTCTCTACATAAAAAATGGAGTATACAATAACAAACTAAAATGTGTTTTTCGTAGAATCTCTTTAACACTTGAATTAAACATGAAAGTTGACAAATATTTATGAAAATAACAAATAATCTTAGCATTACTAACCCGTTTTGCACTAAGCTATGGTAGTTGTGCTCAAGATGTTGAAAGCAAGAGCATGTAGCATTGTAAAATACACTACTTTGGGTGATGTTTGTAAACTTAAGTGATTTAATGGCTTTCTACTATGAATAGTTTATATGTTTTTATTTAGAGGATAAGATGGCTAGGATCAAGAGTGGAGATCAGAGGTTGAGGATGGAAGAAGATTTAAGGCCTTTAAAATGGTTAAGAGGCTTGGGAGGATAAGAGGACAAGAGTGCCCACATTGTTGGTGGATGGTGAAGAGCCCTAGATTAAAGTACAATCTATGATGGAAAATCCTTTAGAAGAAATTGGAGTGATGCAATGGAAAAGGATACCTTGGAGTACCTTAAGTAGGATGTTGAAAAGCTCATTTGACCCATGTGACATCATGCAAATGTCCATGTCATATGAATAAAGGGACCTTGCCTTGTACAAATGTAGTATCTATGTACACATGTAGAGATGTGATTAATTTGATGAAATCTGACAAAGATTATTGTGTTCAAGTGAGAAACTAAATTAATTTTAGTCCACTAGTGAAAAGTAGATCAAAAAAATAATTATGAAAGGGCACTTACGCCAAATTGGTGAACAAAAATGCAGCCACTCAAAAAATAAATCCGAAAAAGTGCCTTATGTGACTATATGAATTGAAAAAATAAATAAACTAAATGCGGAGTGGCTTGGAAAATCCACGCCATAATGCATACAAGATATGAACATTGTGGTTGGCTTTTTAAATAAAAAAACCTATGAACACCATAGAAATAAAAAACATGTTAAAAAACCCAAAGGAAACCAGATCGTAATTATGTTGCTATCAAACAAATCTAGAAGAGGAAACACACCAACTTGTACAATGTAACTTCACGAAGACAAAGGTCTTGCAACTCTTCTTTTCTTCTAGATTGAAGTGTAAGATTCGTGAAAAATGGGTAGTCCTAAAGAACCCAGGATATCCCAATATGATTGCATAATTTGATTAGATATATAATTGCAATTTAATTAATTTACTTGGTGGTATGGCTATATATAGTCACATAGTGGACTTGGTAATCATTGATTTGTGTAGCTCTAAATATAGTGAGAATGAGGTGAAAGAAGTAGAAAGAAAATATGTGCATTATGAAAGAAAGACCAAAGGCATTAAGAATGCCCAAAAAAGAATCGACAAATTAAGCCACTTGGAACACTTTATTTCTAAAACATCTTTCATAATTAGGGTTTCCATTGTATTATTTCACTTGTTCAAATTTTTCATCTTAGGGAGGTGTACTTTGAGGATTGCAAGCAACATAATTGTAGGTATCAACATAAGTGGTTGATGTAGGAGCATCCTTCGGTTGTTGACAATCTTGCATCACCTAAAAATATTTCCTTTTAATTTGTTCCTATTTTTCAGTTACTATGTTTTTAGTGATCCTCTAAGTTGGATCATTTTCTATTGTGAACCTTAATGTTTAATCTAGGCATCATTGTTTAACTATGTTCAAGTTCACACCTCATTTAGATACTTCGTAGTGGGGATATTTTGGATTCTTGTTTGGTTCTATGTGCTCTTCATAGCTTTAATGGTCGTTCAATTTTCTAATCTCATGAAGTCATTTCTTGACTCGTGAAGCTTTGTAGCCCATATCTAGATGTTGGATCTATGATTAACATATCTCTTGGATTAAGCCCCATTCCAATATCTTGGCATTGAGATCCTTACGATTTGGGTCTTGACCTTTATTTCTTCACACTATGTTTTCTATCCTTAGAAAACACAATTGATCTAATTGGCATGCGTTGTGAAGGCTCTGCATATTTTAATAGTTGATCTTTGTTTTGGGGGGCACGATAGAGAGTTGTAAGAATAACTTTTAGGAGGCTAGATCTAGGTTTTTTCTTGTAAGCCTAAGAATGTAAACCATGTATTGTAGGCCAATTCAAATGGAATATTTGCTTTTGTGATAATTTGAAGATGTGCTATAGCATTTTGATTATCTATTCTTGTGTTTGAGTTGATTACTTTTGTTATGTGAACCTCCTTTGGGGAAACTCCTACTATGAATACATCAAACGGTATTAGAGAAAGGTTTACACTCGTGTGTTAGCATATTGAAGCTCCCAAGCTTGTGAATCCCTAGATGTGTAGGTTTTTGGGGGTGATCGAGTGCGAATCTAGCCTGCAATTGCATATGACTTGTTCAAGAGGATTGTAGAAGAGTTATTTGTTCGGTGGAATTTTTTAAAATTGTTTAGTCATCCCAAGGGTGAATATATCACCAAGTTAGAGGCAAGCTACATATGTGTTTGGTATCTCATAGAGGGAGAGGTAGGTAACACCTCGTGATTAGATTGTCAAAGTTGAGCTATTTGCACTAGAGGTTTGGAAGGGTGCCTAAATGAGCCATAGAAGGTTAGAAAAATTGATTGATGAATTTA
This sequence comes from Cupressus sempervirens, assembly GCA_028749045.1. NCBI lineage: Eukaryota > Viridiplantae > Streptophyta > Pinopsida > Cupressales > Cupressaceae > Cupressus > Cupressus sempervirens. The sequence goes on along the minus strand of CM053785.1, from coordinate 391,015,225 downwards.
AGAATGAAATGAGTAATGAGATAACAAATGTGTTAGCTCTATTGCAAAGGAATCCTAAAACTGAAGACCTTGAGAGTGTAGATGTTAAGATCCCAACAAACGAGGAAAGATTATTGAGATTCATTAGATCCCTATATCTTTGTGCAAATGTTTGGGAGATCATGCGTCACTTGTCATGAAGTGACATTCCATGTTAATGACATTTATGTTGACATGCCACAATGTTCCTTCTCTCCTTCCAATGTCTTATTCTCCCTTCTAAGAAACATAGTCCATTCCAGGAGGGTGTAATGTCCTAGGACAAGAATACTTGCAAAACCAATATTGGAATTTATACAATAATAAATTAAATTCTACTATTCTACCCTCTATCATAACCCTAACCTTAAAGACATCTCCATATCAAGATTGATAACCCTCTTGAGGATCCCTAGGTTCTCAGTTACTTCTGTCTTCTATGAAATGCTCCCTTCAAGGTCCTTCCTAGAATATATATTCTTTATTTAGGGCCCTTATCACATATGCATATGTTAACTTCAACACAATATTCTGTACATAACCATATTAAGATCACTCTCTTCCTTAATAGGGACTCTCTTCATCTTAGGTCATTAACCATATTAATATCACTCTCTTCCCTAAAAGTAACTCTCTTGATCTTATGCCAGTAGCCATATTAAGATCACTCTCTTCCCAAGAAGGGACTCTCTTGATCTTAACAATTAATCATATTAAATCATGTATATCATTCTCTTAATATTTCATATATATATATATATATATATATATATATATATATATATATATATATATATATGTTCGTATATATGAATAAGTGTAAATTATCCATAAAAATATATTCATAATTATAATTAAATGATTGGCATCATACCTTCCTTACCTTTATCCTTATTTGATTTGGCTCTCCTTAATTAGTTTGCACAAAATTCCTCTTAATATCTCACTCAACCTTATCTAATATTTTCCCTTTAAAAATCTTTGTTTTCTTCTTATTAAGAAGATTTAAATAAATATATATATATATATATATATATATATATATATATATATATATATATATATATATATATATATATATATATATATATATATATATATATATATATATATATATATATATATATATATATATATATATATATATATATATGTTTAATTATTGGTAATGGATAAAAGATCAAAGATCATATGAATCCTTACCATTTATATACATAAACAATTTTCATAGATAAGTTATATAATTATAATGTCTTTTAATATTTATTACATGGAAATATTCATTTAATATTACTACATATATAATATAATGAAAATGCAACAAATATCTATTATAATACACATTTACTATTCTTGCATAGAAATGAATTAGATACATACCTTCTACTTACCTTTTTGATAATTATGCAATATCCTTATTATCCTTACTCTTTCCCTTTGGGATAACATTAATTCTCTTGTTTTATCCCTTCTTTTTCCTAACTAATGGAGATGTGTGTTTCTTTTGAATCACATCCCTTAAGTATATGTCCTTTTTTTTTTATCACCCTTCAACCTTATATTATTATTTGTTTTTTCTTAATTGATGTTTCCTTTTAATTCATTGGTAATTGTCTCCCTTTGACTTCTGAAATGCTTACATGGTTTGATATTATTAGTCCCCTTCCTGACCCCAATATCCTATTATTCCACTATTGGGACAGATAGAGAGGTAGGTGAACCAATAGAAAGGCAAGTGCAAGGGCCGCCTCTGAGCAAGACTTAGGCCTTTATAGACTCTTATCTATAGGCAGAGACTATAGTTTTCAAATCTTTATTTTTCAATAGTTCATGTTTTGAGAATCGTGCAAAGCATAAAACACTTGTTATATACTATAGACTCTGAATTACTTATGGTTAAAATGAATTTCAAGTTATAAAAGTTTTGTTCATTAATTTTTTCCTAACAACCTTTCCATTTTCTTGTTCATAATATTCTACTGAAAATTAAGAGAGTAGAAACATGGCAAGTAGCAGTAATAAATCAGTGACATGTATTTCCTAGAAACTTTTACCTTACCATGTTTGTCATGTGTGTGTATTACTAGGTAACCTATTCAGGAATCAGCCATGTGTATTGTCCATGCACATTACTTTACCTATTCTTCTAAGTGGGCTAAAATATTTATTTTCTATAGTGATCAAGCCTAGTTTTCGAGAGGGGATCTAAACCAGGCACCCTCACTTGTCACTCTTCTTAGCACAAATTCATGAAGTTCATTCATAGCTACAAGGATGAAAAGGGAAATTTCCCTTACAGGTAGTGCACAACCATTGTATCATATATGGTAATTAGATGAAATTAGGTATTATTAATTTTCCAAATTAGTGTCCATTTATAAACATTGATCATTTTTTTTGTGCAGAGAGGGTCCAAGTTTCTCAATCCAATGTTTCTAATGGTTTCAAAAGATGACATTAATTCATTCAATGGGGGATTTATAAGAGAATCCATGAATCTCTTGTCGATTTTTTTTTTTTCTCATTTCATAGAGATATCCCTATGACCTAAGCCCAGGTCCTAGAGGTGGACTCGAACCTAAGACCATGGGGTAACCCACAACTTCAAGCCTTATCCAGATACTATGCACGCTAGGGATTGCCAATTTGTTACCTCTTGATTGTTTTCAAAAGCCCCGGTAGAGAGAAATAATTGTTTTGTTTCTGAAAGTTCTATTTAAACTTCAATTTTCAAACATTTTAATTTAATTCAAAATGTTATGAAAGAGAGTTTTGTTATGGCTTTTGGACAATTTGAAATTACTTTGTCCAAGGTGTTAGGTGCACTTAAATCCAAGGTACTAGAGAAACAAGTGACATGAAGGAGGCAACAAGTGAAGAAATGCAAATTCATCTATGTTTGAAGGAAAATATTATATCCACGAGGTTAGTACATGTGAGTGTTTGAGCTTGGATTGGTTTGTCATTATTTTTGAACTTTGTTATTCAATATGGAATAATTATAGTAATAAATCTCTTTTTTGGGCAAGTTTATGTCATATCCCCTATTAGGATTAACAATATATTCTCAAATTTTATCTAAAAATCTCATTCTTTTCTAAGTTCAATACAAGGACATTATATCAAATAGTTTAATGGTATGTGTTTAATTCCATGATGTGTCTTTATAAATGCAGAGATCAAGCACTTGTTTATTTAGTTTTTGTAATGCTCAAGATTCTATCATCACTCAACTAGAATTCTCTCAATTACACTTCTAAGATTTCCTTAATAAGGTTGCTTCTAACTATAGAGCATATTACTGATAATTGAGGATTGTTCATAAAATATATAATTAATCCTTTATGATTGTAGCATCTGTTAATAACTTATCCTATTACTGTGACTGGTGGATGTGACTTTCTTATTTTTTTGAATGTGTAGTGTTGGTTCCTACAAACACTAATATACTGACATAAACTTGCACTAGATCTATTTTTTCCCTATAGAATTCAAATATTAGGATCATGGTGTATCTTATTATTTTCTTCCTTGATAAATTATATGAAATTTGGTCTTGATGCTTGACTCACTCTTTTAGGTGGCTTGTAATGTACAACTAGGTGCATCATAATACTTGCTAATATTTGTACTCTGATTTGTTCCCTTGCATTGTATCTTATTATGAAGTTTCTCCTACCTTTGACAAATTATGAATGAATGGATAGTCTTTTGTACTAAATCTTCATGATATGTTTTTATTCCACAACACATTAGCACCCTCAATATTTTCTCTTTCTTGTACATTAACTCTAATATATAAATTGTAGAATCTACTACTTGCTTAGTAGAGAATTTTCAATTTATACCTTAATTTCTGTCATGTATTCTTCCATTAGGATTCTTCACTTCCCAATACTATTAATATAGGGACATTACAATTTATCTCAAAATAACTTGAACTTTGATGATTGATATTTTGGCAAGAGTTGTCCACTACAATGCACAAACCCTACTAACATGGATAAGGTGATTGTTGAACAAGGAAAAATATTGTATACTTCAATAAGTATTCTCCCTAAATGATTATTTGATTCCTCTCTCTTATGTTTTTCTCAAAATAAATTTATTTCAAATTTAATGATTGCATTAATGCTAACCATTCGTCAATACAATTTTTTTGCTGCCAACATCTATATTGCAATTAGATTTATCAAATTCATGTTAATATTCTTGAATAATTTCTAAAATTCTAGATTTTATTAAGCTTTTGTAGCTTGATGATAAATCAAAATAAATGAATATTTCAAACCTTTTTTACACACTATTAATGTAGAAGTTTGTGTAGAATACATACTGCCTACAATAATAATTTGGGGACTATATTAGATTGTAAAGTATTTGTATTAAGAGTGTGGCCACATGTATTGAGGACCACAAACCCATGTCATAATTGTTACTAATTTACTAGTTAACTTGTAAAAGAAGATGAATTCATCAAACAAATAATAAATTTCAATTTTCTTCATGTAAAATAAACATAAATCCTAACCTAAAACTCCATATGATATAACTTGCAATTTTGAATCTTTATATGATCTAGAGTCACAATGTAAAACTCATTTCATCGAACACAAATTGACTAAGCTAAAATTACAAGAATTACATAATTTGATTATTTCTTTATGTTGGTTATTTCTTTATGCTTTGGTGGGCTTGATTAGCAAGTTAAACAAAATGGAAAAACAAACTTTTTGCAAAAGAAAAATGCTATGAATTTGTGTGGGTGCATTTGAAACCATTGACATTAGTTTGAAAAATGATTCTCTAGAATTAGAATGCAAAATTTCATTCTAATATAATTAATTCAAACAATGTTGGGTTCGTGGTGAGTTAATTTGGGGTATTCTATAGAATTACAATTTGGATATAATAACTTAAGGTTTAAAAACCTTTTTGAAAATCTCCTCTAGTAACAAAAATATATGTTCGCTTCACTTTTGAAGAAATTAAATGAATTAATTTACTACTATAATTTATTTTTTATGGAGTTGTAGTTCTGACCTTCAATTTTTAATAATAATATTAGACCTTTTTCAACATTGCATCTAAAAAAATTCGTGTCATAAAACAAATAGATCTACTATGAAACAATTAAGATGTAATGCATGAATATTTATTGGGCACACTCTTCAATATTAAATATATAATTATTACCTTTACTATATAAACAATTTTCTTAAGAAAATTCTTTCTCTTCCAATAATTAAGTAAATGATTATTACTAAATAGTGAGACTATAGCTCTACAGAGCTCTTGTTTATATTAATGTCTTTTCAACTCATTCTCATTTGTTCGATTTCTTTTGTCCTTTCTAAGTTTTTATGCTCCTTCACTAAATACCTTTCCTAGGCCATTTGAGTGGTGTGACCCTTGATATGTTCGTTCCTTCCTACCTTTTTAACTTCTGGCACCCTTTTAATAGCAGCATGGTTATACTTTTAGTTTGGATAATCTAGTGATTGGTTTATTAACTGATTCTTTTAAATTTACAATTATTATATTATAGGTAATTTTTTTGTTTTATTTCGTTATTATTAGTTCCTACCAAAGGTAGGATACTATTGCTTTCATTCAATTCAAATTTTTAGTTAAATTGACTAATCAACTCATAGGATTTAAAAGATTAAAAGAAACCTCAAATGTTTATATCTTTTTCTAATTTTTTATTATTTTATAAATCACATTTTTCATTCACTCTATTAGACCATTCTGTTTTTGGTAGGGAGAAAAATCAATTTTCTCCAACAAAAATACAAATATTTTCTAACAACTCTATCATGAATTAATTACAACTTTATCTTTTTCACATTTGTGACAAGTTCATTAGATTTTCAAAAAAGTAACATTTTTATCTTCCACCTCACACCACTTTGAATAGAAATGAATGTCTAATCAATATTAATTATCACAATTTATTTTTCTTACCAAGTTAAAATATGGAGTTAAATATTTTATATTTCTAATTTTAAATATATTTATTAGTTTTACATTGATATTTATTTTTGCGAATTGTAAAATGTTGTTTCTTTAAGTTTACACTATGTCTTACTAGCTACTATTTTACAATCTTGTTCTAATTTTTTTTATACCATTTTACAAATTGTTAAACTAATATTACTCCTCAAACTTACTAGATATTTTGGTAGTTTGAATTAAGTAATGAACAATTCATTTTTTAAAATTAAATATTTCAACTTATAATTGAATTGGTAGAAATGAGTAGTTCGTTCATATAATATAATTTCTATTGTTATTTATATATTTCTTACAGTAATAAATTATTAATATTTTAAAACTCCCTTCAACTCTCTTGTCCTTATATAACATATCATTCTCTCTTTTAGCTCTCTTTTTCTATCATTCCTTTCTATCTATAATTATCTATTTTCCTTCTTTTCCAATTATTGGTAGGAACTTTGACGCATTGTGTCTCTTGTTTAAATATTGATAAGCACTTTTTTAATAGATTTATTAAATGTTGTTCAAGGACTAGTATGAATATTTTAATTGATAATGAACTTTATTTAATATATTTGTCTAATTATTTTAATCAAAGATTAATCATTATGTATTTATCATTGATAATGAACAACAATTTGAGTAACATTGATAATGATAAATAAATTGGATGAATGTCATTAGTGTTCATTTATTGGTTAATCTACAATTTAATCAAAGGTTCATTGTAGAGGGTTACATTATTTGTGTGTATTTTGTGTCTAATCATGATGTCTCTACACTACATAAGTTTCTTGCAAAAACAAAAAAATTGATCTCAATGTCTATATTCGTGGGGAGCAATCCATTACCTCAATGTCTCAATATTTCCCTATTATACATATATCTAACTCAATGTTTATGCATGATCTTGTACTACCCTATGACACGCCTATATTATGTGCTACATATGTTACTACATGTTTTCAAGCCACATTGTCGCATGCCTATCTAACATTTTCTACACATGTCACTATCAAATCCTCCATATTCAAATGAGTATCTAACATTCAAAACATTATAAAATCACCCTATCGTATAATTATCTAGTATAAAACAACTTGTCACCCATATCAATGTATTATCCATGGGTTTGTGTGTAAGGGTTGTCTTCATCATATGGAAAACTAATATGTAGCTTGTGTGTTAAATGTGGCTCAACAATAATTTTCAACTTCCTAGCCAGGGGAAACCCCATGTGAAGGAAGTCACATAGATAAGTCAAATAAGTGTGTTTTACTTTAGCTTCAGATCTCTGTATGATATGATATGCTCACTAAAGTTGAGGCAAGATGTAATGACCTAAATTTACACCCTTGTGTAAATTTTCATTTGCATCACCCTCACTTTATTGTAAGAGTCAAATCAATGCCATTTTTCCACATTCTTTTGCTTTGTCATATCATCGCCCACTTCAAAATCTTGTCTGTGCATCTTGGACAACCCAGGATGTGTTCACACTACATAAAAATCTGGATGACGCACTAGTGTTCATGAATCTGCAAGTGTGTAGGTTTTCATTGATTCATTGCAAACTACCAAACTCTATTTATAATGCCCAAATCCACCACCCACACAGATGTGATTTGCCTTCCATGCATTATAATTGCTTCTTTCACTCTCATTTGGCCTTCTTGGTTGATTATTCATTCCTCTGAGCATTATAAAACTCTCTCTTGACCATTTGAACTCTTTACGCCTCTTTCTTATCAACCATTTTCATGCATTTCAAGGATAGGTATAAACATCTTCTTGGCCTTTGGGTGTCTCCACCAACCCTCATGCACATTGTCCTTATTTTGTGGTGTCAAGGGGAGTCTTCTTATCCAACCATTGTGTCTCTAAGAGATATCATTTTCTTTATATACTTTTAGTTATATTATTGCTTATTTTCTTTGTCCATACAGTTATATACCACTATTTATCATATTTGTTCAATTGTCATAAAGGTGGAAACACTAAAGCATGGACCTAACTGAGGTAGGTCATTGTTTATGGGTGTGCAAGTTTTCTTAGAGGCATGAAATCAACCGAGTCACTTTGTCAAACTCTGAATCTAGTACCCGCTTTCCATTCTCTTCCTTTCATTGTCATTATTATCTTACAATAGAAATCTTTACTATTTCCTTTTTTTTCATTCAACTCATTAGCGTAGTATTTTGTTAGTTTTCTTACTTTCTAGATATGTGATTTGCATCTGTTTATATAAGGAATTATCTTTATGCAACAAGGTTCATTGTTTCCAAATCTCACACTACCACCATCATAATGTTCCATGTGTTCAAATTTTGTTTTATCACCAGTCATATGATGTGAGTAGCCACTATCAATGATCCATGTATCATTTTTGCTAACATGAGAGATAAGTGTCATTTTATCTCCTTCGTCATCAGATTCATCTTTTACAGCAGTATAAACCATTTCATCATCTTCATTACTTTCTGAATCTTTATCATAAAACAAGATTTTTTATCTTTGTCCTTGTAATCCTTGAAATTCTTAAAATCCTTCTTGCCTTTGTACTTGTTGTGTTTCTTTTCATCTTTGTCTTCTCTATTTGGGCACCTTGCAACAATGTGTCCAACTTCTTGACAAGAGAAACAAATTAGAGGAATCTTACCTTTATACTTTCCTTTGCCTTTCAGATACCTTCTTGCAAGCAATGCTTTAGTGGCTTCAAGAGCACTATCAGAACTGTCTTCCTCTTCACTTTAAGATTGTTTGCTTTTAGATCCTTTAACTTTCTTCTTGAGTGATACCTTGGCTTCATATGCAGACTCAACAATTCTAGAACTAGGAGTATAATTGTCATAGTTATCTAGTTCAAATGTTGTCAATCTTCCAATTAGAGCATCCAAAGTTATATTTCTATTTGGATCACATCTCATATCTTGAATAGCAGACACTTTGATTGCATAGATAGGAAGAAGGGTTCCGAGTACCTTTCTTACCACTGAACTACATCTTCAATTGTTCCTCTAGAGGCTTTGATAGCATTGACACTGGCTTTGATTCTTTCAACATATTTTGCAATATTTTCATCCTCATTTTCATCTAATCAAATTGTCCTCTAAGACTTTTTGCTTTGGCTCTCCTTACATTGTCATCTCCTCCATAGATGGCATTTATCTTGATCCACATTTCATAAGAAATTCCACAATCTTTGACCTCATCAAATTCGACATAGTTGAGAGATGAAGTAATATCAATCATCATGATATTATGACTCTTCTCTGCAATTTCTTCAATAGTCATAGTTTTAGTAGGAGCCTTTTATTTGGCTTCTAGATACTTTAGCCCTAAATCTCCAATGGTTGCCATGTGTAGCCTCATGAGTTCTTGCCATGCCTTGAAGTTATCTTTGTTCAACTTTGGTATCTCCCTTCTGTAAGACATCTCGATCTTTAGCTTAGGTCCTTGGAACCTTCTCTACAAGAACCAAAAGCTTTGATACGAATTGTTGGAAATATAAGATGAGTAACTGAGAGGGAAGGAGTGAATCAGTTACTACAAAAATAAATCCCAAATCCCTTAGATTTCAATACAAATCAAAACTCTAATTAAATTGTATTCTATTGTAACTCAACAAACACACATGCACTCGGTTTACACTAGAAGATGTTGTAACTTGGCAATAACTGAATATATTGAACTTAATGTGATTAACCTTAAGTTTAACTTAGTTGCATACCCATAAAAGAAATAGCATGAACACAAGTGACATCAAGATTTAATGTGGAAACCCAATTTGAAAAAAACTATTATTTGCAACTAGTTACTAATTTTCACTCTTCTGAAGTGAGCCCTATTAGGAGCCAACCTTGTTAAAGGTTACAAAACACACTGTTAGGTATGACCCTGTTAGAGGATTTAATCACTCTATTAGGAGTCGTCCTGTTAGAGGTCATTAGACACTTCAAATAGAAATGTCACCTTGTTAGAGGATTTACAAATAGTTGTTAAGCCAACTCTATTAAGAGATTTAGATCACTGCTACAATGGTTAGAGATTAACAATGAGATGACTTGATTTCTGATGCAACTGAATTGCTGATTATAGATCTCAATTCTAGCATGAATACTTGATCCTTACTAATTGAATATATCTTTGCAGCTCAACAAGGATATTTTTCTTATCCTTGTAATTCACTTCCTCTAAGCATCATCAAATCTTTTGTTATTTTCCACAGATTCAATCCTCAACTTGACCTTATATTTATATCTTACACATTGTCAAGTCGACTTGAATACAACTTAGAATACTTAATATTCATCTTCTCGGTCAGCTAAAATCAACAATTAAATTAATTGACCTCAATATGCCAAAACAAAAAAATCCTTCGTTAGCTGACCATGCTCGGTAGACACTAACTTAGAAATGATTTTCTTGTGTTAACCCAGTGAACTCAGTTAACACTGCATATTCATAAAGTTTCTTTGGCAATCGAGTGAGCTCCGTTAACCTTGGTTCCATCCAACATTTTCTTCATTAACCGAGTGAGCTCGGTTAACACTCAGCTTTTGCAAACTTTCCTTTGAGGACCAAGTGAACTCATAGACATTGTCTTTTAAACTTGGCAAACTCTGGAATGCTTAGAAGACATAGGAAACTGTCTTCATCGCCCGAGTGAGCCCGACATACACTGACTAGCAATGATATGACATTTTATGTAACATCAAAGATGATACACATTTAATCAATTATTTTCAACAGTTACTACATGTTTTTAAGCCACACTATCACATGGCTATCTAGTATTTTCTACACATGTCACTATCAAATCCTCCCTATTCAAATGAGAGTCTAGCTTTCATTACATATATCAGAACATTATCAAAATCACCCTATCATATAATTATCTAGTATAAAACAACTTGTCAGTCATATCAATGTACCATCCATAGGTTTGTGTGTATGGGTCATCTTCATCATCTGGAAAACTCATATGTAGCTTATGTGGTAGATGTGGCTCAACAATAATTTACAACTTCCTAGCTAGGAGAAACCCCATGTGAAGGAAGTCACATAGGTAAGTCAAATAAGTGTGTCTTACTTTAGCTTCATATCTCTCTATGATATGATATGCTTGCTAAAGTTGGGGCAAGACGTAATGACCTAAATTTATACCTTTGTGTAAATTTTTATTTGCATCACCCTCACTTTATTGTAAGAGTCAAATTAGCGCCATTTTTCCACATTCTTTTTCTTTGTCATATCATTGCCCACTTTAAAATCTTGTCTACGCATCTTGGACAACCCAGGATGTGTTCACATTGCATAAATATCTGGATGACACACCAGTGTTCATGAATCTAAAAGTGCGTAGGTTGTCATTGATTCATTACAAACTACCAAGCTCTATTTATAATGCCCAAATCCACCACCCACTCACATGTGATTTGCCTTGCATGCATTAAATTGCTTCTTTCACTCTCATTTGGCCTTCTTGGTTGATTATTCATTCCTCTGAGCATTATAAAACTCTCTCTTGACCATTTGAACTCTTTACACCTCTTGCATATCAACCATTTTCATGCATTTCAAGGATAGGTATAAACATCTTCTTGGCCCTTGGATGTCTCCACCAACCCTCATGCACATTGTCCTTATTGCGTGGTGTTGAGGGGAGTCTTCTTATCCAACCATTGTGTCTTTAAGAGATATCATTTTCTTTATCTACTTTTAGTTATATTATTGCTTATTTTCTTTCTCCATACAATTATATGCCACTATTTATCATATTTGTTCGGTTGTCATGAAGGTGGAAACACTGAATCATGAACCTAGCTGAGGTAGGTCATTGTTTATGGGTATGCAAGTTTTTTTGGAGGCATGAAATCAACCAAGTCACTTTTTCAAGCTCTAAATCTAGTGCTCTCTTTCCATTCCCTTCCTTTCATTGTCATTATTATCTTACAATAGCAATCTTTATCATTATTATTATTATTTTTCATTCAACTCATTAGCGTAGTATTTTGTTAGTTTTCTTACTTTCTAGATGTGTGCTTTACACTCTGTTTATATAAGGCATTAGCATGTCACATTGTCTTTGTGTACTCATGTTGTCATTTGTGACCTAAGTTAGCATCTAGGAAAGTGAGCTTGCCGAGCTTGGCATGTCTTCATTATAATTAGTTATTTCATTTCAAGTAACCCAAATATTTTAATCTATTAGTTTGCTTTAGTTATTTATATTTATCTACATTCGACACTTAATTAAATTTACTTCCACTTAAACACACTCTAGATTAGTCACATTTAAAAAATCAATATACAAACCCCCTATCTCTTCATCCCAATAGAGGTGAGGTGGCGCAAGATAAGTTTTATCCCTTGAGACTTTAGCTAGTCTGTAGGTTAGTGCATTTTTCCTTCTCCACAGTAATATAATAATAAAATTACTATTAATACAACAATGCACTCATTGCTTCCATTTTTCTCTTTCTATCTCTTCCTCCACCTTTATCTTCCCCCTCTATCTATAGATATATCTATCTATCCATTTTTTTATCTATCTCTATCTATCCATCTATCCATACATTTGTTCATACATCAATCCATACATTCCTCCTCCCGCCTTCCCCCTTCCCCTCTTTATTTCTTCCTCCCTACTACAAATCCATCTCCCCGATGTCTTTCTTCCCATTCTCTAGTTCATCTCTCACTCTTTCTATCCCCCTCCATCTCTTCCTATTACAATTATTTCCCCTTTCCCTCTCCAAATCCCTCTCCCTTATATACATATTAACATTATGTCATTTATCTCTCTCTTTTTCTATCCTATCGCAATTATTTCTCCCTTCCCTCTTCAAATCTCTCCTCTATATCCATCTTCTCATTCTCATATTTATCTTTCTCATTCTCATATTTATCTCTCCCTTTTTCTATCCACTCTACCTCTTTCCTATTGCAAATCTCTCCTCTGTATCCATCTTCTCATTCTCATATTTATCTTTCTCATTCTCATATTTATCTCTCCCTTTTTCTATCCACTCTACATCTTTCCTATTGCAAATCTCTCCTCTATATCCATCTTCTCATTCTCATATTTATCTCTCCCTTTTTCTATCCACTCTACCTCTTCCTATTGCAATTATCAATCCCTTTTTGAACCCCTCTCCCTAATATCTATCCATCTTCTTGTTCTCATGTCTACTTATCCCTCTCTCTCCCCCTCTCTCTTTTTATTTGATAATATTATATCTATCCATCTTCTTGTTCTCATGTCTATTTATCCCTCTCTCTTTTTATTTGATAATATAATAATATAATAAATATGCTGACAATAAAGTGTAATTATCATCTTAATAAGAGTATAAAGTGCAATTATTATCTTAATTATGTCAACAAAGTTTGGTTAACATGTTTGGATCTCTATAATTTGAAACTATACTTTGGCAAATCCAATATCATCCAAACACAAATTCCTGTTCTCTTTTAACACCTTCCTATATCAAACTCCTATTACTGGAAGGAAAAAACATATCAAACTCCTATTATTGGAAGGACAAGATATATCAAATTGCACATATTGGAGAGAATAAGATTGGATTGTTTTTATTTTTTTGGCCCCACTCCATAGAGAGGAAAGCCTCCAAAAATAGGCGTATGCCGCTGTATGTGGCGAAGACACGTTATTCTTTAGTAAAAGGCGAAAGAATAGTTCGCTTTGTCTTCATCACGCAGCTCCGTGTTTAGTCCTAATACACACTCGGCATTATATAGCATCTCCATCAACCGGGGTCTACTCAACATAACGAATGTGGGACTATTAGCTCAATTATAATATTGAACGAGTGGCATAGCACGAGGCCAAATGCCAATCTTCTATTATTCAAGACTACAATTTCTCATGATTATTACAAATATTATAAAGTATGAAATACGTACCCAAAGTTGGCAATGGAGACAATTCGATCCATCATAATAGTCACTCCAATCAATCTGAAGAGTGAAATGCTTCAAGTGCCATGTAAGGATGGGCGGATAATTACTAGATAAGCTTTTAGTCTAATGATGGGCTATTTCGCTTCTAAACAAATTTCACTTCTCTGGCCATCAATTAATTTAAGAAAGCTGCAGCATAGTCCGTTTTTTTGGGGGGGTTGAGATTGTGAGCATAATTAATCAATTTTTAGAGTGTGCTTAGAGTATGTTGCTTAAGCTTGTTTAATGGGTATAGGAGGAGTGAAATGGCTATGCAGTCGACAGAATGACTGTATATGATAATTTATTAATGATTTGAAATTTATAAAACAATAAACTTATAATTTTAATTTAATATTAAATAACAAATTAATACCTATTATGTCGACTGGATAGACACTTCCTAAGAGGAGAAGCAACATAATATGAACAAAATATAATAGAAAATTGTTATACTTTCCCTCTGACATATAAATCTTCTCTATTTCGATTATTCAAATTTGAAACATTGAAATCAAATCTTCTTTGAAGGATACAATCTAGCTCTTTCACTTTATGTTGTTCCTTTTTTATTTCATTACATCCATTTAATGTCTCACCTTCATGTTCAAGTATTAGGATAACGTCAAAATAAATCTAGAGAGTTTTTGTGTACATGGTTGCCTTGAGTAGGGAAAACATCAAGAAAGTTTTTGTGTATATGGTTGGCTTGCTCTCATTATGAATGTCTCTTGACTTAATAATCAATTGTTTAATTAACATGGAGGATTTTTTATTTGATCAAGATCAATATTAGGTTATATGTGTTGTGGGTGGACCTTAATTCAATTTCATTTATATAGATATGGTATCTTACAACTTTAATTATGAAGCTCTCAAAAGGTTTTTGGTATGCTTTGATTGAATTGTTGTCATTTCAAATTACATCCTACTAAAATTGGGTTGCAACATTCCAATAATACAATGGGAATTATCTTTAGGTGTGATACACTTGCAATTGAGAGATCATGTTTTTGAAGAAGATCAATTTCTCTTTAAATCTTGGTGTAGAGTGTTCAACCCACCTAATACCATAAAATACTATTGTTGATCATATCCTATCGACGTATAGAAACAAAAGGGGGGGGAAACTATAGAAAATATGAAGGGTGGTAATGTTGTATAGTCAAAAGTATTTCTTTCTAAATTTACTACAACACAATAGATAAAACAAATTACCAAAATGATTTATACAACAAATTGTTATGTTATGTTTTGAAAGAAGTGTATGAGGGTTAAGATTAAATGTATACAAGGAGGGAAATTAAATATCCATAGTTAACATCTAGAAACAAAATGAACATAACATATAGACTTAGAGGACAACAAGACATTTATCTAGATACAAAGACAAGGACATTTGCACAACAACATTACATGTGCTAGAAGGCAGAATGATAAATATTATTAATCAAAAGGTTGAAGTCAATTTCATAGCTCTAAAAGAATATAGTTCAATTGCATGTGTTTGGAAGGGAAAACCTAGGGAAGAACCCTTACAATGAGCACAAAAGTGCATTTTAATCGCTACTTGGCATGGGGAAAAGTAGAGTACATGAGAGAAAAGAACCCTAGCCATGACCATTTAACAAAACTAATAAGTTTACACAAGTAGCTCAAATTTGTAGGTGTAGAGATATGTTGACATTAAGGTCAAATCATTTGTCAAATGGTGACTTGACACTTAGTCAGTTGTTTACATTGCTACCGAGCTCCATATGCAGAAAGAAGAGTCTCCCGAGCTTAGTAGAGTCTACCGAGCTCTACAAGCATATCGGTTGCTACTAAGCTTATCAATTGCTACCAAGCTCTTCAATGTAAGTGATGAAGGTTTAGTGTTAACCGAGCTCTGTGGTGTCTATCGAGTTTATCAATGACTACCGAGCTACAGTGTGTTAACGAAGTAGAACGAAGGTAGTGTTGACCGAGCTTTAGTGTCAATTGTGTCTACCAAATTCTTCAGTATTCGTCGAGTTTCCCAATGCTAAATGAGTTCTTGCTACTCCAGAGTGATCAATGTGGACCAAGCACTAGTGTCAAACAAATGCCAAAGCTTGCCAAGTTGACTATGTTTTCGAGTGTCAAAATATCACCCAAGTGGTCTTTAGAACTTGAGTTACAACAATAAGCCAACTTAGTGAAGATTATTTGAATTAGGTGTTGTAGCTGACTCTATAAGGTAATTTATTGGATTGGTATATATGTAATACATCTTATTATATCCAAATCATCAAAGTGAATCAAGCAAGAAGCAATATGAGTGTGAATTAAGAAGGCTACAAATAATATAAGGAAAATCATAATCTTTTCTATCACAGTCAGGTGATCATTGTATTTCAAAGGAATCTCATTCAGCAAACCAAGTCGCAGATCAGAGACCAACCACTGATTCATCCTAACAAGTGCATCAGCCAAATCCTCTAACAAGGTGGACTTAACAATATTTTTCAAATCTCCTAACCAAGTACATACTTCATTGTATGTTGTAAATCATTTCACAAGGTGAACCTAATAGTCCTTATTGTTCTTAACAAGGTAGATCACCAGAAGTGATTAATTGTAAGCTTTAACAAGCTAAATTTATACTGTAGTAATAAAGTTTGTGGGTATCATCCCCATCCCAGTTTTACTTTCTATTTTGAAGGTTTTTGGGTTATCAAATATTATGTCAAGTATGAATATTTTATTTCTTTTAATCTTTCATGCATGCAATGAGATCAGATTATATTGTGAAGGTTTAATTGGTGAATTAAAGTACAAGTTTTATTGGTTCTTGATGCATCCCCCACCCCACCCCTCAGTCACCTAGTGTATACTACATTTCCAACAAGATATTCCCAAATATCCCTAAGATTTCACATTGATGAAAAAAGAGATCTACCAAGGAAACCCCACAAAATCACTAAAAAACATGGTTATGCATGGTTGTCTAATAGAAAAAGTATACTATGAAGTAATAAATGGAACATGGCACTACTAAACTCCCTAGAATTTCAATACAAGACATAAATTTGGATTTTATAGCTTCGTGGAATTAGACTGGAGAGAACCATCACAATATTAGTGGCACTAGTAGGAGGTTGTTGTAGGGCCCATTTACCGTTGCACCAAAAGCCATGACTGTTAGTGAACATGGAACACCACATAATTAACCACCTATGGGCAGGGGAGCGCATCTCATCACCCAACAATCTCCCCCTCAACACGCATACCAGGTGCTTACACGGGTCAGGAAGGCATCAGGGAGATTTGAACCCATGACCAGGCCAAAACTAGGCTCTGATACCAATTGTAGGGCCCATTTATCGTTGCACCAAAAGCCATGACTGTTAGTGAACATGGAACACCACATAATTAACCACCTGTGGGCAGGGGAGCGCGTCGCATGACCCAATAGTTACCAAAGATAAACATACCTTGAACAACTTAGAACAAAATAATAGGTCCTTATTTACCTAGCAACTTTTGAAAGCTTTGAATTTATCCTTTTTATTATTGTAACATCTCAAATTAGAAGCACCTCCATTCAATGATTCTTTAGGACCTATTTAATGTGATTTCATCTTTCATTTGTATTCCTCTCTTTTATTCTCCTTTCTCTTGGGTGGAACTGGGGTAAGACCTAATTGATCATCTTTAAATTCCTATTTTCATATCATAAATCTCGAGGGAGGATCTAACCACCTAGGTCCTCCCCTTCCTTCACCTAATCACTTAGAATTTATTTTCCATAATGTAACAACTATATCTTGAGATTTGCACCTGATTTCCAAGATGCGAGACTTGATTCAGGACCCCAACGGAATCCTAAGGGTTATGGGCCCTGGTTGGCAGGGACCTGGTGCAACCTTGCCTAATCAATGATGTGTTGCACCCATTTTTGGCCATTCAGGGATGTAGTGCGCCCTTTCTTGTGCCCTATTTTGGGTCCTCTTTTTGGGTCCCATATTTGGATTATTTCAGTGTGTTAAATTTTAGGTGGGTTAGCCTGTGGGAGAAAGTTACTATGATCCCTTTATAAACCCATTCAAATGCATCTCATATATCATCACACACATATGCAAGCATCCAAGTTCTCCAGTTCTCAAAGTATTCTTCAAGCATTCAAGGCATTCAAGCAATCTCTCCATTGAAGGATTCATGCATTCAAGCTATTGAAGGAGTTTATGCAAGATCTAACACTTTCAACATTCAAGATCTCCCTTCATGCATCTCAAGATCATTTGTTGCTTCTTCTACATCCATTCTCTCCAAGATCTACATTCATCTACATTTGTTCCTAAGGTGGATTTCAAGCACATTCATTCATGAAGGTTTTGGTTTCACTTTGATTTCCTTTCTAGGGTTTTTGGAGTTGAGTCAAGGCTATTGCATCTACATACTTGATTACATTCTAAATTCAAGAGCATATTCATAGAGTTGCATTGCTTCATGTTAGATTTATCATTACTACTTGCTAGCATTCTACATTTTATCTCAAATCAAAGTTAATTTCTAAATTGGGGTTTGACTAAGGACGCCCCCCGACCTAAACACAAAACAAAAACCTTTTATTTTCAAGCTTCAGATATCAGATTGGTGAATAGGTTATGAATTCAAATACCCTTTTCATCATTTGTCAAAATTGTGAAATTAGTATCAAGTTCAAAGACAGTTAATCAAGGTCGTAGAAATCACCCTCATGAGATAATGGTTAGAAGTAAAGCTATGTAAAGTATATATAGTTTCCCTTCCTTAGAGATTGTCATCCTTCATCCAAGGATCCCTATTTGACCTATATAGAGGGGGATAAATAAATTCATTATTGTTATCCTTCCCTTCTTTTTGGAGATGTTCTCTTGATCAAGTACTCCTCTTAGGTAGACATCTTTTTATTAATTTTTCCCCTTTTGTAGATCCTCTTTCCATTAGTGATATATCCTTTTCATGTTTGTTTATGTTCTTAGATTGTAAGAGTTAAGGCCATTTTCTATGAATGTAGTCCACATTGTTGCTTTAAGGATATCTCCTTGTGTAAAGTAGGTATCATCTTTCTCTTCCTTCTCATGTCTAGTATCTAGACATGATAAGGAGGGGGGAATACACATGCCCTCCTTGTACACAATTTTTTTTCTCATAATCATGAGGTAGAAAATATGAATTATGAGTACAACTTAGAGTACTTTAACCTGGACGCTTGGTATTCTTTCTAAGTTATTCTCAAATCTATGCATTGTTACTTCATCCCTTTTCCATACAGAAGTACACATGTTAAATCTCATCTATAGTTAACATTAATATACTTGCTAAATTTGATTTATGGGTAATACATCTAGACATATGCTAAATATCGTATATGGGTAACACCTACAAGCTCGCTAAGTCCCATACACAAGTAACACATTCCAAACATATATGCTAAATCTTATATATGGGTAACACATAAGAATTTGCTAAATCTCATATATAGGTAATGCATTCAAGTGCAACATGTTAAATCCCATACCCATGTTTTGTATTTTTACAGAACCATGCCATAGTGATACAAATAACATTGATCTATGGACGGAACTTAGGTGGATTGACTAGTAGGTTGACACCATGTTAGACCATTCAACACCATCTTTTAAAAGCAACTCTTCTAATGATTCACAATAGGGTGGACACTCTACTGGGTGAGGTAATCACCCTTCTCTACATTATCTCTCTTTTTCTTTCACGCTAGTGGAAATATATCCTAAATCTATGTTGTTAATGATATTTCTCTTGCATTTCTTATGTCAACATTTTTGCTCTTGTAATAGCTTTTCAAATGTGATATTAGTGAGTGAGATGTTTCTTCAGCTGACATCTCTTGCACTAGTTCATTTGGGTTTATAGTACCAACCCCTTGTTGTGTTTTTATCTTTTTGGAGTTTTTTTTTGTTTTTCACCCTTGTGCATGGATGTGGAGTTAGGACCCTTTGTCTTAGGGGATTATTCCCTTTGACTAAGTGATGTCCTATCTCGTTACGATTCACCAGATTTTTCTCTTCTTCTTCTCTCTACTTTATCGTGAATGTGGGTTGATCCACAACTCTTACTAAAGTCGGGGCTAAATGTACTGTCTTAAATTGGAATCCATCAATTTAATGTGATTTCATCATTCATTTACATTCCTCTCTTTTCTTCTCCTTTCTCCTAGGTGGATTTGAGGTAAGACCTACTTGATCCTCTTTAAAGCTCATATTTTCAGAACACAAAGGTCAAGGAAGGATCTAAACATATAGGTCCTCCTTTTTCTTCATTGAATCACTCATAATCTATTTTCCACACTATAACAATTATATCTTGAGTTACACACCCAAAATTTGAGATCTACGACTTGTTTTCGTTCTCCAAAGGAATCACAAGGGCTATGGCCCCTAGTTAGTAGGGAAACAATGAAACTTTTCCCAATCAAGGATGTAGTACACCCCCGTTGAGCTAATCAAGTATGTAGTGTGCCCCTACTTGGGCCCTATTTTGGGTCTGCTTCCTCGGTCCCATGTTTAGATTATTCTGGGGTGTTAACTTCTAGGTGGATTGGCCTATAAGAGAAAATTTATTTCGAGTCCTTTATAAACCTATCCATTTGCTTGATTTTACATCTCATATATCATCACACACATGTGAAAAAATCCAAGTTCTCAAGTTCTCAAAGCATTCTTCAAGAATTCAAGGCATTCAATCAATCTTTTTATTGAAGATCAAGGGTTCATGCATTCAAGCTATTGAAGGAGTTTGTGCAAGATCTAACACTTTCAACATTCAAGAGATCTATCTTCATACATCTCAAGATTATTTGTTACATCTTATACATCCTTTCTCTCCAAGATATAAATTCATCTACATTCACTCCTAAGGTTGATTTCAAGCACATTCATTCATGAATGTTTTGATTTCACTTTGATTTCCTTTTCTAAGGTTTTTGAAGTTGACTTATGGTTGTTGCATCTACATACTTGATCATGTTCTAAATTCAAGAACATATTAATAGATTTGCATTGATTCATGTCAGATATTTCATTAATACTTGCTTGCATTCTACTATTTATCTCAAATCAAGGTTAATTCCTAAACTGGGGTTTGACTGAGGCAACTCCCCCAAACAATAGGTTTTAGATCTCGGATTGGTGAACAGGTTGAAGATTTGAATACCCTTTTTGTCATTTCTCAGAGTAGCAAAATTAGAATCAGAGTCAGAGATAAATGATTAGGGCTGCAAAAGTGACCCTCATGAGAAAATCATCCTTTCCATATCACCAAAAAATTTCTAGGTTTTGTGGATCTTGTAGTTTGCCACTTAGTGCACAAAAATCAATAGTTTTGGAGCTCATTTGATAGCTTGTTTTTAGGTTTGTATTTTGCAAGGTATTTCATTTTCCCCTTTTCCATTTCAGTACACTTTACCATCTTATCATTACATATCTACTTTCTTAAACCCTCTTAAGGTGGAAGTGAGAGGGAAATAAATCCAAGTTATTCACTCCTTTTACATTAGGATACATATTGACACTCTTTTTGTGTTAATTGAATATAATTAATGGGGTGTTTCTTGGTTTTCCTCTTTCATTGTGTATAGGGTGGATTTCTTCCATTTTTCGCCTATATAATTATTTTGACACTTAAATCTTATTTTATTTACTTTTTTGTAATTAATCATTTCATTTTCTGACCTTTAGCCTCTGAAGAACTTTATTGATGCTCATATTCAAGTGAACTCAAGATCAATTTTTACCCCTTATTCCTTTCTCATTTCATTTGCAAGAAACTTAAGATTTTCATTTCTAAGGATTCAAGGTTTGACTAGAATCAAGAACCCCATTGAGGTTCCCATAGTTCCAAAAATTACCAACATTATTGATATTATATGCCTAAGTTGATTTCCCTCTTTACACTTCAAGATCAAGAATACGGTTTGACCTTTACTTTTTATTTCTTCTTTATCTTTCTCTAGAAGCCTTAGGAAATTTTGGCCTTAGCTTTGGGGTCAATATCCAAGAATAACAATATCTTATATTCCTCTTTTTTTTTTTTTTTTGTTTAAGCACTTCACTAGCCAAAAATCTTCCAAGAATCCCATTAAGGATTGTAATGATTCAAGGAGCATTTGGAACCTTCAAAAAAAAAAAAAAATTTAACCACAACACCATCTTCTCTTAGAATATAAAATCAAACCTCAACGTAAAACTAGGAACACTATGGATAGTTTTGATGGTTCTTTAACCATTAAAATTGATATTATTTTCTTAACCAATTCCTTCTTTTTGACACTCCTTTATATGAAATCAATCCTAGATAAGGGGCAAGGAACTATTGATAATTTTGGTTATTCCAGGATAACTAAATTAGTAAAAATATCATAAAATGTGCTCAGTTGTACTATATAGTAGAGTTGTGTTTGAATAAGCCACTGAAATCAATAATTCCTTTTTGAAGTCATAACATAATAAGATAACAAACATGTAATTTAACTCATATTATACTATCAACTACATGCGAGATTTTAATAAGAATTGATTTTTTTCCCTCATGAAACTTTACAGTATTATTATCATTAGGACTAATCATGTAACCTCGTGGTCCTGTCTCAAATTATTTCTCATTAAAGGATTGGATTTGAATCAGAGCTTACCTACCTTGTTTAAACTGGCAGTCATAATTTGACATTTTACTACAACTATTAATAGAAAATTCTTAAGAACCTTGCTCCCCATCTATGCTATTAGAGTTTTATCCATCCAAGAGTTAAGATGCATACCAGGAAACAAGCTAACTCTTGAAGGTATAATGGGAAGACTAACTGCATTTGAGTTATCCAACTTTGACAACTACAGACTTGAGAATCTTGAATCTGCTTTCAAGGCCAAGATGATGCTGAAAGACATTGAGGAGGTGAAACCAAAGAAGAAAAGAAACATGAAAATTGCATCTAGTGATAGCAACACAGATGAAGAAGATGTGGAACAATTGGAAGTATTGTTGGCAAGAAGATTTCACAAAGGCAAGGGTAAATTCAAAGGTAAGCTACCTTTCATTTGTTTTAATTACAATGAAGTAGGACATATTGCTACAAGATGCACATAGAAAAAGAACTACAAAGAAGGAAACAAACACAAGAACAAAAGAGAAGATGATAGCAGAGATTACAGAGACAAGCGAAAAAAGTGTTACATTGTTGAAGAGGAATTTGATGAAAATGATGATGAGGTAGTCTATGTAGCTATGAAAGATGAGTCAGATGAAGATGAGGCAACAACACTGGTGACCTATGTAAACAAGAATGACAGATGGATTATAGACAGTGGATGCTCACATCACATGACACGAGAAAAAAGTAAGTTCGCTACCTTAACTCAGTATGATGGAAATAGTGTTAGATTTGGAAATGATGCTCCATGTCTAATCAAAGGAAAAGGTTCCATTAAGCTTACAGAGAAAATTTCATGTGATAATGCATATTATGTTAAAGGATTGAACTACAATCTGCTGAGTGTGTCACAGTTAAGTAATGTATGTTGCAAAGTTGAATTTGAAAACAAAATTGCCAAAATCTATGACACTGATGGAAATTTGATAGGAAAAGGGGATCACACTAGGAGTAATCTATTTTACCTAGATATGGAAGATGCAACCTATCTTATTGTAAAACTTGATGATGTGTGGCTATGACATAAAAGGCTATGTCATGTCAACTTTGATAATCTGATTAACATCAGAAAAATGAAGAAAGTCAAAAGTTTTCCTAAACTGAAAAAGCCTGACAACATAATGTACAAACAATGTTAGCTAGGAAAGATGACCAAGTCAAGTTTCAAAAGCAAAACCCACACTTCCAAAGAAGTACTAGATTTAGTGCACACTGATTTATGCGGTCTAATAGAAGTGCAAAGCTACAAAGAAGACAGATATATAATGTTGTTTGTGGATGACTACTCTAGGATGATGATTGTCATGTTCTCAAAAAAAAAATCTGATGCATTTCAAATGTTTAAGTGGTATTTGGCCAGGGTTGAGAAGGAAACAGGAAAGAGTCTGAAGTGCCTAAGATCAGATAGAGGAGGAGAGTTCACATCAATAGAATTTGAAACATTTTGCAATGACAAAGGAATTAAAAAAAAAAATTCAACACCTAGAACTCCCCCACATAATGGAATTACAAAGACAAGGAATAGATTAGTGATAGACTATGCCAGAACATTAATGATGGAGAAGAATGTCGCTCTAAAGTATTGGAGAGAAGTTGTTAGTACTACTATCTACACCCTAAATTGAGTACAAGTCAAGAAATGTACAAATGCAATACCTTTTGAATTATGGTATGGTCATTCACCCAATGTAAGACATTTCAAAGTATTTGGTTGTAAGTGCTATATTCTTAAAGATACTAGAAATGGCAAGTTTGATGCAAAAAGTGATGAAGGCATATTCTTTGGATACTCCACTAGAAGTAAAGCATATACGTGTTTGAATACTAACACTAACAGAATAGTGGAGAGTGCCAATGTAAACTTTGATGAGCATGCAAAAGCTCAAGTTGATGAGACCAAGAAATCAAAAGAGTATAGAACCTTTGTATACTTCTATGAAGAAATGTCTGCTGAAGAAGGAGCTACCAATCAAGTTGGAAATCAACAAAAAGTTTCAGTATCAGTCGAGTCACAACCAGTGAATGTTGAGTTGCATTCAGAAGTCGAGTTGTAGAATAAAGTGAATGCACATTCTAATTATGAAATTAGTACACATGAAAGAGATGATGAAATACCAAAAAGAGATGTGCACGGTGACTCTGAATCTAAAAGACCAAAGATGGAAAGAAGGAAAGAACCAAGACTATCCAAGTATGTGAAAAGACATCACCCTTCTGAAAAAATCATTGGTGACAAGGAAGTCAGACCAATGACAAGGAACGAACTAAGTAATGAATCATGTCTGCTAAGCAAGATTGAACCCAAAACAATAATGGATGCACTACAAGATGAGAACTGTTGTAAAGCTATGGAAGAAGAGATTGATTAGATAGAGAAAAACAAAACTTGGACCTTAGTTCCAAGACCATTTGATAAGAATGTGATTGGTACCAAGTGGGTATTTAGGAACAAGCTAGATGAGAATGGTGAGATCACAAGAAATAAGGCCAGACTAGTCTGCAAAGGTTATGCACAAGAAGAAGGACTAGACTATGGGGAAATATTTGCCCCTGTTGCAAGAATGGAAGGAGTAAGAACACTACTTGAATATGCTACTTACAAAGGTTTTAAAGTCTACCAAATGGATGTAAAGTCTACCTTTCTGAATGATATCCTAGAAGAGGAAGTCTACATAGAACAACCTGAGGGATTTGTTGATGACAATAACAAGGATATGGTTTTCAAATTGCATAAAGCACTTGACGGTTTGAAGCAAGCACCTAGAGCATGGTATGAGAGACTTCACAAATATCTAGTAAACATAGGATTTGAGAGAACAAATGACAATAACAACCTGTCTATCAAGGTAGAAAAAGGTAAAGATATTCTGATATTTGAAATCTTTGTTGATGATATAATATTTGGAAGAAAAGATGCACTATACAAAAATTTTACTGATCAGATAAAAAATGAATTTGAAATGTCAATGTTTGGAGAAATCAAATTCTTTGTTGGACTACAAGTACATCAACTGAAACATGGCATATTTGTGACTCAATCAAAATACATCAAGGAGATACTCAAAACGTTTGGCGTAGAGTATTCAAAACCAATCAATACACCAATGGTAATAGGACATAAGTTATCCAAGAATGATGAGTCAGCTGAAGTAAATCAAACAATGTACAGATCAATTATTGGAAAGTTGCAGTATATTGTGCATAGTAGACCAGACATTGCATTATCTGTTGGAATAGTGGCAATATTTTTTGCAAATCCAAGAGAAAATCATCTTATGGCAGTAAAAAGGATATTGCGGTATCTAAAAGGAACAAATGACTTTGGATTATACTACAAGAGAACTAAAAATTTTGAGTTAAAAGCCTACACTGATGTAGATTGGGGAGGTAATATTGATGATAGAAAAAGTACTAGTGGTGGAGCACTCTTCTTAGGTAAAATATTAGTCACTTGGACTAGCAAAAAGTAGAGTTGTACCTCATAGTCCACTGTTGAAGCTGAGTATGTTGTTGCTGCTATCAACTGCACCAATATTGTATGGATCAAAAATCTATTGCAAGGTATGAAGAAAGATATGACTAAACCTGTGATACTCTATTGTGATAACACAAGTGCCATCAACATACCAAAGAATCATGTGATGCATGCCAAAACCAAGTACACTGCAAATAAGTATCACTATGTAAGAGAACTAGTGGAAGACAAGCAAGTGAAGATGGTATTGGCATTATGATGTATTTGTCATTAGTGACAGCACTTATTCAATTTTGAATGATTACTGAGCTCATCACTCAGTCTATAGTTACATCGAGCATTCAATGGTTTCCAAGTAAGTTTACAGTTAAATAGTTCACATCAAGCATTCCTGAAGCTACCGAGTGAGTGTGTAGTCCAGTAGTGTTTACTGAACAGATAGTGGTCATTAAGCTTTACATTATCTTCTGAGTCATCAATTTGTGTGATGAGAAGCCAATGTCTACCAAGTGATGGATGTATAGTGTTTACCGAGTGAATGCAAGGTAAACAAAGGATTCAATATCTACCGAGTGACACTATATCTACTGAGTCTCCAATGGTTACCGAATTCAAAGCTATGTTGTGTGATTAGTATGGACCAAGGTTCTACTCCTACCAAGTGCATGACGATACAGAGTAATGCAGTGGATGTCGAGTATCAGAAGGTCACTGAGTCAGCTATTCAGAACTCGAGTTTCTACTATTTGGCCGACTCAGTAATATTTTCTCTACTTGTGTTTTAGTTGACCTTGTAATTATAAATATTGGAAAGGTATATATGTAATGTATTGTATCATTTGCAATGTATGGATGTAAGTATCAAGGAATGGCTATGTAATATTTTGAGAAGAGTAAATGCAAATCAGCAACAAAACAAAGTATTTAGCAAGGTCTACAAGGAGCAGTAAAGTTATATCAATCACAAGAGGTGATATGTACTTCAAGGATCTAATCAGCAATTAAGTTGTAAGTCAGATATACTATTTCATCCTAATAGGTGAATCAATTTTCTAAATCCTTTAACATGGTAGACTTAACAGTCTTTGTTTAAATCTCTTAACATAGTGCATACTTCATTGTATGTTTGTAAAACCTCTAACGAGGTGGATCTAGTAGTCCAAATTGCTCTTAACAGGGAAGATCATCAGAAGTGGTCAATGTAAGCCCTAACACACCAACTTTATACTACAGTAGTGAAGTTTTGTGGTATCATCCCCACCCCAATTTTACTTTGTATTTGGAAAGTTTTTGGGTCACCAAAATACTATGTTCATGTGTTATGAATGTTTATCTTTTCTCATGTATGCAATAGATTAGATGAATGAATGATGAATGGATTAATTATTGAATTAATTTAAAGTTTTTGAGGTTACTGATTCACCCCTCCCCTCTCAGTAACCTAGCTAAGTCTTGATTATTTTCAACAATTGGTATCAGAGCTTTGTGGTTCTCAGGATAAAGTTTGACAGCTTGAGCAAAGATCAAGGAAAATGGAGATATTCAGACTTGATAAAGCTATTGATAATCAAAAGCTAGATCTAGAGATGACCATAGCTCAACTGAAAGAAGCAAAAGAGCATCTTTCCCAATCCCTGAAAAGAAGGAAGGAACTTGCAAAACATATGAATGACCACCAATATGTTGAAGAAAAGATTGAAGACTTTTTCCCTTCAAGCAGTCTAGATGAAGCAAATGAGGCAATCAAGGAACTCCTAGAGAAGAATGGCTCTCTGCAAGAAGAGGTAAGAAAATTGAAAAGAGAACAGGAAATTCAGTCAATAAGAATGTGTGAAATCTTGGAACAAAGGAGTAAGGCTAATGAAGACTTGGAATCAAGGAACAATGCAAATCAAAATCAATCCCTTCGGCAAGAAAGTCTTATTAATCAACTCTCCAATGCAAATGAGGAAATCATGAATTTGAGGTTTGAAAATAAAAGTTTAAGGAATGATTTAATCATTGAAAGACATATCAATGAAATATTGAAGGTTGATCTAATTTCTAAAAAGAAACTCAATGAAAGGTTGATGAAATCTCAAGCAGACATGGATCAATTGAATCAAGAAAGTGAGTAGAATCTTCATAGGAAAAAAGCTAAAGCAAGACTTGGATACAAAGAAGAAGGTGAATCTACCAAGCAAGGTGCCCAAAGGAATCAAAGACCTACTTGCAATCACTGTGGTAAGTTAGGTCATACTTCAAACAAATATTGGAGCAATGGTAAGGCAAAATTCAATGGAAAATGCTACAATTGCAATCAACAAGGTCATAAAGCTAATGAATGTAAGGAAAAACCAAAATTTGAAGGTAAATGTCACAAATGCAAGAAACTAGGTCACAAGGCAACTGAATGTAGATCTAAACCATTCAATCCAGCTAAACAACTTGTAAAGGCAATATTTGGTTGGGACTACAATATTTGGTGTAGATGTCACTATTGTGGAGAATATGGACACATTGGCATAAACTGTGCAAGGCATCACTTGAGAAAGAAGGATACAACAGTAAGATGTTATACATGCACTGAACTTGGTCATATAGCCAAGAACTGCATGAACATAAGAAAGGTTGAAGATGAAAAGAAAGCTAAAGCTGATAATATCAGGAAGTAGATGAGACAATAGTGGATTCCCAAATCTACTAAGCAAAATAGTTTTAATGATGGTCATGTCACTCAAGAAGTGGGTGACTCCACCATTTCCAATTATATTCTCAAAGGAGGAACTGGAACTATATCTTCAAGTCATATCTCGAGAAGTTCCAATGAAAGAAAGTAGAAGATCCAAATCAGTATTGCAGATACAAAGGGATCACATGAATTCAGGCCATACCAAGAAAGGTTGGTCACAGACTCAACCGAGCTAGGTCGAGAGTAATAAGATTTTTGTTCGGTCATCGAGTCACAAGCTTCTATCGAGCATAGTGATTAGATGACAGTATGTCACACACTATGTCATTATAGTACCTAGCATTAATGGAGAAATTTTCATCAAAAGGGCAAATTTCAACTTCATTTTTCACTACAATTTCAGAATTCACAAAGTAGAACGATTCCAGGTGCATCTAGGCAATTTCAAGTGAATTTGCAGCAAAGAATTTGTTCAAAAATTTCTTTCATTTACCGAGCAGTGATGGCACTCGAAATCACCAGTAGCAGTAAGGCAAAATGAGGATCTGAGATGTTGGTAAAAGGGTCGAATGGAAAGTGCCAAACTTCAAGCTTGTACCAACAGTTGCGGAGTCACTGGACCCTAATGGAGCTCAATCACAAATTCCTCCCAAGGTAGTCCTAATTAACGATATACGCACTCATTTTAAGTGTTTTGTTCAAGAGATTGCAAACCTAGAGATGGATAATGCCCTAGGAGAAATGTGTGTTGATGGTTCGTTGAAACTCGAGCATAAGCATTTAGAAACCAAAGGATTAACCCATATTCCACACATGCCAAGGAGCTTTCAAATTAAGTGGGTTAGGTATATTCTCAATCTTGTGCATAATGGACAATTGTGGTTAGAACAACCTGTATTGATCACAAAGAAAATGATTCATAAGATTATGGGTCTCCCCATGCTGAGCAAAGCCAAAACTACCAAAACCCTAGGTCGGGATGAACTTCAAAAGAAAACCCTAGACGAGTGGGATAGTAGAGGTTTGAAGATTAGCACTATTTCTGATGTGGAATTAAGGTTTGGCATTCATGTAATTTCTCATAATATTTATAGCTCTAGTCGTTTGAACAATGTGTCATGTGAGGCAGTGGATTTAGCATATAAGGTTGTGAAGAAAAATTTGGAATTTGACCTGTTTGAGTTATTGTTGAAGTAATTGAATAAAAATATGGACAATATCAGGACTTCAAAGAACAACCCGTGCAAATTTGGTTCTTTATTAACATTCTTTTCTTTTATCTTCAAAAGTTTTTCCCATCAAAAGGTATAGTAGTATGGAAGAAAGATACTCCTATTCTATATCAAATTAATGATTTCATTGCAGAAATGAGTATAAAATTTGATAGCATTATGGATAACTACTTTGAAGATTTCAAGGAGAAGATGAAAAACAAGTTCAAGATTCCTCCCAAGCTTGTTGAAGACTATAGAGATGATGTATGTTTTATGGTTGATTGTGATAGAGTGTACATTCAGGCAGTTAGGCCTAGAATTGCATGGGTGAAACCTCTTCCATATGAGGTTAATATTGATGAAAAAAAAAGATATCATTGAAGCACTGGTGAATGGGTCAGTAGATCCTAAGCTACCTATTTTTGGAACCTATGATGAGGCCAAAGCCAGAATTGAACTCGAAATCAAGCTACCCCAGACAATTAGCAAAGGCAAGAGGAAGATTTCTAAGATGAAAACTGCTAGTGCCCCTCTCATGCTTACCAAGGGAAAAGGAGAGGATGAAGAAGATGAAGAAGAAGAAGAAGAAGAAGAAGAAGAAGAATAGGAATCATAAAAGGAGGCAGAGCCAGTGAAGAAAAAGGGTAGAGTAATCATTACCAAGCCACCCAAGGCTTCCATAGTTGTTTTCACAAGGAGATCCAAGAAGAAAGGTGGTAGTGAAGTTGTATTGAGCAAGCCCCCACTCACCTTTCAAGAAAGGTTGAAACAAATGGAAGAAGGAGTAGGCATCACAAGCTTCAAGGCCCTTAAGTTTGAAACAAGAAAAAATGCTAAGAAGATGCAAATTGAGGAGCCAATACTCAACAAGATGGGAAAATGGAAATATTTCCCTGATCAAATTGTACCTCAAATTTCTAATGAATTGTTGGCAAGATTGTAGCCAAGGTTAGAATCAGTTGTATAGACAACAAAAGATATATATGAGCAATCATTGAGGAAGTTACTACCTAATCTTACAGATGCAGAAGTTAAGGCAGCAATAAAAAAAAATGAAGGTAAAATGATGATAAGATTCCATACATGTTTGATTTTGATCAAAAACATTGAACATGTTGTTGGAGATGCAACAAACATGTGGAAGAACATCTATCATCTGCACAAGCCTAATGAAGATCCAGTAGAGATCAAGGATGATGACAGTGATGATGATGAAGACAACAACACTCCATGTGTCACTTTTGATGTTGAATATTACCAGGCACTGAAGAAGGATAATGAAGAGAAAGAAGAAGAAGCTGAAGAGGAAGGAGATGAAGAAAGTGATCCAGTAAGAATTGCAGCACAAGCCATAGCCTCCCTTTCTCATTCTCCACCTAAGATTGCTACATCATAGGGTTGGAGATAACTTCAAAAAATATGATAGAAACTACAACAAACACATCATATGTTCAGTCATTATTTGCTACCTCACAGCTCTAGGTATCTGCAATGGAAGTGTCTATCACTTTAGCTACCGAGCTGCAAAATTCTTCATCAGCTCTTGAGTCATCTACTTCAACAGTGTGTTCAACATCCAATTCCACAATTTTGTCAACTTCTATTCTAGCATGTACAAGAAGTTCCCCATCATGTTCTATAGTTTTGTCTACTACAACTTTGATAGCACCAATTTCTGTTCCAGTTAGTTCTTCTGTTGTAAGTACTCCACTTTGTGCTCTAGTTGTTATGACTTCAATATTGGATACAATTAGCACTTCTTTCATTTTTCCTTCAGTTGGACCTATTCAAGTTTTTACTACAAGTCTAGTTATTTCTACAATTATTTCTATTCCTAAGTCCAAGGCAGTAAGGTCAGAAGTGGAACCAAGGACACCTCTGAAACTTCTACTTACTGGTAAGGAAATTGATGGTGACATTGATTTGGACAAGGAAGTTTTCATTCCTAAGTTGGATCTGGATACTGCTACAGCTGTTGAAATGATACCAGTCAGTCAACTTTTGGAGCAGAAGGCAAGGCAAAAACAACTAAGAGCTGAAAGAGATAGAGAATTCACAATTATTGAAAATGCTAAGAATATAATAATAGAGGCTATTGGTGTTGATGTGGATTCATCTCAACATATTTTGCTACAATTGGAAGAAATAGTAAATATGCTTAATGAGGATACCTCTGGCCAAGAAAAGTTAATTAATAAGGCAAAGAAGAAGTTTGATAATAATGTGCTCGAGCACATTGCTCAGCACATTGCAATAAACTAGGTTGAACTATCTTCAATTTTGAGCAATCTTGAACATTCTTTCACCAATGTGACATCACTTTTTGTTAAGCTTTGTGATGTTACCAAGTATACTAAGGAGATCAAGGAGAAACTCAATAAGATTGATGCAGATATGAAGGCAAGTGCTCAAAGGCTACAACTTGACACTAGCTCAAGCTTAACACATCACATCAAGGTGAGATTTTTGTTAGAATTGCAGGCAGAATTGCTAAGAGAGGAAGCTAGGATTAGGTCCACACTGATAAATATCCAAAATATGATCCTTCCAATTATGGACACAATGCAAAAACATATTGCATATTTAAAAACATTGGTCTAGGATAACAATTTTTCCATAGCAGATCATATGATTGAACTTTCTGCAGAAGTTCAAGTGGTACTCTCCACTTGCAAGATTTTGCAAGACAACTAGGATAAGACTTTAGCTCTTATTCTCAAGGCACACTTTGAATTTCTCTCACATTTTGGTGTCTCTATTTGAATGTATTGCATAACTCTTTGGCATTATTGTCAAAAAGGGGGAGTAAGAGATGATAAGAGACTTGTGGAGACAATAAGGGAGAAAATAGATTGATATATGTACAAAGAGACTATGTTTATACTATGCCACATGTATGGGGGAGATATGTAAGATATGTGAGATATGTAAGATATGTATATACAATAGCTTTACAAGGATCAATTTTGAGAAATCAAAATCTATATTTTAGAGTGCATAAGGCTTATAAGTGTTTTTGTCACTAATGCCAAAGGGGGAGATTGTTGGCATTATGATGTATTTGTCATTAGTGACAACACTTATTCAATTCTGAATGATTACCAAGCTCATCACTTAGTCTACAGTTTACATCGACCATTTAGTGATTTCCAAGTAAGTTCAGTAGTTAAATAGTTCACACTGAGCATTCCTGAAGCTACCGAGTGAGTGTGCAATCTAGCAGTGTTTACCGAATAGATAGTGGTCATCAAGCTTCACAGTGTCTATTGAGTCATTAGTTTGTGTGATGAGAATCCAATGTCTATCGAGTGATGGATGTATAGTGTTTATCAAGTGAATGCAAGGTAAACAAAGGATTCGGTATCTACCAAGTGATACTATATCTAGCGAGTCTCCAATGGTTATTGAGTTCAAAGCTACGCTATGTGATTAGTATGGACAGAGCTTCTACTTCTAACAAGTGGATGACAATATTGAGTAATGCAGTGGATGCCAATTAGAAGGTCACCAAGTCAGCTATTCAGAACCTGAGTTTCTACTATTTGGCCGACTCAGTAATATTTTGTTTACTTGTGTTTTAGCCAACATTGTAATTGAAAATATTGGAATGGTATATATGTAATGTATTGTATCATTTGCAATGTATGGATGTAAGTATCAATGAATGGATATGTAATGTTTTGAGAAGAGTAAATGTGAATCAGTAGCAAAACAAAGTATTCAACAAGGTCTACAAGGAGCAGTAAAGTTATATCAATCACAAGAGGTAATTTGTACGTGAAGGACCTAATCAGTAATTAAGTTGTATGTCAGATCTACTATTTCATCCTGACAGGTGAATCAATTTTCTAAATCCTTTAACGAGGTAGACTTAATAGTCTTTGTTTAAATCTCTTAACAGAGTGCATACTTCATTGTATGTTTGTAAAACCTCTAACAAGCGGTCCAAATTGCTCTTAATAGGGTAGATCATCATAAGTAGTCAATGTAAGCCCTAACAGGCCAACTTTATACTGCATTAGTGAAGTTTTGTGGGTATCATCCCCACCCCAATTTTGCTTTCTATTTGGAAGGTTTCTGGATCACCAAAATACTGTGTTCATGTGTTATGAATGTTTATCTTTTCTCATGTATGCAATAGATTAGATGAATGAATGATGAATGGATTAAGTGTTGAATTAATTTAAAGTTTTTGAGGTTACTGATTTACCTCTCCTCTCTCAGTAACCTAGCTAAGTTTTGATTATTTCCAATAGATGGAATATGTCAACTCAAAGGAACAAATTGCTGACATCTTCACAAAATCATTACCTAAAGATGCATTTGAATATCTTAAAGGTAAGTTAGGGTGATACCCCTATCAAAGGCCATTTGAGCAACAACATAACTGCCCTGCATCAAATGAGTTGATTGTTGAAATATTATGAATTGATGCAAAGGATACTTACTTTAGGTCTTTGCCTAAAGTAACTAAAAGTGCTGAAGTTCCAAATCAGTCACAAGCATGGTGATAGAAGGAGAAGTTGGAAGTTGCAAGGTCTACATTTGATGCTAAGTCTTTGGCATTGTTGTCAAAGAGGGAGAAATAGAAAAATTGATCAAAGTGGTAAGCTACAAAAAAGAGGGAAAAATATCAAAAATTGATTAGACATGTCATATAGAGGGAGAAATAGTAGAAAAATAGTAGAAAGGAAGGTAAAAGGAAACAACAACCAAGAGGGAGAAGAAGAAGTAAAGAAATTAGGATAGCAGATCAGAGAGGGAGAAGACAGTGTATCAACAAAGAAGGAAATATGGAAGCTGATGAAAATAGTATTGGCAAAAAAATTTCTTTTGGCATTTGACTTACTATTGTAACCTAGTTAGCATTTTGATAACTTGGTTGATCAGTTTGGTTTGCCATCAATGCCAAAGAGGGAGGTTGTTGAAATCTGATTGAAAAGATCATTATTGAAAAGGGAGATTGTTGCAAAGAGGGAGATTGTTGATAAAGAATATTTTCAATCATTGTTTTGTCACTGATGTCAAACCTGCTATTTTTTGGAACGACAATTGCTTATAAGATCCAAGTACTATCACTTAGTTGATTGATGAAGAAGATTTAATCAATAAGCTGCAACAAAAACACCTAAGGGAAAGGTTGAGTTATGGTTTTGTAATGAAGTACAAGGATCAATTAAAACATTGACAAAATGATTTATTAATAATACACTTGAAGATACAGAGGTTGGCCACACTTAGAAACTCTAGGAGGATAAGTTTTAACAAAGTTGTCTGCAAAGCTTGACTAAATTTATCAGTGAGTGTTGAGCAAGCTAGTTCACGCCAAGCAAATTTTTAGTAGGAGTCGAGAAAATGTAAAATCTAGTGTGTGCCAAGTGAAACAGAAGGAGCCAAGCAAGTTCAGGTGCCGAGCAAGTAATAGGTGTCGAGCATCAAGAAAAATTTAGTTGATGTCGAGTGAATCCATAGTAAGTGTCGAGCATCAGTAAAACATAGTTGGTGCCGAGTAACACAGTGTGTACTGAGTATCAGAAACTAAATAGTGTCGAGTTGCTATATTATTTGAAAAGTCAAAGATTTACCAAATCTGAGTCGACAAGTTTGTTACCTTGAATTTTGTGAACCAGTTAAAAGATAAGGATGATGAGCTGGTGGCACATAATTTTAGGTAAACCATTTTTGGTTGAATTCAAGAGGATTCTTCATGATGTTTCTAGAAGGAACAAGATAAGGGTAGATTCATTGAATCCTGCTTAATCCATTCGAACCAAAATTAAAAGCGAGAAGACTATGAGCGAGAAAAGTATTCCAAAACTCTATTTAAGGAGTTACAGATCAAGAAGCAAGAGTTGCTAAGATTTCCAAGTGGTTAAGTGGTTGGTTGGAGATAGTATGTGGTGTTAAGGAGAAGACATTGAGAAAGAGGAATAGAGTACAGAGACCCTGCCTCGATAGATGACCACAGAAGTGATTGCATTGGCACAATGAGCATGGAGACTCAAGGAGACAAAGCTTGAAGGGAGGAAAAGCTGTTAGAGTTATAGAGACTGAAAGCCAAGCAAAATTTATGAGCTGAATTGAGACCTAAAATCTACAAGTTAAGTTGTGAGTTGTATAAGGTCAAAAGCCCTTATTGTTACTCTCTAGCAATTGTATCAATTAGGGTAAAATCCTATGGATGTAGGTTGGTTTAATAGCCATATGTAAATCCTTTAACAGGGTGGCATTCCTAGTGAATGTTCTAAAGTCCTCTAACCAAGCCCGCTTCTAACAAGGTGGTTGAAATCCTTTAATTAGGTCACATTTAATAGTGTGTTGTAGCCTTTAACATGGTAGACCTTTCATAGGGCATCACTTTAGAAGAGTGAGAATTGAGTAGCATGTTACTAGTGGTTTTTCCCAAATTGGGTTTCCATGTAAACCACTATGTTATGTGTTGATTCTTCATGTGTTATTCTTGTATGTTGATTTTTCAGTAACTTGCTGAGATGAATTTTTAGCTTGGTTGTATAATTAGTTTAAAGGGCTCACTATACTTAGTGAAAAAGTTTTAATAGGACATTTAGACCTTGAATAATTGATTCACCCCCCTAGTTATTCTAAAGCATTTCTAACAGTATCTCCCTAGATGTATTCACACACACACACACACACACACACACACAAATAATGAGACTTGACCACATGGGCACTTTGTGCAATTTCAAGTATAAATTCAAATCTTTGGCAGGATTTGACTGTCATTGAAAAAGTTATATTTTAGCTCTTGAAAGAAAGTCCCCAAAGGTTCTAATGCCACCATCTAGTCTGTACAAAGATTTTATTATAGGTGAAAGAACATAATTGGGGCCACATAGAAAACCTTCATCGCCTAAGGATGAAACCACCGCCATTCCCATACAACCATGCTAGAGAGAAGGGGATTTTACAGAATGACATAATAAAATATAGAAGTAGAGATCCCCATGCATATTATTGATTCCATTCCTTGATCAAGCCTAGTTAGAACCAATGTTACACGTAGATAACCTCAGCCAATAAAAAAAATGCTTCCTTAAACCTCTTCTTCATATTGCTACATGCAACATATTCTTCTTTCTAATTATTAAAAAATAGAATTAATGTGTATACTAGGCCAAGAAACCCATGCATTAAAATATATTTAAGTAATCTAAATATTACCTTTGCACACAAATATATATGTTCTACAATGTCAAGGCCCCATAAAATTGGTTCCCTATATTTTCTCCCATGCTGTATATTGCATCTCATTTGGCATCGGCCCTATAAATTTAGAAGAAAAAACTATAGATAAAATCTAGTACTAGAAATCACAAAAAAATAGAATGAGAATATATAATTTTCAGTCAAAGGATTTTAAAAACAATAGAAACTGGCCAATAATTTTAGCTCCCTCTTCATCTATCTATCTACTCAAAAGACATATAGAAACAAGATGAATTAATAAGAAAAGTAGTAACCATCATGGAACCAACCAGTAAGGTATTGGTGTGAAGATAATGAGGAACATTATGAGAACTAGATGCAATGAGACTAGACATATCTTTAAAATTTAATAAGAGCATAGCCCACACCATGAGCTAACACCATGATCTAGGAAACCCAAAATTCACCCTAAGGAAATGTCAATCAAAAACAAAGAAAACAACCAAACTTCAATTTTTTTAAACATATATCCTTGTTTCTAGCATTAAAAGTTATCCAAACGAAACAACTATTGAAACTTCTAGTGTGTTATCAAAGCTAAACAAATAAAGAATGAGATAGACAAAAATTCTCCATTCAACGCAAATAAAGAAATGGAATAATTCTTACCTAGAGAGGACGAGATGATGACACATTCAAAGGCATTAGTGAAAAGGCTAGACAATTTTTTCTGTGTGAGGCGTTTGAACTCAATTGCAACGAAAGCCATGCTAAATCAAGAGCATCTTACTGATGAAAAGGAAGTCATTGATGTGGTGGACAAATAACCAATTTAAACCCTCTCTAAAAGTGCAAGAAGTTGATAAGATACATAAATATCTCATAATGTGATAGTTGGCCTGTGACCTCTACCTTCTCTAGTTTAATTCTAACATGCACTAAATATTAAGATCTGAAATAATGAAATTGTTGAAACATGAACAATGTAGCCATTTTTATTTTATCACTTAAAAACTATGACATCAAAAAGTAGAAAAAAGTAAGATCTAAGACTAATGCTAAAAATTTACTACACAGTTTAAAAAGAATAGACAAATGATTAAAACATGGATGATGCAACAATTTTGACATATATCAGTGTGTAGTGTTTGACACCAAGATTCAAACCCCGCTAGAATATTATTGTTGAGTATTTATGTTGGGAATGAGATGATGAACCTAAACCTATTAGCATGCATCTGTTGCTTCAATTGCTTTACGATTAAATAAGAATATGAAAATCAAAAGTTTCATTAATAGACATCACTTGGAGCTTCTCTGAGTGTAGAGGAAAAAAAATTATCTGCTCTTGCACAAAAATTACTTATAATTATGTTGATTGGCATTTTGTTTGTTCAAGATTGTTCAAATATTCCCTTTCATAAATTCAAAATTATTATCCTAATACAAGCATTAAATTTATTGCGAATTGCAACTATAGGGAAAGGTCAGTAGGGAGGGATGAAGTCTGAATTACAAGTGATGGACGATGGAGGCTTGCGACAATTAAATTTTTAATAAATAATGGTAGATTTTGGAAATCATTTTTCATATTTTCAATTTTTTAAAGCACTGAAAGTTATCTTTCTTCAAATGACTTAGTAACAAATATTTGTTGGTTGTTGCTCAGACTAGAAAACTCTGTTTAGATTTCATCATTCACAATCAATCTTTTATTTATAACATGATAGCTTACTTGCTTCTTCTATGAAAAATAAGATTTTTCATCAATTTTTTTGATGAAATATTTGTAATTCTTCTTTTCATTCCTCTAAAACCTTCCTTGTCCTAATAGCTTCCCATTTTATTATGTACTTAACCTGAGCTTAATTTTTTTGAACAAAAAGAAATTTCAACCAACCAATTCAACACAAAGAAAGAGAAAATTGAGACCTTACCAGATCACATTCTACACAAATATGCAGTAGATACAACTTTAGGAGTTGAAAATTAATATGTGAGAAGTAGAAAAGACTCTCTGAACTCTGCAAAGGGAAATTAATGCCAAGAGAAATGGATGCCACCCGTGTAGATAATAATGCCACCAGGTAAGCAATGACAAAGTAGTGCAGACATCTGTCCTCTTTTGGTGTTTCATGTATATGCAGTGGACGCATCAAAGCTTATGTCCAGAAAATATGACAATTTCTCCTACCCAAAATAGAAAAGACCACAAAAAAAAATCCTCTTAGCCAATGAAAAATTAAGAATTAAATAAGGAAATTTTCATTTTAATAAATATTTTGACTAAACTATAGAATATAACACATTATACACAGTTTTCAAAAACAAAGCTAATAGAAATAGGCACTTGAAAACTTTAGTCTCCTGCCTAGTGGCAAGGACTAATAATGTAATTTAAATGTTATTTTGGTACTTAAACAGAGACAAGTTTTAAAGAGCAACAAATTTATTTTATCTTCTTGTTTCCACTATTTGTATGTATTGAATAATCCAATCTTCTTTCTTCTAACCACTTTCTATCCCCCCTCCCCAAAAGAATAAAATAAAATAAATAAATAAACAAAAAAATAATCATAGAATTAGTTATCCCATATTTATATACAATGTTTAATCAAATTTATCATTCCTCTTCATTTCCATCGAGAAAAAATATTTTATATAAAAGCTAACACTTTAAAGAAATAAATTATTAATTTATAAATTTCCATGCCCTCATAGATATGTATTCACATAAAAAAATTATTATCTAGCATATTGCATTTGAGATAAATTCCTAATTTAATATTTTTACCTCTTCAAAAACATAGTTTTAATCAAATTATTTTTAAATTCAAAATTAGGGAAAAATAAGTTTTAAATGCCTATTTCATCAATGAGAAAAAAATATATATAGTATAATATTCACTTTTTGATAACATAAATAAAAAATAATTATGTAAATCAAATATTTGATCATTTTAAAGTTAAGCTTAGAAATAAAATATTTAAATCTAACATGTAGAATCTATAATTACATGGTGTGTGCTAGATCCTTGGACCACACTCTAATAGGGTAT
The DNA here is from genome assembly GCA_028749045.1 of Cupressus sempervirens. Classification (NCBI taxonomy): domain Eukaryota; kingdom Viridiplantae; phylum Streptophyta; class Pinopsida; order Cupressales; family Cupressaceae; genus Cupressus; species Cupressus sempervirens. Next base: position 390,974,964 of record CM053785.1, on the reverse strand, counting down.
AATTTAGTGGCTAATATTCATAAATTGGCTAATTTAAGAATTTTTTGGCTAGTATTTTGGCTAATAATTTAAGATTTGATACAACCTAAATCACCATAGTTTTATAAAATTCAATTCTAGAATATTTAAAATCGCTCAATAATTTATTTTATTGAAAAATTTTAACTCAAATATTCGCCACAATATTCGTTACATGAATAGATTTGAGTAACCTAAATATAATATATTATTGGAGAAATTAAATTGAATTGACCAATAATTATCATAATTATTAGTTAATTTAGGGATATATCACCACTATTTATTATTCACTATTAATTTAAAGTATATGTAACGATTCTCATAACATTCCACAAGGTAAAAAAATGTTCAATTTTGATTTGTAATATTCCATGGTGATTAATGAACTTCCTATTATTATTGAGATTCGTCAATATTTTATACAAAAAAAAATTATGATTAAAAAATAATCGCCAAAATTAATCATATTTAGAATAAAAAATTGAGAGTTTCACCAATATAAATAATTTTGTTTTTTCAAAAGAATGAAATATTCACCAATATTTTATATCTTTTTTTGGAGGTGGCTTTCTTAAAGTTTACCTTGCACTCTAACCTTTCATCAATAGATGAGCACCAAAAGTCATAATCATAATCCAAATTTGCATAATAATTTTGTTCCATTTATCATTAGGAACATCTTTAACATGCATCATTATATTAATTCATTGAACATTTAACTATTCAAAAGTATGCATAATAAATAGACATATGTAAATTAAGAAAAACACTTGATTCAAAATATAATATTATCATAATATAAGTCAAAGAATCATGACATAACAAGCATTATCTCATAAAAGTGTCCACTCAGAAAGTTAAACACGTCATCAAAGTAGTCATATGAAAAAATATGTTCATAATTGACTAAGTTCTAGAAACATGAAACATTTCGATTACACTCTAGGAGAAGAATCAATCACTTGGAAACACACTCACAAAAGATGAGACATGACATATTGTCTTAGTTTTTGTTCGAACATAAGTTGCCTAGAAGAATGATAATACAAGGAACAACTCTTTGTTATTTTCAATACTTTCAAGCCTAAAATAATATATAATATCCATGTTTGCAACTCCTTTGGGTTTGGAAAAAAAATATTTAGCATCACCCTTATTTGGGTTATCAAAATCAACGGTAGTTAATGTTGCCATTTTCATACTTCGTAGCTAATAACTAGTGCATCTTTTTTTTTTGGTTCGTGACACCAATGAGAAATATTTAGATTCAAAACTAATTTCATATAAAAAGAGCTAAGCCAAAATCAAATCCTCTATAGTATTGGCCTAATTCAAACTCATCCAAATATGTTTAACCAGTTTCATATAAAAAAAGCTAAGCCAAAATCAAATCCTCTATAGTATTGGCCTAATTCAAACTCATCCAAATATGTTTAACTAGTGAACTTCAATGAATATTTCTACAATTTTTCAAATAAAACTTTGGGTTGTGATTCAATAGTTGTTCAACAAGGCTAGGTAAGATGCTATATTCTTTCAGAAATAAAGCTCATAAGTTTAAATTTACAAGGTAAGAGTATGAATGTCTTATATATAGTAGAGTTGAGTATTTCATGTATGGAATACAAGGTAATCATGTTTATATAAATCATTTATAGACACAAAACCAAACTTTGTGATGTTGTAGACTACAAAAGAATCCCTAAGTCTTCAAGTTGTGGGCCAATGAAAAATATAACAATTTAGCCTAAAAAATTGTTCAACTTTAATTTGTAATGTATTTTCTACTATGTTGTATGGATTTTTTATAGGCTCGTGACTGGCTAAAGCTATTGTTTCTATTGTTAATCACTTATTAAGTCATTTTGATAGTGGTTTGTTCAACTTTAGCTAGTAATGCAATTTTAAGTTGGATTGTATGATTTTTCCTACAGGTTTTATGATTATTTGCAAGCTATTGTATCTATCATAAGTCACTCGGTATGTTTTTTTGACAGTGTTATCATCTTTTCTTTCTTGACAGACTTTATCTACGTTTATATTTTTATCTTTATATTCGATTCAATACTAAAAGACAATAGCTATCTTGCCTTTTAAAATTAATTTTTAAAATATGATTAGATTTTAAATGACCTTTGTGAACACCACTTAGATGCAATGAGTGTTAAATGGACCATTTATTCTCATGAGAGATTATTTATTTTGAACCACTACTCATAAAACATGGTTCAATAAATATGACTAAAAAACTACAGACTTGAACCCTATAACACTATAACAATATCATAATAAAATATTTCATTTTAAAAAAGTATTTTTTATATTTTAAATAGTTTATTGGACTCACATGATGTATGTTGTGAGTTTAAATTATATTTAAGAAAATCAAAATTTTAGAGTACTTGTAATTTTAAAAGATGCCTCTATGATTATCAAAATTCAAATATGACCACTATCTAGAAGTTCCTTTGAAATAATAAATATTCCATATATAATTTAATACAACTATGGCTACAACCAAAAATCTCACCCAACATTCATGAAACTAGAGGTTAGGACTCTTCATAAATTATCTAAACATTTTTACTTGAAACAATACATAAGTGCACCTCTTTGCTATTATTATGAATATGCTTCCAAATGCCAATTCTAGGTTCTAATCTTGTCCAACTAAGCTTCAAAGCAGAGATCTCACAATTAAATCTAGAAATATCATACACAAATTATGATGGAGTACATAAATCTAATGTCTGTAATAGAGTCTTTGTGCAATGTTAGAAATTGAAATCAAACTCATAATTTGAGATTCCATTGCTTAAATCTATGACCAATTCAAAGTGAACAAAATCCAATTGCAAAGTCATCAATCGTGTAGTTCAGTCTATATATAATAGAATATATCATAGACAAACAAAGAAAAATAACACAAGATACAAAGATGTGACATTGAAATTAAAACATATTTAAATTAAAATTATAACATTTTACTAACAATGAGATAATTAATTCAATCAAAGTAGGACATTGATATAAAGACTTGTTTAGTTAACCTTTAAACTATTCTCCCAAACTTAATAATTGCAAACAAGTCTCTATCAAATCAATTTTAGTTTTGAAAAGAACAATAATCAAATAATCAAATTCTCCATTGATATCAAATCATAAAATTCTCTTTAAAAATAAACTATGGTACTAACATCTCTTTAGATGCTCTGGAAATTGTAAAGATAATCCTTTTACTTTATCAGAGATTTTTCGAATGATTGATATTTTTTGTTAAACAATTACAATGAAAAATCACAAGACTTGGTGAAGGTTTTGCAAATGAGGTTACAAGCATAGTGGGTTTAACCATGGAGGAAATTTCATAGTTAAGTGTTCACGTTGGAGTAGTGCTAGGATGAGTGATCTCCCGAGAAGTCCTGGTGCTTCACCTCTATGACCATCACCTCGATCCAATAAGTTCTAAATGTTCCATTTATTCTCATGAGAGATGGATTTGTGTTGAACCACTACTCATGAAACATGGGTTAATGAGTTTGACTCAAAAACTACATAGTTAAATCTTGATAGCAACATCACAATTTGACTTGCTATGGAAATTATCTCCTACTTATCAATTGATGAGCTTAACGAAATTTCTACTGAATGTTTCATTAGGCACAACACTTGGTGAAGGTTTTGCAAATGAGGTTGCAAGCAGAGTGGGTTTAGTCATGGAGGAAACTTTGTAGTTAAGCATGCTCAAGCTGGAGTAGTACTAAGATGCGTGACCTCCCGGGAAGTCCTAGTGCTTCACCTTAGTGAGCATCACCTAGATCCAATGAGTTCTAAGTGTTCCATTTATTCTCACGAGAGATGGATTCGTGTTGAATCACTACTCACGAAACATAGGTCAATGAGTTTGACTCAAAAACTACACACTTAAATCTTGATAGCAAATATCAAAATGTATTATTGTTAGTCAATAATGTCTATAATGAAATAGAAAAATTTGCAAAAACAACCATATTTACTCATAACTTCAATAAAAATTCTTAATCGACATGATGAATCTGCAATCGATTGTGTTCTAAAGGCAGACAGTATGTGACTAGCAGGACAAAGTTAGTTTATGCTATAAATGGGATCAAAACAACTCTTTAAATTTCAACGTCTGCGGGGATAGCTCAGTTGGGAGAGCGTCAGACTGAAGATCTGAAGGTCGCGTGTTCGATCCACGCTCACCGCAATTCAATCTGCTTCCAAATCTTGTTCGAAAAATTAAGATCGAAATTGATGAACTTAAATTTTTAATTTCTTCACAAATAACCATTACAACATTTTCATTTTACCAACCCATGCTCAGCACAAAATTAAATATTAAACCTATCAATCGTTAGCAGCCATCAAAACTAATAGAAAATTCCTAAGACACTACATTTTAAAAGGGAAAACTCTCTTTGAGACTTGTGTACTAGGAAATATTTTTGAATTTTTAAAAGGGCATATCAAAGCAAATTAATATAGAAACAATCAAGTGAACATATTAGTCTATGGTTATTTATTATGTGCAACTTTATTCTTATGAATTCGTTTGAGTAATAATTAATTTTCTATCTATAAGAAGATTTTTTGATTTGATAATACAAGCAATGAAATTGGAGATTAACACTAGGTTATATGCATTATCCGTGGACCTTGGCCTTATTTGATCTATAGATATGGAGTTCTAACAAACTCTACAATGGAGTATTTACAAAGATTTTTGTATGTTTGAATGGAACCACACTTCATTTATACAAATCTTCCTACGATGATACAAACATGTATGATGTTTCGCAAAAGATGGTTCAATGGCTTTAAGAAAATTCAACATCTTTGTAAAGTGTTCAGTCGTATCATACTTAAAAGTTGTCCAAAAATTACCAAAAACCTTGTACTTAGTCGTACATTATAACTATATTTGGAAATGCTAATATTAACTATAATTCTTTTTTGAAGGCATCCATTCACTAGAAATGTAACAAACATGCAATGTGATGCACATTACAATATCAACCGAAAGGAATAATTTTCAAATCCTTCAAATGTTTTCTTATGAACTTATAATTTAACCCCAAAAAAGTATTAGCACTAATCTTATAACTCTATGGTAGTCCCTTAAACTTTCCCTCATTTGAATTAGGGTAAAAGTCTAGAACAATTTTTTTATTTTCTTCAATGTCTTAACTCTCCGACCTATATATGAATCTATTGTCTATGGCCTTCTCTATACTAAGTTCAAAAATTATGAGAATGCAATTCTTGACAATTAACTCTAATATCCTAAGGGAATACTCTAAAGAAGATTGTGTTACCTTGCAAAGAATTTAGAGGAATAAAATATATATGCATGTGCATTTTTCATGATTTCCTAATAGCATTAGTAGCATAGCAGTCATCTTTAAATTATTACAAGATGTATAATCTCAAATGAAAACTCAATTAGTAATAAAAGAATATAACTTACATGTTTGATTATCTATAGAAATCCATAGAGTTAAGATGAAAATCATTTTCTTCTAATGGAAGTTTGTTATATACAAATATGACCTAGTTTATTAAATGAATTCAACAAAAAAGGTTGCAAATTTTTATTTTGTGTTTATTTAGGACTTACAATAGTGGGATACACTTTTTTGCCCAAACGAACACTGTGAATTTTTTTTTTAATTCCACTTTTAGATAAATATTGTTGTCAAACGGTTACACATTTGAAGATGAAGTAAATTAGAGTCTTTTAGGCATTTTTGTGTAGATTCTAAATATATATTTTTATTTTATTTTTTGAATTGATTTGATTCAATTATTTTTTCTCCCATAAAAATTGGTATGTTGCTAAAAACCTTATTTATAAAGAGTGACACTATTTTTGACAAGCATAAAGTTTTTTCTAAAATAGACATCAATGTGATTCTTTTGAATTTAGTTTTTTAATATCCATACCAATACCATGAAGTTGGTTTTATGACTTTATCCTTAGGATGTCATGTTTTATTAACGTTTAAAGTTTGCCTAACACTAATCTTGATGTACATTGTGTTTGAAGCATGTAACTCATGTATTTGTCTAATTTCATATTTTCTTTTTATAATAGAAAGTAGACTCTGATACAAAGATTTTGTTTTTTTTAAAGAATTTTTATTCTCTTGCTTACTATTTTTTCATGAACATCTAATTCAAAGGTTTACTTTAGATAATAAACGTATATTTGATTTACCTCAAAAATATATGTACATAATAAACTCAAAATATATCAAATCTATAACCATTAGAAAGTTTGTTCTGAGTACTTATTCTAGGAAAGTGGGTTTGCATTAAATTTTCCATTTGCTCTCTAATTAAGTCCCCAAGCCAAGCTTTCTTCAAAAACTATTTAGCCTTTGCAAAATAGGCCTACTCAAGGACTTTCTAGTGAAAGTGCTTTCTATCAAAAGTATTCCAGGTACTTTCAATCAAAAACATTTTACAAATTTAATATGATTTTGAGAAAACAATTTCTATTAAAAGTCCTAGTGGGTTTCTATTGAAACTCGCCAATCAAAATTTTTGGCATTCCTATTTTTGGAGGAATCAACAACTATGTATAGCTATGTTTTGTGTGTGGTTAGTCAATCTCTCTTTATGGATCTTCATCTTCATCTTCACTGAGCAAACTTCTACTTAGAAGTAGAAGTAGACTTTGTAACCATAGAAATAATATTATGTTTTGGATGTTACCAAATCGACTTAACTAATTATATTATACTACATCTATAACCCGTGTGCCTCCTCATGCTACTAGTGCAATCCCCTCTAGTCATGTGAACTCTTCTTAATATGTTGATTGTACTATATTCAAAACTTTGGTTGACAATTTAGGCCTTCTCAATATGTTACCCCTTATGCTGACAATGTTTCTAACAAGGTTCACCACTTCCCCCTTATGGTGAAATCCCATTGGCAGTATTGCCTAGATATTTTTTCAATGACATAGAGAAAAACAATTCTTTAGTCTCATTCATCTCCCCATGGTGTGGGTAAGTTCTCTACCCACTCTTGAGGCGGGCTTCTAACTTTTTTGTTAGTGTGTTTAGCTTGACCTTTATCTATAAAAACCAACATATTTGTTATTGTGTTGTTGATCTCTTTTGATGGCTTTGGATTATGGTTGTGTCTAAGGGTCAACGTCCTTGTTATGCTAGTGACTTTGATAAAACAAGATCATACAACTTCATTAAAAGTTAATGTCTAGCCAAAATTCATCTATGGCATCTACTACAATTTGAATTCTTTTATTTTATGCAAGTAAAGAGTAATTATCAGTAGTTGAATCAATCATTTTGTTTGGTGACTATACTTGTAGTTGGGGAGAAGCTTCAAGATGTCTTACTTATCTAAGAATTATTTCACTAAACATCTTCTACATAACTATTTTTAAATTATTTTATTAATGTTTTGTAATTCAATTTAACATTATAACATTAAGAAGGGGTGTTGGATTATACACAAATACAATAAACATGCACCAAGAAACTTGAATCTACATAATTAAATTTGTGATTGAATAAAACAAGTTTTTTCTCCTATTTCATTTGAGTCGTTGTTCTCTATTTTGATTCAAGATGTGCTCATTATGGCTATGGAAGGACCATTTCTAGCTTGAAAGTTTCTTATAGTGGTGTGTGATATAGGTAACTCCATGGATGGGAACTTATAGAAAATGCAATATTTATACTAATATTCGCTCTTTCTTGCATGGTTCCACAGGAATGTAAAACTTAAAACTCAAATATTGCATGTTATAATGAATTTTAAATAAAGTTCTATGCCCCTATATTTTATCTCTCTCTAAAAAGTAAAAGTGCTTTAGTTAAATTTCTGATTTCGTATAGAGGTGAAGAACTTGCATTCTTGACAAAGAGGTCACAAGTATGTTTGTCTCATTTATTGTAAAATTGGATATTTCTTATATAAAGAATGGGTTATACCATACTTATAAGTTATTTGTAGACCCAACAATAAAATGTGTAGTAGAATTAGATTCTTCTTATACAAAGAAAGGGATAGTCCTATATGTTGAATCTTGTGTCATATTGAAATAACAAAATATTTTAATTTGAAAAAATGTTGTAAACAATTAAAATATTTATGATTAGATGATAAGATGTGTAACATGAATTAAATTATATTTAAGAGCAACAAAACTTTGAAGTACTTTAATTTTCAAAGATGATTGTGCAATCATCAAAATTAAAAAAATATGACCTATATTCTAGAAGTTCCTTTGAAATGACAACCAATCTATCACCACTTAAATAGAAAATTGGCCACAACCACAATCCCATTCAATAGTCATGAAACAGAGCGGAATACAACAGAGCTTACCCGATATTTCGATTAAACTATGATTCGTTGCTGATATTTGCGTTTGAAATTTTTATTATTTTATTATTTTATCCCTGTTATTAGTTCAAGATTTATATTATTTAACAATTTTTCATCTGCGGGGATAGCTCAGTTGGGAGAGCGTCAGACTGAAGATCTGAAGGTCGCGTGTTCGATCCACGCTCACCGCACGCCACAATGGTTCTCGTTGCTGTTTCATAGGGTTGCAGGAAATAATAATTATTTTTTGTATGTCTCTTTTTCCCTGTCTTTGCTGATCAGACATTTAATAAAAGTTCGTCTTATTTTCTGTTCCTCCTCTAAATTACATTTCTACTCAATGTTATTTCTGTGACAGTTCTATTGTAGAATTGTAACACTTTTTCAATGGAATTATTGATGTTGTAAATGCAATAGTTAGCAGAATTATCTTTATGTAAATAATGACAACCCATTTTCATTTATTTAACTTATTACATTCTTTTTCATAAATTTTATATATTGTGTATTATATTTTTTCACAATTTTGTGTCATTATAAACAAGACATCTGAATGGTTTGATAGAATGCATCAAGAAAAATGGTCACATGGAATATGATAATTGTACAATATGCACACACACAAAATTCATTGAGAAGACTTTAGAAAATTTCAAGCAAATATTAGTGGCAGGTGGAAAGTCAAATCCCTAGACCTTTTCCAACTTGCATGCTTGCGCCTATTGAATTTTTTTAATGGGGGATGGATATCCATCCAATCATAAAAGATTAATATGAAATTGAAGAACATGCATAATATTTGGTTTAAAAATTTAGAATGTGATAATTGCAAGGTCATAATGAATTATGCAACCTAGATAATAACAAATGTTGATTGTGAAGACTAAATAGATTAATTGATACATAATTTAAGGATTTCATATTTAGTAGGTGCATGCATGATCTGCGGTACCTTCACTAGCATTGTGAAAAATAAATTGTATGAACTAAGTTATCTTCTACCAAACAAGCCAAGTGACAATGAATGGACACTACTTTAGGCCTTTGCATCATTAAGCTCGATGAAGACAAACTATTCAAATAACTTATAACTTTCTAAAGATGTTTATCATTTGTTAACTTGAGGCGTTCAATCAAAGGGAGCCATCAAAAAACATTATTTTATCATGTAAGTTAGATTTCAACCCAAAACCAAATTGGCTTGTAATGACTCACAAACACCTTCACTCTCTTAATAATTAACTCATTCAGTAGTCCACTTCCAACTTGTACATCTCATATGCCAAGACATAAGAGCTTCATATCACAAATAATAATTACTAGAAATAGTGGTGTTGCTTCCATACACAAAGTCCACTTTGGTTAGGTCCCTACATATCACCTTAGTTTACGATTTTGACACTTATGGCCTATATTCTATTGATGGTAAGCCCCTAAAATTATTCATCAATGTAATCTACCTTTGTTGACACAATGCATATAATATTTCTATGCGCCATGTGCATGACACTCAGTCCTTCCTAGGGTTTGAAGTGTGTCATCTTATCGCATTCTTTCATCAACACATTGCTTTCTCACTATATCATGTTGTGTGTATGTATAATAAGATTTTTTATTTAGGAACTATATGTACATAAGTTTTATACCATGCAATATGTGTAGGCAACTTCATGTTACATACCATTTTTAATTTTCTTATTCTTATTGTATATCGACATCATTACTTACCATTTTTCATTTGCTTATTATTGTATATGTTACATAGGTTTTGTACTAAAATGTAATGCTTTATGTTATCTACCATTTTTTCATTTGCTTATTATTATTCTATATTGACATCATTACAAAACATTTATGTATGTAGAGAGAGAGAGAGAGAGAGAGAGAGAGAGAGAGAGAGAGAGAGAGAGAGAGAGATGAGTTATCTATTGTGGCCTATGCACATCTAACACCAAATCTTGGTTTGCACAATTAAGGCCATCTCTTATATGAATCGACTAAAGAAATCACACCAATCTCAAATGAACATGATACAGTTGTGGATAGAGGAACCTCAAAGAGATTTTTCCAACCATGCAACAAGAGTCACACAATGTAAACAACAGGTTAAGGAGCAACAAGGAACAAATTGAATGTAAGCACAAATGTATGCTTTATTTTAGATCTGTGAAATTACATACCACAATTGGCCACCAAAATGGAAGCTTAGGTTCCAAGTATGCATGCTTAATTATGGATTGAAATCCCAAACTATCCTTTAGATAGAGCCTTCAAGTGTTATTCTTCTCTCAAGCTACTTTAACATTGACCCATTATATCAATATATAGAATGCTCACAAGCATCAAGTTGATCGATGATGATCACATTTTCCCAAGTAAAAAAAATATATTAGATAATCTAGTTTAAGATCCAACTCATAATGGTATCCCTCAATAAGATGTGAAATGAGGTGTGATCCCACAAATAGGTCAACCAAAGGCGTAGCATCATCAAGAAATGAGCTACAAATCTTTGCCAATCTGGAAATTACTTTGTGATATTTGGAAACTTCAACTAATCATGAAATGTGAAGAAAGTGAAGTCCTACAAGGGATCTATGAGATCTCAACCATGAAGTAGAAAGTTGAGATGCAAACCTAGATAAAGATTCATCCTAATGTCTAGAACATGTCATGAGGTTCATGATAGCCAACAAGCCAATTTAAAGGAACACCATTGTGAACACAAAAAATGTTGAATAGGAACACACAAGACAAAACTAAAAAAAACATATTTTTGGTTGATGCAAAATTGGAGAGAACCCAAGATACTCCTACATCAGACACTCAGGGTTATTTAAAATGGTGATCATCTCACTTTGGTGCTAAAGGAAAAAAATGGTTTACCTCAATCTAATAAATATAAGAAGAGCCCTAAATTGGTATGTGTTTTGATTTAGATATTCAAACCTTTGGTTTTTGTGCCAATTCTATGATCTAACGTCTCTTCATTTTCACCCAATTGCTTTATTGCATTTCCAACTTTGATCCATAGTCATCTTCTTTGAATTTTGTCTCATAGTATCATTTAGATATGTAATATTGAATATAGGTATTATATGCATATGCTCATGAGACTCAAATTCATATGCATTACTTGAATTAAATTTCCTCAAGATCTTACAAGGTCCAATCTTTCTTATCTCCATCTTAATGTATATTCCAACTAGAAATAATCCCTTAAATATATCATCACGTTATCTCATACTTGGAATTCCATATGTCTCATTTTCTCATCCACCTTCTCCTTATGCTTCATGTTCTCCAAATGCTTATTCACTTGATGATTCAATTACTTCATAAGCCCTGCAAATTCTTCAACTTCTTCACTCCCCTTATCCCAATGACTGGTATCTCTCAATTCTAATACTCCTTTAGGATTCATCCTATAATTATCTAAAATGGTGTTCTCTGTGTACTCCTATTCATTGAATCGTTGTATGTGAAATCTTCTTGAGAAAGAACTAAATCCCAATCTACATATTTTTATCCAACCAAACATATAAGTAAATTTCCCAAACTCTTGTTTACTACCTATGTTTGTCCATCTATTTATTGTGAAATGTAGAACTAAAATTCAAATGTCTTCATCATCTCCTAAAGTATCCTCTAAAAATAACCAACAAACTTTTTATCTTTTTTTGAAACTATACTCTTAGGTAATCCATGTAATCTCACAAGTTCTTTGAAAGATCATTCTGCTACATGTATTGCATATGATGTCTTCTTACAAGGTACAAAATGTATCATCTTAAAAAAATTGTACACAACTACAAATATAGAATAGTTCCTTCTTTGTGTCTTAGGTTATTCGAGTATGAAATTCATGCTAATTTAATTTCTTCCTAAGGTTTGCTTTGTAATGTCAACAGTTTATACAACCTCACATTCTGACTACTCTATTTTGCAACTTGAAAAAATCCACAACTTAGAACAACTTTCTTAACATCCTTATGAATTTAAGGAAGAAAAAAAATTCACTTACCAAAGCTATTGGTTAGTCATTACCAAAATGTCGAAGTAATCCTCCATAATACTTTTTTTTTTTTTTTCGTATTGTCCCTCATTGAAATTCTAAGTATACATAGTCTAATTCTCTTGAATAACATTCCATCCTATATGAAATAATCCAACCACTTGTTTTGTTCCACTACAAAAAGTTCTTTATGATATTTTCAAGGTTCAACAAAAGTAGGGTCATCCTCATACAAGGTCTTCAACTCATTAAATCATAACACCTCAAATCTCATCTTTGTTGGCAAATTTCTTCTCCTATTCAAAGAGTCCACAACCTTGTCTGACTTACGACTCCCATGTTTCATTACACAGGTATAAGTCTACAAGAATTCAACACATCTCATGTTTCGTTGGGTCAACTTACCTTGACTATTTAGGTACTATGATGCTTGATGATCTGTATACAATACAAAGTCCTCAGGAAACCAATAATGTCTTAATTTCTTCAAGGATGAATTGTGGCATATGAATCATGATCATACATTGAAAATATTCTCTTTTCATCATTCAACTTCTCACTAAAATAAGTAATAGGTCTTCACTGTTTGCTCAAAATGCTCCAATTGCAAACTTTCATCAAAATCCACTTGAAATACCTTAGTGAAATTAGGTAGGGCTAATACTATCTATTCAATCACCTTTTCCTTCAAAAAATTGAATATTTTCTTTGCTCCATTTATCCACATGAATTCCTTCCTATGTCATTTGGTTATCTTAGTCATAGGACTACAAACTAAACTAAAACTACTAAAAAAACTTTAGTAGAAACTAGCCAATCTATGAAATCATCTTACCTCTCCAATTCTTGCATGTGTAGGTTACTCTAAAATTTCTCTAACCATCCCAATATTCATCTTCAATCCCTCTACAAATATCATAAACTCCAAGTATACTATCTATTCCTTCACGAACCTATATTTCTTGATGTTTATCATCATTTTCTCTTCTCACAACCTCTACAAAACTTATCTTAGGTGCAACAAATGATCCTCCTTCACCTTACTAAAAATTTGAATATCATCAAAATACACAATCACAAGCTTACCCAAAAATTTCTTCAATACATCATTCATCAACCTCATGACAGTACTCGGTGCATTATTCAATCCAAAAGTCATCACAAACTATTCATACAATCATTTATCTTGAGTATTGTCCTCCATTCATCACCTTCTTTGATTTTAATTTGATGATATCCACTCTACAAGTCTATCTTGCTATAATATCTTTCTCCATTCAAGAAATCCATTATGTCATCTATCTTAGGTAATGAAAATTTATACTTCATTGTGATTTTTTATGGATCTAGAATTAGTACACATCCTCTATTCTCCATTCTTCTTAGGTGTTAATTATTGAACAAGTTGAATAACTAAGAAGGGGGTCAATTAGTTATTTCCACACACTTATTAATAAATTTTGATCTATTGATTAACAGTTAACAATAAACAACCCCAACATCACTGAGATGCCACAACCAAGTCTAAAAGGTGGAGATCTAAAAGACTTCAATACAATTGACAAAGTAAAAAACCATCACATGTTATGGCCAAAGCACCAAGACAAAATTGATGATCTGCATAAGTTTCCAAATATGAAAAGGATATCTGAGTAAACATATTGTAGCCACTAAAATCACCAACAAAACTGAGTGCACTAGTGAGCTCGAGTATACATTCACAACAAAAATAGGAACTAAGAAATATTTGTATTCAAGGACATTCTTGTAGATACCCACTACTTCTACTAGATTTTCATTACCAAAAAATCATAGACTAATAAAAAAATCCAAAAATTGTCACCAAATAACCAATACTACTAGAGTGTTCGTATAGATGTTTTCACATCAATGGCATTCAATTCTAGTCACAAGCAGAGTTTAACAATCTCCCCTTTGACATTGATGAAAAAAATCCAAAAACAAAAATAAAGTTAGAAATAGTAGACACTCCCCTTGAGTAAATGAATTCTTTTTTTTTTGTTTCAACCAAAACTTCTACCCCATTTTTCCATAATGGGTCAAACCACACATGAAAAAAAAATATTTGGCAAAAAAATTAATAATTTTTACTACAAAATTCTCATTGTACCTATTCTTCAAAACTTAGCCTTCTATTCTACACTAGTTGCCTCCATGGGAGCGCACAAGCTATTACAATGCACTAATTTTTCAAATGAACTAGTCTAATTAGGACTAGGGAACTTGTACAAATATTTCAACATCATAGAGCATGCCAACAACATGCTCTATTCTAACTTCAACCATGTCCTTCACAAGCCAAAAAGTATAGATAATGTCTTCTATTTACCTCTACTAAGATAACAACTTAGCCTAGAGCTCTCCCACTTTTCTCTTTTCCCCATCTATAGCACTAAAAATATTATATGATTTTCTAAGCTCGTTAAGATCAACCTCAATCTTTTCACACAAGCCCTTGAAGTTGTCCACTGCAATGGGCCGCCAAAGATAGTACTGCTAGACAGTTGTAATTTCTTTTAGGAAAGTTTTCGTTTGGTCGATAGTCATGAACAAATTTTGTATAGCAGATTTCTACTTCTTTTTAAGCCTATCCTCCACCAATAAGAATTCATATTCTCAACTTCTACAATCAAATAACCAAGTAACATACCAAATATGCTAGATACAACAATTCTTCTCTCAATTAGATGATTAATCAACAATTTCAATACACATTTTTTGTTAGCTGAGGAGTACATATTCCATGGACCACTAACTCTATCAAGCTATCTATTATCCATTAGGGTCATGATAACATCAAGATTAAAAAAAATGTACCAAATCCTACCAATGAAACACTGATATTCTCCAACTCTTCTTCTTTAGATACTAAAATAGTTTCTTCCTCCTTTTCATTGAACTTCATCCTCTTAGATTTAGATGGTGGATCACTATTGACAATCTCCAGAAGCTTTAATTCCTTAGAGGAACCACCATCAAAGCATGTCACCAGTACATAATCAATAACCATAGGACTAGCTCTAAGCTTCTCTTAAAGAGATAGGAATATGCCTTGCAAGCATCAGATTTATTCTCTAGTCCTTAGATATGTATGTATGTATGTATGTATGTATGCCTACCAATCAGAATGTTAATTCTCCACATAACACATTCTTTCCCAAAAAAAATAACTCATGCAATACAATATGAGGCACATCACCAATGAACCAAATTTGAAATTGTAACAATCTTCATTTGATATTTTTACATTTTATCATTTTACATGTCATATAAAATACTCTAGCCAAAGTAGAACCTTCACAATTACAAAATTGAAACTTATATGTTGTAGATAACATACCTAATAATCAAATCCCCACTTGAGACAATTGTGGAAGCATGTACATTCCTTCCAAATTTTGTTAAGGCCTGCACCTCTTCATATCTTACAAACTTATTTTAAAGCACATCTCCTTCACTACATAACCTTGTGATTTATCTGATCACATCCTTTGTTATGACACAATCTTATTCCAATAACAAAGTCTCTTGTTAAAACCTCTTAAAAATAAATAAGATAAATCCCTTGTCGTCACACCACATAAATTTACCTCAAATATTAAGCCTAGGTTCTTAATTATTTTCACCCTTCCTTTGGTAAACTAAATGTAAATACTTTATCCATTTCTAAGAGTTCTTAGGTGTGCTTGCATTTGCTTCTTGATGATTTCTACATGTCTAGTGTATGTGAAAGTTAAGTGCCTAGGGTTCCTTCTATACTATTTTTTGGAATTAAAACCAGAGAAAGTTGATTGTTTACCCAATTTTCAAATGTGAATCCCTAAGACATAACTAGCCCTAGGACCTAAACTTCCCAAGGTACAAGTCAACTTGGCCAACCAAACCACTATAGGTCGACTGTTTTGACCTATAGTAGTATAGATTGACTGGGTTGACCTATACTAGGGTTATCCTGAGAAGGGGTAACCCTAAGGTCTCAAAAACTATACAGATGGAACTAGAAAAGAAGAAATGGAGTGGGAGAAAAGGAAGATAGAGCACAAATGTATCAAGGGTTCATACAATCACTAAAGGGTGGGAGCTAAAGGATCTTAAATGATATGTGCTTCCATTTTAAGATGGTACAACCCTTATACCTAGGATGCTCCTATATCAAAAGTGAATTAGAATAAATAAAGTCTAAGGTATGAGAGAATTGTGTTGTCTTGGATCAGTTACTCATACAACAAAAGGTTAACAAGGGAAAAGTGTTCTTGCAGCATATCGATGAATTCTTAGATAAGATTAAAAAGAGGAAATATAAGGTCACTAAAAATAATGAAGATGGTGAAGCATTAAGCGAGATTCAAAAACAAGATACATCATTTAGAAAATATTTGGAAAGATAACCTAATAATCAGAACTATTTTACTTTCAATGGTTGTTCTCACAAGTGCAAACATTATGGTCATAAGGTAGTTGGTTGGAAGTGTTGGACCAACTGCCAACGTTCCCCTTCAAGATTCGTGACATGACTTAATCGCCTCCTGTGTTATATAAGTCTAGTGGTTGTATCAAGCATTAACATGTCAATCTTTTGGTGTAACAACAACTCTAGCTTGTAAGAAGTGGTATCAGAGCTTGGTCACAGGTTCAAATCTCCTCAAGTAACGTTGAGGGGGGGATTGTTGGACTAACTGCCAACATTCCCCTTTGGGATTCATGACATGGCTTAACTGCCTCATGTGTTCTATAATTCTAGTGGTTGTATTAGGTATTAACAGGTCGATCTTTTGGTGCAACAACAACTCTAGCTTGTAACAGTAAGATAAAAAAAGTTTAGAAGACTCGATACTTTAATTATCATAATAGTAGACACAAGGAAAAAGATTGCAAGGATGTTCAAAATGTTGAAATTGATGAATCACAAAAAAAGAAGGAATGGAGGAAGAATATAGATTGTGAGGAGATACCAGTAGTGTCTGATCCTGGCACTAGATCAAATGGAAACTAAGGTCTATAATTTGGCTCAAGAGGAGCATAAATCATTTCAAATTCTTTGAATGCCCCTACCCAAATTTTTGTCAATTTCAAAAAGTTTGCTATTGGTGGAAAAATGTTAATGAATTAATGATGACACAAAATTGTTACAGGGGTCGTGTAGATTACATCAATGGTAATTAGTTTGAGCAAGATTTTATATTCATGAGAAGTAATAGTTTTAAAAGGAGGTATTTTCAAATCTTTTTACATTGTAGCTCAATGTTGTATTCTTCAATCCATTGTAGAGTTCAAAACAAATATCACCTTTCTAGGATAGAGATTTAATTATAAAAATTATAACACGTATAATATTATCACTTATACAAGTGTGAATAATATAATATCATATAAATCAAATAATAAAATATAAATTGTAATGAAACATAAAAATTGTTATAATAGGCAAAAAAAAAATCAATTTATAATAAATATATATATATACAACCATTTTAATAGTCAACAAATAATGAAGAATAATTAATAAACAATTTAAAAAACCGTTCATAATCAGAAATAAAATATTATTTGGTAAGTCAATGGGCACGTGCATAGGAGAAGTATTTCAATCAATATTGTTGGGAACTTAGTAGTATAGATATGCTAATCATGGACCCTCATATGAAGATGCTTAGCATGTTGACAACCTTTGATATTATTGTCACTAAATATTCATGGAAATCCCTTGTAGTTTGATATCCATTCAAGATTCATTATCATTACCACTGAGAAATATATGTAGTTGAATAATACTAAAATAATTAAAGAAGTCATTGATTAAGGGACATAACTTGTGAGTAGTTCAATATTTAAGTTGAAATAGGAAACACAAACACTTTTCATTTAATCAATTCAAACACTTTTTATTCACCATTACCAATTGCATGAGTCGAATAAACATTAGGTAACATAATTATAGTGATAAACATTTTAGATCAACATTAATACTAGTTAAAAGGTTATAAATCTATGTCTAAGATAATGACATATTATTGTAAGCAACAACATTATACATCTACAATGATATGCTAAAATCTATATCAAAAATAGTAAACTACTATAACTGATTAAATATATCAAATATTGTGTAGATCATTTAATAATACTTAGTGCAAATACATACATGAAAAATTCAGTCAACGCGTATCTAATTACCTAGTCAAAGATTGTTGAGAAACATGTGTCTCAACCTTGCAATCCCTTTTTTAGATAATTACAAAATTATTGTTGGGAAGTTTTCCACATGTTTATGTATTGGAAAAAGGTGTATGAGTTGTTGAAAATGTTCCTTGACCATAGTAGATTATAGGAGGGCCATTTTTAGAACATAGATGACTCGTTTTATGACTTTTATGAGGGTCCTAGGGGATAAATTTTTGGATGGGAATACTATTTTAACCTAGTTCTTTTCCCATCGTGGAAATGTTAATGTCAAGAATAGGCAACACTTAGCATTATGGTTTAGCCCATTATATTAGAAAACCAAAAGTGGTTTCTAGGTTGTCAAATCAGTATATAAGGATGGCTTGGGGAGGATTTTGTATCATTGAGTCTTGTTTGCAAGGCTGGGTGCTAGAAGTTGTCTCTCCGAGTTCGAGTTGTAGTGATGCTCCTGTAAGAACTTGCATTGCAAGTGTATTGTAATCTTCTTGATTTGATAATACATTATGCAGGTTTTGGAGGGTGGTATCTTTCTATCCAAAGGGTTTCCCTGTGGTCATCATTGTGTTATGTTTTCATTTTTTATTTTGATTGTTATTTTATGCATTTCTTCAAATATTTTTGATACTTAAATTAAAATTTGCATAGTCTTCATTTCAAGATTAGCATAGGAAGATTTTTTGCACACCTTTTCTTCCTGAGAAATTTGAATCAAGGCCCTTAAAAAGACAATAAGTTGAGGAGAACTCTATGAGTTCAGAATCATCAGAAGAAAAGGGAGAACTTGAACCTGAAATTGAACCAAAGAGGGAGGTGTTTATTTTCTTTGAATGCTAACATTGTTGAATCATGATTTGTAGAAGATGCTCTTTGTATGAATTATTCAAAGTCTTGGAAAATAGCCATGGATGAAGAGATGGCAACTCTTAAGAGGAATGCCACATGGTACCTAGTACCATTGCCTAAAGGACAAAATATTGTTGGTTGTAAATGGATGTTCAAAAGAAAGATGGGTTCAGATGGAAGCATTGAAAATTATAAAGCACATTTGGTTGCAAAAGGTTACTCCCGGGTTGTAGGAGTTGATTATGGTAAAAAAAATTCTCGTATAGAAAAAATGACATCCATTTGATTTTTTCTTTCTATTGCAGTAGCTTATGATCTATAAGTTGAGAAAATGGATGTGAAAACAACTTTCCTTCATGGATATTTGGAGGAATAAATTTATATGACATAGCCAAAGCATTATGTGGTGAAAGGTAAAATCTGTTGGTCTGTAAGTTGAAGAAATCCTTGTATGGTTTAAAACAAAGTCCTAGGATGTGGTACCAGAAGTTTGATACATACGTGTTGAGTTTTGGATTTGTACGATCTAAGCCTAATCACTGTATATATTTCAATTCTAACGGTGATCATTTCTTGGTTATTTCCTTATATGTTGATGAAATATTGTTCATTGGCAAAGAAAAAGGTCTGATTGGAGAATTAAAATATCAACTCTCAACAAAGTTTCAAATGAAAGATCTTGGTGCAACAAGGCACATTCTAGGAATGGAGATTATAAGAGATAGACTAAACAAAAAGCTTTGGCTAGTCCAGAGTAAGTATTTTGGTACTATTATGAGAAGATTCAATATCTAGGATTCTAGACCATTGAGTGTTCATGTTACTATGGGAAAAAGGCTTTCCATCCCACCATTTCCTACATCCCCACTGGAGATGGAGTCGAGTACCATATTAGAGTGATGTTGGAAGTTTGATGTATGCTATGGTTTGTACAAGACCATACATTGCCCGAGTAGTGGGAGTACTTTCTTGCTACACGTCTAATCCAAGAAGAACACATTTGGATGCAATAACAAGAGTTTTCAAATACTTGCAAGGTACCTCAAAGTACTCTATAATATGTTTCATGGAAATACAAACATATGTTCTTTATATATTCAAGGCTCTATGGATTTAGACTAGGTTGGTGATGTTGATAGAAGAAGATCCACCAGTGCATATGTATTTACATTATTTGGTGGTGTAATCAGTTGGATGAGCAAGCAATAGGTTGTGGTCACTTTGTCCACTATAGAGGCAAACTATATATCGGCTCCTCATGCTTGCAAGGAAGGTGTCTAGCTAAAGAGATTTTGTTTAGATATAGAATTCAAACAAGGCGTAGTGACAATTTATAGTGACAGTCTGAGTGTGATTTTCCTAGCAAAGAGCCCTACTTTTCATGCTAGGAACAAACAAATTAATGTACAATACTATTTTGTGAGAGATAAGGTTGAGGATGGAAAGGTGAAGCTAGAGAAGGAAGAAACTTTGGTGATTGTTGATGCATTAACTAAGCCCATGAGCACGAAAAATTTCAGATGGTGTTTAGAGTCTATGGGCCTGTTGACCCCTAGCAATTAAGTCCTTGATACTTTGGACCCCTAACTCTTGCAAGGTGTTCAACAAGTGGGAGAATGTTGAGAAACATGTGTCTCAACCTTGCAATCCTTTTTTTATATAACCACAAAATTATTGTTGGATAGTTTTTCACATGTTTATGTATAGGAAAAAGGTGTATGATTTGTTAAAAATATTCCTTCTCCATAGTAGATTATTGGAGGGTCATTTTTAGAGCATAGATGACTAGTTTATGACTTTTATGATGGTCTAAACTAGGGGACAAAGTTTTAGATGGGAATACTATTCTAACCTGGTTCTTTTCCCATCTTGGAAATGTAAATGCCAAAAATGGGCAACACTTTTCATAATGGTTTAGCCCATGTTATTAGAAAACCAAAAGTGGTTTCCAACTTGTAAAACCACAATATAAGGAGGGCATTGGGAGGAATTTGTATCATTGAGTTTTGTTTGCAAGGTTGGATGCTATAAGTAGTTTATATGAGTTCGAGTTATAATAATGCTCCTGTAAGGACTTGCATTACAAGTGTATTATAATCTTATTGATTTGATAATACATTATGCAGGCTTTGGAGAGTGGAGTTTTCCTCCCATAAGGGTTTCTTCACAGTAATCATTGTGTTATGTGTTCATTGTTATTTTGATTGTTCTTTTTTGCATTTCTTCAATTCTTTTTTATGCTTAAGTTGAAATTTGCATAGTAGTCCTCTCAAGATTAGCATAGGAAGTGTTTTCGCATACATTTACTTCCTTACAAAGATAACAATGGCACTGATATAAATGATTAATCTAATCTCATAACCAATAAAATAAGGTAATAGTATCATCAAATGTTGTAAATTATTGATTTTTTGGATCTGTTGCAAATGTATTAAGCACTGCCTTGTTAGGTATGTGTGTTCCAAATGCAACATCCTCTTAGATTTATATATAGAGAATAGGACATGAATCGACATGTCCCTTTGTGGGACATGTTATTCATTAATTAGATAATTAATAATGATTTCACACACACACACACAGAGTCTTTTTTCTCATATAATAATGAAGTTGTATCTCAATATAAAGAATACACATAGACACATATAAATTATATCTCACATATAATTATATATAGTTTTATTTGACTAAAGCTATCAAACATCAGCACCCCCTCTTAGCTTAGAAAGATAAATGCATAAGAATAAACATTACTTCAACGCAATATTTCAAATAACAATTTTAAGGATATCTCATTTGATATCTCACAATATTTCCACCATTTGATATCGCAATTGATATCATGAGTATTGGTCTTCCAAAATATCAACATATCATATTCACCAAGTACCCAAATAAGGTTTGATATCAATAGTATCGGCCCCCCAAAATATCAATGATATTCAACAAGTACTCAAAAGGTTTTGATATCACATTTGATATATAAAGTATTGGCCTCCCATAATATAAATGATATTCACCAATTACTCAAAAGGTTTTGATATCACATCTGATATCAAGAGTATCAGCCTCCCAAAATATCAATGATATTCACTAAGTACTCAATTTGTTTGATCTCATAATAAAAGTTATTGTAAGATCATCACCTTATAGTAACTTCTAAAAATACAACTGACATCATTTGGAAGTCGTCACTTCCTCATGATGTACACAAGGGGTAGGCCCATTAAAATCACATAGTCATGAGGTATATTCATGAATCATAGTCCTCCTAACTGCTGCAATTTATTGATCATTGAAGAATCCATCTCAAAATGGTTTATTCCCTCTGAATCAATGTGGTCGAGACCACCAAAGGTTAACTGAACAATATCCTCTATCTACTCCCTCTCTTTCATGGTTTCCTCTAATGAAATGTCAATCTCCCTTTGAACACCAATCTAATGAGCTTTTGATGGAACATCAGACTCCCTCTAAACCTAATATCAATCATCATTTTCCTGCAAGAACATTCTCTTAGGAAAAGATCAAGACAAATAGATCTTATAGTATGTACTAAAATAAAATAAGAGAGTGTGGTGTAATACTCAAAGATAATAAATACATATCTGTACATTCATGATAAGATTTTCTTCAAAAAAAGTCCATCACATCAGAACACAACTTCTTAGATTGTCTGAAAGATGTATCCTCCTTTGAATCATTTTCCCACTGAGGATGGTTCAATTTTGGAACTCTGACAACACCTCTTTATATCTCCCTCATTAGTTTGTATCTTACCAATCTTGTCTCAATCAGCGTTAGTTTTACATAAGATTGATTTTGTCTATTTTACCAAATGTCTATAATACTATTGACTTTCTCATACTTAATCGGTTAGTCCATATATCACTGTAATTTCCCTATTCATACTGGCCACCCTTAAACATCACACACTAAGGGAAGAATTAAGCTTGGGAAAAAAAGTCAACTTTGACTATTTAAGACTTTTGGTCTAGGAATTAAGCTTAGTGTGTGATGTTTAAGTTGTTTTGTTCATACCATGTCCATGTTTAAGTTGTTTTGTTTGTACCATGTCCACATATTTGTAATTATATTCCAGAAAGTTTATACCGAGTCCATGTTTAGTTTTTGACGTATTTGATGATAAGTTTCTCATCAGATGTAACAAGACCTCTGATAGTGCTAGGGGTGAGTTCCAAATTTAGCTCTGGTGCAATCATAACATTCCAACCAAGCTCTTTGATAAATAAAGTTGGTAATATGTCTTACCTTCTTGAGGATAGTATCACCTCATTTACCTTAGAATTATGATAGCCACAATATCACAAGATGAGGCTAAAATGTTAAGGTATTTATGAACAAGGATTAAGTGACTAAGAAACACTATATTTAAAGCACCATGTAGTAGTGCCAACTTCTATTCTGGTGACTTTATTTCCAGTAGACAATAGCAATTCAAGTCTATTGATTTCAACTACACACACTAGTAGTTTTGATATCTATCTTATACAAGAAAACTTTCCAATTAGAATTCCACTTCAGAGCCAAGTAATCTTTGGTTTGTGAATTTGTGGCCCCACTAATGAAGTATTTCAACTTGTGTTTGTATTCATGAGATCCTATGTCTACAATTCTATAATGAGATCGCATGCCTTTGTTCATATCCTTCGTAATGACTTGACTGCGGAAATAATTATGTTATAATTTTATTTTATTCCTTCACACAAGGTACTAAACAAGAGTGATATCATATGTTATTTTTAATTCCCATTATGAATTCAGAAGCTTGATAAATGGTATCCACGCTGATGAATATAGCACCCCAAAATATTTTTCCTCCAAATAAAATTATTGAAATGTTTGACTTGTCTCATTTTATAGCACAAAATCCATGCCAGTACCAGTAGCGGCCAAGGTGTTAAAAGAAAACCTATAATACGGTTATGAAAATGATTATAGCTCCATCTAAATCAAACATAAACATTATCATGGTTCTCCTCCTTAGTTTTACATGTGCAGCCTAACTCTAATCCATGTTGATTTTTCAAATCTATTGTAAATGTATTATGCATTGCCTTGTTAGGTATGTGTGTTCCAATTGCAACATTCTCTTAGGGTTTGTTTAGCAGCGAGAATATGAGTGGAATAGGTATATGTAAATTCTTAAAATTTCAAATTCTTTGTTTGTGTGCACCATTTAGAATTGTGAATAAGAATACGTATTCTAATTTTGGCCAAAAAATGAGCATTTGTAATTCCACCTAAATAGGTGGAATTGGAATGTATTCCTATTCCAATTTTATTTATTTTAGAAAACATAATTTTTTGAGTTCGTGAATTCACCATCAAATTCTGACTGAACCAAACAAGAATAGGAATACGTATTCTTATTTTCTATTCTAGAATAATAATTCCGTAATACATATTCTCATATTCTTATTCTTGCAGCCAAACAAACTCTTAGATTCATATATATAGAGAATAGGCCATGAATAGACATGTCCTTTCATGGGACATGTATATTCATTAATCGGATAATTAATAATGATAACAAATGTAATCTCATATATATATATGAACTATATTATATTATATTATAATTCATATATCATATATGAATTATATTATATTATATTACAATTCATATATCATATATTATATTATATTTTTTCTCTTATAACAATGAACTTATATCTCAATATAAAGAGAACACATATATAAATTATATCTCATATATAATTATATAGAGGTTTATATGACTAAAGCTATCAAACATCAACATAAATATAAAGATTGAAGATGACTACTGTTCCTTAATTCTGAGATATGAATGCAAGGGGGACAATATAATAAAAATTTACAATATAAGGAAAGTTAATGGCCCAACAATGATTTTGTCATATATTTAAAGTGCAGTTTCAGAACCACTGTCAAATGTTGCAAAGGTTTTGGAGATGTACTTTCTCATGGTCACCCTTGAACATCACACACAAAGGAAGAAATTAAGCTTGGAAAAATAAGTAAACTTTGACTATTAAACATTTTTAGCTTAGGAATCAAGCTTTAGTGTGTGATGTTTAAGTCATATGCTTTCGCACTAGGAAGAAGAGAACGAGAACTAAAAAGAGAGACTGAGTACATTTTTTATTTGACAATTTGAAGAGGTGGTAAAACCTTGGTTGATACTTGAGACAATTCTCATAAGCTTGCTAAAGCCCAATGTGGCTTCAAAAATTAGTTGTGGAAAATTCCTAGTGAAACTATAAAGAGAAAGGGCTTGTAGAGGGCATGCAACATTTATCAGAGTTGAGTTTTTAGCCTTTGGTGCCAATGGGTGTTGGAAAGAACAATGATTATGTAAGTAGGAGTGGTTGATAAGGATTCTTGTGATCTTTCATATGAGAAACATTTGCATTTTTTTTGGCACAAAGTAAAACACTGATGTGTATTGTTTCACACGTACTTACCACTGTTGTAGCTTCATAGCTACACAACATGATTGTCAATGTTCACCCACTAACAAGATTTTAGGTGAACGCCTTGCTTCAATACAAAGCACCTTTATTGTGCATGAGAACCTTTGCAAGCCTTAGATTTCATTTGATGCTATATTGACATGGCCTAGGTTTCTTGCCTATCATGTATTTGATGAATTAGGGATGTGGTTTAAAAGGTTAGTTCTTGTGGTGTTGGCCAAAGACTATACAAGTGCATTAGTTTATCCATGGTTTAATCGTGCCACATCCCATTGCAAAAGGATAATGAAGTTGTCAAGGATGCAAAGGATAAACTAATATGATTATTAAGTTAGAATGTCTCCAAGTTGTTTATATTTCTTCAAGGGAATTTGAACCACATCCGAGGTGCCCTCTTTCACACTTATTGAGACAAATGTATTTAATGCTTAATAATGTAGCAATGTTTTAAAGTATTACAAGAGATATAAGAATCATTTGTCAATTTCATATGGATATATGCAATCTAATTTGCCTTGCTAAGTATATACATTGATTAATGTTATAATTTTGATGATACATGTACCTATATCAACTCTTCTATTTAAAATTTTCATTTTTTTCCCTTCCTACAATATGTGACTATGTAACCCAGTCGTATTTTGGCACTTGTCTTTGGCATACTTAGCCATTCTCAACTAGTGAAGTATAAATTAGTAGTTTAAGGAATGATTGTCACTCTAAGTAGGGACAACATCTCAAATGAGCCTTAAATGCTCAATTTCATAGGGATTATGTTTACACAAACATATCAATTGTATAGGGGTTTTTGTGTAACTAATTAATTGACCTAGTGATACTATTTGGAGTCAAGAGTGCAATTATGTTTGGGGTTTTGTTTGATTCAACCACTATGTAACACCATGTTGGGTCTACCTATTAAGCTCAAAGTGAAGGAGAGATGCCCACTCTTATAGAATTGACATTGAACCCTGTGTTGCCATGCTAAAGAACTATTTTTTTCTTGATGACAACTTTGTGAATATTTTTTCTATAAACTGGAGCAACAATTTTGGGATGTAGTTGTTGGAAATGTAATGACAAATAGGTGAACGAGAGGGGGGGTGAATTAGGAACCACTTAAACTTTTCACACTTATAATACTTTTTCTTTACTTCGTTAGATTATCTAATTTGTTGTCATGCATGAACATAAAGCAATAAAAAAATCAACACCATAATAGTTTGACACAATATTTGGTAACTCAAAAACCCTCCAAGGAGAAGGTAAAACTGGGGTAGGGATGACACCTACAATGCTTCACTACTGCAGTAATAAAGTTGGCATGTTAGGGCTTACAATTGATCACTTATGGTGATATACTCTGTTAGGAGTATGAAGGACTGTTAGGTCCACCTTGTAAAAGAATTTTACAATACAATGAAGTATGTACTCTATTAAGAGAGTCAACAAAGGACTATTAGGTCCACCTGATTAGAGGATTTGATTGATGCACCTATTAGGATGAATCAATAGGTTGATCTTTGCTTTGAAACTTTGTTTGTTGAGATACATCCTTTGAATAATATAATCACTTGGTTGTGATGGACGAGTCTCTACTTTTCCCTTTATACTACTAGGTAGCTTGCTTACTCAATCTGCTCCATATTTGCTTCTTATCTTCACATATTCATATCTCACTACTTCTTTAGACAAATAATTCGCCTTCCTTATATATCCATCAAATAATAACTTCATACCAAGTCGGCCCACACATGAAATATCTTCATAATAACCAAATTGTACATTCAAGTTAGTTAAATGCTTATGCTCAGGAAACACTATGCATTTTGGTGTTAAGTTGATGCTCAGGCAATACAGTGAGCTCAGGTGATACTCTAATACTCAGGTAACATTTAATGCTTGGGTAACACTTTAGCACTCAAGTGACACTAGACCATATTGACATGAATTGGTAGCTCAGTTCATATTGAGAACTTGGTGAGAATTGTGAACTCGGCTAAAACTATGGACTCAGCGAGAACAGTGAATTCAATTCACACTAGGAAATTCGATAACTCGGTTCATACTATGAGCTCGGTTAACATGGTATATCCTTGAACTGCTTGGGCTACACTAAAATATGTTGTCTAATGGAAAGCTCAGTTGCAAAAATTTATCGACCTTCCTAGATAACTTAAGTGCTTTGTCACTAATTGACAATATGTCTTGTTATAGGGTCAATAATCTCCCCTTTTGGCATTAGTGACAAAAACACTTATCTTTTGTAATTCTATCAATAATCCACAATCTCTTCATCAAAGTTTTATGTCAAACTCCCCCTTTCCATGTGCTAGGTTTTGCAACTCGGTTTGAACTGAAAACTTTGTGGCTTCGTCATAACTGAATGGATTTTGATTTTTTAAAATTGTGATTATTTATCTGTACATTTGATCATCTAGTTTATATATACATATATATTTCCCTTGTACATATTCCTCTATACATTTTCCCTTTTGTATATTATCTACTATATTTTCCCCCTTGTTTTTGTTACAAATATCATAAACATATCTTTACAAGGTAATGCCATAATGATTGAGG
Source organism: Cupressus sempervirens (assembly GCA_028749045.1). Taxonomy (NCBI): domain Eukaryota; kingdom Viridiplantae; phylum Streptophyta; class Pinopsida; order Cupressales; family Cupressaceae; genus Cupressus; species Cupressus sempervirens. The sequence continues at coordinate 390,946,431 of CM053785.1, read as the reverse complement.
AAATCATGATGCACTTTCAAAATTAAAGACATAGTTTTATCCCAATTTTCTTACAACACCTTCAAAACGTGCAGTTTAATCTGAAGTTTAGTTGATAACTCCATCATGAGATCTACAATTGAGAAGTTTGTGTCATAAAATAGTGTCTTTGCATGTGCAAGATGTTTCTGCATCACATCCAAGTGAGGAAGTATCATACTTTGAATGTCTGATATTCTTACCCTAATTTTGGCTTTCTCCCCCAATAACTCTACCTATAAATTTGTCAAAAATTTGACCTTCATAAAATGATTAGAGCTGGAAATTGGGTCAAGTGTTAACTAACTAGCACTGATCTTCAAGTCCTCATCAATCTTGGTCAATGTATCCTTTATTTTCTTGGTAAAAATTGGAGCATCACATAATTTTGTAAAGAAAGAGACAACATTATTTGCAACTCCCTCTAGTGTACAAAATGAGAGTGGACAACTCTACTTGATCAATGGTGATTTTCTTTGCTACATTCTCCAAAACTTTATTTTCAAATTTTATTTCTACTCTTTGCAGAAGTTTTTCTTTTCCATCTATATCCTTATTGAATTTATGTACAATATCAATTAATTGCTCAATAATAGAGGCCTTATTATTTACCTCAATTTGTATTATGTCCAAAAATATGTTCTTGATGTCTTCAAGAACCTTTCCTCTGTCCCTTTTTGCTTTCAATTTCCTTCGTTGTGCTCTTTTCCTCCACAATTCACTCAAAATTTCCATTTCTTCAGTAGAGAGATTGGATTGATCCCAATTTGGAATCAGAATCTCAATATCAAGGTCAATCTCATATTGAACCTTTTCCTTTTCCTTTCCCTTGGCACTTGGAGAGACTATGATTTCTTTTCCTTTATCTTCATCCTCCTCTTCTCCACTCAGTTGTCTCTTAGATTCTTCTTTGCTTTCTTTGTCAACCTTGTCCTCGTCCTTTTTTGATTTATGTTCGGTTAAGCATGTCTCAGAGGTAGTCATAGATTGTTTCTCGGTTGCTACTTGGGTGGATGCAAGACTTTGTTTCTTCTTCTCAATCTTCTCTACACTTAATGAAGCAATGGCTTGTCTTGGAGTGGAGGGTAGAGAGGCAATCGTAGTAGCTGTCATCATTTATGTATCCAACTCTTCTATAGTTTGTACATCTAGCTCTTCATCTTAATCTATCTTGTTCTCTTCCTCAAAAATGGTTTTTCACAACTTTGTTGTGGAAGAACAACCTCTTCAATATTATTGGATAGAATTTGAAAAGCTTTGAATCTAGGAGTTTTCCTTTTTCATGCTTTGTCACGGCCTCCTTGATTCTTCTTTTGTGAAGTATGGCATGATTTTCTTCAAAGTTTGTTCTCTCATGTCCCTCTCAGTTTCACAACATTGTTCCGTCTTTGTGTCACTGCCTTGAGTAGGACTTTAGGAGCTTGGCTCTTTAGCTCATTTGGATCATATTTCCCTTCAGCCATCTTTTCAACCAAAGCATCCTCTATTTGTTGTTGCTCATCCTACCTCTAGATTCATATTTGATATACTTGAATCTTGCCATGCAATGCCTTCCCTCAATCTTTTCAGATGTTGCTCAAAGGATAGTGGGTGATTCTTTAGTTGAATGATAAGTTTTTTCTTCATCATCATCATCATCATCATCATCCTGAATCTTTAATTTCCTTTTGGACTTCCTTACACTGTTGATCACAGGGGTAACTACCTTCTTAGGTGTACCTTTCTTAGGTGATGTTTTGATCACTTTCCCTTTCTTTGTTGGAGGTTCTTCTTCCTCTTCTTCACGTTCTTCCTCTTCTTCTTCTTCCTCATCTTCTCCTTTTCCCTCTATGAGAATAAGAGGGTCATCCTTATCTAATTTCCTCTTAATGGTTTCCATCCTCTTCTTCCCTCTCTTCAAAACTTGAGGAATCTTTATTTCTAAAGATATCCTAGTTTTGGCTTCCTCATATGTACCAAAATATGCTTCTTTAGGGTTTTTTGGCTCATTTAGAAGAGCCTCTATGATATCCTTAGTATCATCAATGTTTACCTCATATCCCAAGGCTCTTACCAATGTTGTCCTAGGTATGAATGCTTGAATGTGAGTGTTATCACAGTCAACTAGGAAGCAAATGTCTTCCTCATATTTCTCAACCATTTGTTGAGGAATCTTGAACCTATTCTACATATTTTCCTTGAAATTCTATAAGTATGCATCCATTATACAATCAAAATTTTCTCCTAGGTCATTGATGAACTCATTGATTTGATAAATAATTGGTCTCTCCTTACTCTAGACCACATTGCCCTTAGATAGAAATAACTTTTTCCCATAGAAAAATTGACATACAAGAAGAGAGCCAAACTTACATTCTTCTTTGATGACCGAATGCTTTCCATATTCTTACCTAGTTGGCTCAGCTGCAACTCGACAAGGTCAAAGGATAAGTTGTTCTTCACCACTTTATATGCCAAGTCAACTGCCTCACAAGGTACACTATTTGGCTTGCTAGAACTGTAGATCTTGTGAGCTATGACATAAATCCCGAATTTGATCTCCATGTCAATTAAATTTTTCAATTTCATTCCCTTGTCGTATCATTCTGCTAGGGTTTTCTTAGCAAGCTCACTGCAAGCTAGGATTTTAGAAGTCTTGGGTCTGGTCAACATTGGGTGGTCTGTAACTTGTTGAATCATCTCCGTAGTGATCTTCATGGGTTTTGCAAGCCAGAAGGACATGTCATGAACCCTACTAAAATAGTATTTGATCCATTTCACTTGAAAGTTTCACGACATGTATTAGGCATGAGTCAAACCCTTGACTTCCAAATGTTTATGTTCAGGCTTCAACACTCCATTCTCCCATAGTGCATTGTATCCCTCATTCAGCTCAAACAAACCAAACCCCTGAATTCTATGATAGAATGATCTGATATCATTTATCAATAGTACCTTAGGAGGAATGACTAAGTGGGGCTCCGAGTGGGTCTTTATGTTCACCATTTGCAAGATAGAGCTTGAATATCAATGCTTCGCATATTGAATTCTTCATCAACATCTTAGAACCCTTCTTCACTTTACCACTAGAGCTGGATGCCATAACACTCAGTGCCTTATAAACAAAGAAAGAGCTTACACATGGTCCCAAATAGACAACCTGGCTCTAATACCATATGTAATGAACGCCCCTGCAAAACCAATGCAACATCAGCAATCCTCAATATGTGGAAGTTAAGGAGATTCAAAGTCATTTGAATTTTGACCAGTCAACATTAGTTGATTAATTATCATTAAATTTAATAGAGATGATACAAATACATATATGCTCGAATCTAATAGCTTCATTACAACTAGGTTGTAACTTGGTTAAAATGTATCTCGCTTGCTTTACCTAGTGCATCTAAATATGCATATTTGGATTGAACTTTCTTGCATATCTCGAACTGATGTAGGATCTTCCTTGAATTCTTAGTACCATCCATCTCCTTGACTACTTAGTTGGATGTGGATGCTTCGCCCAACTCATTGGATTGGATGATAATAGCTTCATTGTCTTGCCTTGTGTTTTCTTCTGATTTCCTTAACCATTTCTAAGTCACCTGAGTTTTGATCTCTTTAACCTTTTTTTTACCTTTGTTTTCCTCACCAAAATTTTCTATGGCTCTATTTATACAGTTTATTTCCAAATGACCTATCTTTTTGCATACATAACATCTCACATTAGTATTTTTTTTTTCCTAAAGTGAGTTCTTGCACAATTTACTGCAATGTGACCATATTCTCCACATAGATGACATTTTTCCCATGTATTGTAGTCCCAACCAATAAATGCTCTTTGTCTGGTTCCATTGTGCTTGTTTTTTGGATTCCATTCATTTGATTTGCACTCTAAATATTTGTGACCATGCTTGTGACATGTAAAACTATTCCCTTCAAACTTTGATCAAGATATGCATTCATTAGCCTTGTGTCCATACTTGTTGCAATTATAACAATGACCTTTGAACTTGGGTTGCAAAGTACTACTCCAACAAACATTTGATGTATGACCTATTTTTCCACAATTGTTGCATGTAGGCCTTTTATTCTTCTACGCTCCTTGTTGTGATGATTCTCCTTGATTAGTACACCTTAAGCCAATAGTGCCTTTAGGTCTATTCAAAATTTTCTCATATAACTGATTCAACATTTCTTGTGACCTCAATCTTCTTTCATTGAGTTCCTTTTCAGCTCTTAGTTCATTCTAGAGTCTATCATTTTTCTCTCTTAGATTGGTAACTCCATGATTTGCATCATCTAGCCAATTTTCCATATCTGCTTGATGTTGTGATAGTTGTTGGACTTCATTGGTCATTTCTTCTAATCTTGTTGCAAGTAGTTTTTTGTCTTCATCTGTCATTTATTGTTTTGGTCTTTTGTTCCATGACTTCATAGAGCTTGACCGACTGACTTTCTTGTTCTCTTTTCAATTTTCTTACTTCTTCTTGTAGAGTAGCATTCCTTACTAGTAAATCTTCTATGGCTGCATCTACTTCTTCTAAACGTATTTCACTGCATAGGTCTTCTATTCTCTCTTCTGTGTATAGATTGTCATTCGTCTGTATAGCCAATTCTTTTTGCTTTTCAGAGAGTGAGTGAGTTGTTCCTTGAGTTTCTCGACTTGCTCCATAGCCATATGTAGATCACGTTTGTCATTCTCAATAGCTTTCTCTAACTAATACAATTCCATTTCCTCATATCTTTACTCTCAAGTTGTTAAGCCTTTGATGGGAGAACCTTGCTTTGATACCAATTGTTGGAAATGTAATGAAAAATAGGTGACTGAGAAGGGGGCGAGGTGAATCATGAACCACTTAAACTTTTCACACTTAGAATAATTTTTCTTTACTTCGTTAGATTATCTAATCTACTCTCATGCATGAACATAAAGCAATAAAGAAATCAACACTATAAAACTTTGACACAATATCTGGTAACTTGAAAACCCTCCAAAGAGAAGGTAAACTTGGGGTGGGGATGACACCCACAATGCTTCATTACTACAGTAATAAAGTTGGCCTGTTAGGGCCTATAGTCAATCACTTATGGTGATATACTATGTTAGGAGTATGAAGGATTGTTAGGTCCACCTTGTAAAAGGATTTTACAATACAATGAAGTATGTACTATGTTAAGAGATTCAGCAAAGGACTGTTAGGTCCACTTGGTTAGAGGATTTGACTGATGTACCTATTAGGATGAATTAGTAGGTTGATCTTTGTTTTGTAACTCTATTTTTTGAAATAGATCCTTTGAATAATATAATCACCTGGTTGTGATGGATGAATATCTACCTTTCCCTTTATACTATGAGGTAGCCTACTTAATCTGCTCCATATTCGCTTCTTATCTTCACATATTCATATCTCACTTACTTCTTTAGACAAATAATTTGTCTTCCTTATATTTCCATCAAAAAATAACTTCATACCAAGTCGGCTCACACAAGTAATGTCTTCATAATAACCAAATTGTACCTTCAAGTTGGCTAGATGTTGATGCTCAAGCAACATTGTGCATTTTGGTGTTATGATGATGCTCGGGCAATACAGTGAGCTCGGGTGATATTCTGGCACTCAGGTAACATTGGATGCTCGAGTAACACTTTAGCACTCAGGTGACACTGGAGCATATTGTCTTGAACTGGTAGCTTGGTTCATACTGAGAACTCAGCAAGAATTGTAAACTCAATTCACATTGGGAACTCTAATAACTTGGTTTATACTATGAGCTCAGTTCACACAGTATATCCTTGAACTACTCGAGCTACATTGAAATATGTTGTCAGATGGAAAGCTCAGTTGCATTTTTAACCGACCTTCCTGGATAACTTAAGTGTTTTGTCACCAATTGACAATATGTCTTATCAAAGGGTCAATAGTAACAAGTGGCAAACAATGTTGATGATCAAAAAGTTCAATGAAGGTAGTGTCCATGTTAGTGATTACCAAATTTTGATCCACTTGTAGTGTACACTAGCTTTATCAAGTCATCAAAGTGTTTTCTTTGTCCCGCTGAAAATTTGACAAGCTAAGTGGTAAATGTAGATTTTTTTTTGGTTAGAGGACCAATTTTTTAAGTGTAAGAGGAGGCAATCACATAATACTTAATGGAAGTTTTCCAAGTGTTATTTACATGAGCATTTTTACAATAGATTGTGTGTTTATCAAACTGCCAAGTATGGGAAAAAAAGTGGTATAGGCGAAATGAAAGAAAATAAGGTAGTTGGATAGCTCAACAATTCACATAAAACCTATCCCCTCACTTGTTTCACCAAATTGCTCATAATATTGTTGGAAGAAGTGCTCATAAATATGCCAAATCCTCTTACCAAGTATATGATCTTACACAAAGTGATGAAGGTCTTTACTGTTAATTGTATGGTACATAAAATCTTTTCGGTGACACTTGGAGCAACTAGGGTTTTCCCATGTCAAGTTTTCAATCTCATAAATTGAATTTTCAAATTTCTAACATTGTTTCAATACACATACTACATTAAATGTAAATATGTTAGTTCACAATCAAAGATCTCAACTCTCTATGAAGACTCAAGCCACTACCTTTAGCAAATTCAACTCATTTGTTCATTTTAAAATTAAGTGCTCAAGTCACTCCAAATTAGCCCAATTTTTTCATGTAATTTGTGAAATAAGACATTCAAACCTTATTTAACCAACCCTACACTAACTTTTTAAGAAAAGAAAAAATGGTCTAAATAAAAAATAAAGAGAGACGATAGAAAAACAAAACCAAGTCCAAAGAAATCCACAATCAACCAATAGGTATGGAACCTCAAGAGCTTCCCCTAGTATTAATTTGTTTCATATAACTCCCTTTACTTCCCCAATCAACAAGTTAAAGTTGAACCAATACCAAAAACATAACCCATTGCATAGATAATAGCCTAGATTAGGATGATATTAATTATGTTTTCAATAGCAAAATTACGCATTAGTGAATAGTAAGCCTTTGTTAAGGCAATAAAGAGGGGAAGCCTAGACAAGACATTTAAGGCTAGAGTTTTGATCCACCACTCTAGCCCAATATACAATCCTTGACCTCTATCCTTCTTATTAAGTAACACAATCTTTGGCTAAACATACAATACAAGCACTAGTTATCATGGGGAAATTGACTTATCTACCCTTTCAGGTTGTAGTGAATACTAAGAAAATAATAACACCCATAGTAACACGGGGATGCGTCTCCATTGTTTTTGGTTGCCACACCCAAGACAAGGATGCACCCAGGATGGGAGGATAGCGTTCCTGTGTCCCCAACGGCGCCACCAACTCACCACCAGGAGGGCAACGTCCCTGTGCCCTTGTTTAGGGACTTGAGGATGGGGACTCATCCTCCAACCCAACTGGGGACAATCTTTTCGGCACACAAAAATGCAATTATTTTTAAAGGTTTTGTTTTGTTGTTTTTTATTGTTTGCTAACCCTAGGGAATGTGGAACGCATTTAGAGGTTGAAATCCCATTAATTCTCTATGTTTTCTCATTTCTATTCATTTCATAGTTTTCTAATTTTTGCAACAGCAGCAAGAAGAAGAGTTTTCATAGTTTTCTAAGTTTGTAGTTTCTATTTGAGACTTGGATATTTGAAGTTTGAAACATTGAACATTGAACATTGTGATTGTATCATGGTTGTTGCTATTTGATGTGATCAAGTGTATGATGTCATTGAATGTTTGATGAGATAATGATACTCATACTTAAGCTAAATTGATAATATGATATATCATAATAGATATCTATGACTTTTAAGTTCTGAATTTGAATCTTCAACCTTTGATTATTTAAGTTATTTGATAGAAGTTAGAACTAATCTCTTTCATAGTTCATTGTTCAATGTTCAATGCAATCTAAAATGAAACTAGCAATAGTGGATTTGATGTACTTATACTTCACATTATGTCTTATATTGTTATATATCTTTTTATAATTAGCATTTTAAGTATCATATGTATAGTATATAATGTATACGCCTTGTCCCTCCTCCCATCCCCCGCCATCATCCCCCCACTATCCCTTCGTCATCTCCAAATTGAGGCCCCTTTGTCACCCCATCCCAAAAACTTATTCCCCCATCCCTATCATGCCCAAAATACAGGGGCATAAACACACTAACAACCTCTCTTTTTTTAAAACAAATAATAATCGGATTAAAAGTAATACATAAGTATTTGAACAAAATTACTTAATTTGCATAACTTGATATATATTTAACTTTAATCAAATGAATTTGCAATACAAAACATACAAATGTCATAGGAAGGTGACACATCATTACTTCTAATTTCAAGAAACATATGCATACTAAAATACCAAAAATATCATAAGCAGGAATATAACTCAATTTTTATAAACAAATGTGGTTCAGTTATTTCTCATTCATTTTATTGAACCACCTGATTCAAGGGCTCCGCCGGGAAAGAACCAGGAAGAATACCCGACATCGTCGCCACTACAACAAAAAGTTTAAATACCATTTACACAGGATTTCAATCCCAAACATAAATGAATTTCAACAATCAAATTAAATCTCCTTCATGGCCCTTAACAAGGGACCCATTTCATTTTTTGTGATACGTCGTTGAGATCGTGGAGAGAACGAAAAAACTGACCAGGTGACAAACAAACATACCAAGAGACAAAATCAAACATTCATATTCATACTAGGTTTTCACAACAGGATTCACAATGAATCAAAACTAGGGAAAGCTGGATTTTTCCAACAAGAGAAGTCAGACACAACACCAAAATAGATGCCCAATCGGGGCTATAAACCAAGAACTTTCGTTCTTCCATTTTAACATGCCATACTCATGCGAGGTTTGTGCTGACAGGTAGGGGCCCATAACACCCTACCCTCTCTCACTCTTCTCATCCTGAGAAGAGACTCTACACTGGTTGGAGTCCAACTAAAAATACCTTTCCCAAAATTGGTCACTTTTGCCCTATCCAAGGGTGAGTGATACCAAAACATCCATACAAGAAAGCTTCAAAATGCAAACATAAACATGAAAGGAAAACATTCAAAAAAAGCATGGTTTTCAAATATTCCCAACATACCCACAAATATACAAGCATTCAAACAACAACAAGATAGCATAAACATGAAACAAACATGAAATCTGAACAAGGGAGATGAAAATTCCTACCTTCACAAAGAGGTAATGGCAAAAGAACAAGTTTGAGTAGAGTTTTCCCTTCTTTGCTTCAATCTTCCAAGACTCCTCTCTAAATGTAGAGATTGGGTAACCCTCAACTAGACCAAGAAGGGCCTCTAAATAAGCCTCAAACTCAACCACCAAAGGGATCAATAACTTCACCCACCCACCTACAAATCTAGAAACTCCTAACTCAACCCACACTATGGTTAATCACTAAGTGGAGGTGAGGTGATGCAACTCATGGTAGCCATAGTCAATTTTCGCACAAAGGCAAAAAGAGACTTTTTGAGTCATCTCAAAAGTCAATAAAAGGGGCTTACGGGTTGGAAAAGACCCCCAACCCATACCCATACCCTTTGGGTATAATTATTTCATGTTTTAAAGCCTTAGGAATTGATTTGGGACCAAACAAAAGCTAGGAATATTTAGGACTAACTAACAACACCAAAAATACAGATTAAGCACTAAATCGGATTAGGGGTGACTAAATTCAATTAAGAAACAAATTAGCAAAAAGACACTAACTTAATCTGACTTAGGTCCAAAGGTTACACAGCTAACCCTAACTAGCACGCTGAAGAACATAAGCAAATTCACGAGTGTCAAGTGACACTACAAGAACAAAGTTACGAACATTAACATTTACTGATCATAGAAAGATACATACATACATCTCACAATTAATTTAATTACGAACAACAAGGTTTCCACAATTAGCACATAGGGATCAATTTCATTTCTCTGTTAGATTCCCCAACTAATAAATATCCTGCACACTCATTGCACGCATCAGTAGCTCAAGAAAATCTCGTGCATATATATAACTTATCAAGGAAATCACATAACTCAGAACATAATGCTTCAATTAATTAACTATTTAATTCATTTCTACTCACATTTAATCATCAGTAATTACATAATCAACATGACATATAACTTATTCATTAATTCAGATTAAGTACAAGAATAATCATTGTTAGGCATGCATATACCTAAACATCGAAACATCACCAATAGTGAATATTGAACTATCTAAATGCATAGAATCCGAATCATTGAGGTAACAAAATCAATAACATCATCATGGAGTGAAACACTTTGTATTATTGTTAGTGCAAATTAATGTTTAAACAGTCGAGACAACATAGTAGTTCTCTAATCTTTAAGTATTAAAGCATGGATGTATCTGTTGATCTCAATTTCCATTAGGACATCTAAAACCAACAACATTACTCCATATCCATTCAAATCTCCTACAACAGATTTGACAGAGAAATTCATATTTAATAAGTACATGCGAGGAGGGACCTTATAGTCCCCGCATCCCCCAAGCCAGTGTAACTATGATAACACCCAAGGCAGGTTTGTCCTAAACACTAATTTCATAAGTATGTTTCTATTTTGTCAAAAGGGACTTGAATACTCCAAGAGTGGAAGATTTTCAAATACTCACTAGCTTGCAATACACTTCATAAGAATGTCAATGTTGCGTCAAACAATCTTTCATAGATTTTTTTGTTAAGATGAGGTTAAGCACATCTACACCTTCCATATGGGTGGTAACGAAGAATAGGAAATGAGAGCATTGTTTTCTTTTGTTGAAGACCTTGACCATATCCAGGTGAACGTACAATTTTTTTGCATCAACAAGGTTTACACCACTTTATCTCAGTTAGCCATAAAATGTTGAGCAAAAATGTTAATTGCTACTTGCACCTACCTCTCGATGTGAAGATTGATATAAAATATGAGGCCAACATAGTCACTTCATGGACTCATATCATGTTCGTAGTCTTCACATTGATATCTTGTTAACATTTCCATGATACCCATTACTTCCCAAAATAAATATTAATAAATTAGATAGTATGAACAAATAAGATTGTTTTTAGTTAAAGCAAAACCAAGTCTGGAAGGGGCCCAAAACACTTTACAAAAAAGTCACATCAAATTGTCCATGAAAGCCCACAAAAAGAAGTGGAAAAGACCAAGAGGAGGGTTTTACGAAAATGCTCCCACAACCTAAAACAAACATTGCACAAGAAAGCCAACATGCAATCAAAAACAAGAAAAGGACCAAAGAAAACTTGAGCCTCAGACCCATAACTAGAAATTGTTAGAATTTACCTTTAGCAGTACCCTTATGGGGACAAAGGGTCATGTCAAAAGAGGGTCTAGACTTCTTGGATTTCTTGCCCTTATTGAAATCCAACCTTCTTCCTCCTTAGCAACTAGATCCTTCCAATACAAAGAATCCAAAGTTGGATTTGAGAGGGAAGACCAGCAACATCACAAGTTCTTAATTGGTATTGAGGACATTTTAATGCTCTATGACCTTCACAGTGGAAACATGTTCCATAGAAGCCTCCTCTTCCTGATCATTGTGCTATTTCCCTTCCTCTCTCATCTCTACTACTCTGATCATGGAAATAATTGAAGTTGTTTCCCCACTAGTTATGACTGCTACTATTGACCTCATCCTTCTTCTTATGATCTTTGTTTCAACCTCCATAAGACCATCGGCTAGATCTTTCGCCATGACTTCTTTCCCTTTGCTTTTTTTCAAACTTTTTGTTCAACTTTTCCTCTACTCTTAAGGTAAATTGGTATGCCTCTTCAATACTATTTATTTAGAACAGACTCAACTCCTCTTGAATACTTGGCCTCAACCCATTACGATAACTGATAGCTTTCTCCTTGTCAGCTTCCACGTGGCCTATTTTGATGAGGACTCGATAAAACTCTATATATGCTTGCTTCAATCCTTACATTGTCTTTAGCAAATCAAGTTCATAATCAACGAGAATGAATTGGTGCTTCAATTTATCTACTATTTTCTCCTTCCCTTTTTTATTTCACTCCAATTGAATTTCTTGCCACCAAATTTTTGCATGACCCTTTAGTTTGGCCTTCACAAACTTGACCCTATTAGAATCCTCAATATCTTCATACCGAAAATATTCTTCTAATTCATTGATCCAATCGATCAATTCCTTTGAGTTAAGATCTCACGAAAATCTAGGAACCTCAAACTCAAGGCTTTTTGCAATCTTCAAAATGGCCCTAAAAAGTCTTTCTTCCTCTGGGTTCAGAACTTTGTCTTCTCCTTCATGCTCAATGTTTCCTTCTTCTCTTTCATCCTCACTTTCATCTTTTACATAAAAGATTCATCCATCTACGCATATGTTATTGCAATGCTTGTAATTGTCTCTAGAGGACTCCAAAACCCTTAGGTGTCAAACCTTTGGCTCTTCCACCGCATTCCCTTCTTAGAGACATTTTCACACTTTCATTGAAACCCTAGTGCACACTGCCTCACAATTGGTTATTTGTCTAAAAACTTAGCCCAAACCACCAGTCCTGGTATAAACTGCCTTACTATAAGCGATCTATCTACACACTCAGGAACTAGGCTTCAATACCACTTGATGAAGGGTTGTCTCCTTAATACCACAAAAACACACAAAAATAGAGAAACAACAAAATTTTCACAAGAACAAAACATGTGTTTTCTTATTATCTCCACAAATATGGAATTACAAGTTTTCAAAAATACAATATGCAAAGCTATATGGGTGCTTTCTTTACAATATTCTTCTAGACAACGCCACAAACTACCACCCATTATTACCCTAAACAACTTACGAGCCTTCCTTATATAAGCACCAACAATCCTCTTAGTCGCAAAAAACTACCACTAGAAATGAGTCTTATCACAATTGCTAGCAAGCTAATTGAGGACAACAACAAGAGGAACAACACAACTACCCTTAGCAGCTCCAACAAGAAAAGGGACCTCAAGACTCTGTGAATCCATTCCAACCACTTGAGAGAAACTTCTAAGAGAACAAAATTTCTTCGTCATCATATAATGTTGAACCAACACACCATCCCACCACAAGATTTCAATCTCTTTTCTCTAACCCACAATAAGCAATCACATAACCAATTTTAAAACATCTCCTTCACCTAAAGGGTACCCTTCATAATCCAAAGATTGAAACCATCTACCTTTTGAGGATCAGATTAAGATTTCAACATGTTATCCCTTGAACACATCCATATCCACAAGGATACAAGCAAAAGTGGAGTGATAAATGTCAAATGATTCACTATCAAACATCAAAAAATCTCCAACAACTTATCCCACTTTCCCCAAAAGAAAATCCACCCAAAGATAAAGGGGACGATAAGCAAAACGAACCCAAATGAGAATTTTATTAAACATTTTAGTAGATGGCTTGAAATCAATGTGCCACTATTTCACCTTTAATATATATTTATCTTCCCAACTAAGCAATGATTACACAATCTTATCTGTATTATCTACAAAATCAAACTTTGCAACAAATAAAAAACCCTTGTCATAGGGAAGATGTGTATTGTACCATAAAGAATAGATTCCTAATAGTAAGAGATCAAGGCATGCAATTAACAAAGGCTCACCAAAAACCCCTAAACCTGCAAATCAAACCATGTGAGGAAAGAACATAAACATTATGGTCTATTTCCTCCTCAATTTTCATATTCAGATCAATGGCAATACCCTTCAAGACAAGAATAACCCCAACATTAGCAAAACACAGCTTCACCCTTTGAGGAACTAAAGCAGCATTGTTTGTCCCTAAGGAAACCCTAGCAAATGGTACCCCACTAGAAGTAGCAAGAGGAGACCAGACAAGACTTTTCATACCATCCTCAGAGACTATCAGAATTCTATGATCGACAAAAGGCATAGAAGCAAGGTACCTGTCACCCAAAGAAGGCATATACTCAAGAAAGCATCATAATGTAGCTTCATAGCCAAATTGTTGAAGGAAAGGAAAAATAAGGAATCAAAGATATAACTAACACTAGAGACATAAGCACAGAGTCCACTTCCAAAAATTAATAGAAATTGGGCACATCTTCAAACCTAGGATAATAAACTTGAAATTGATGGAATCACCACATTGCGTAAATGATGGCTAATGTGGGGTCCTTCAAGTAGAAGCTCTCCACTCTCCTAGTTGAGGACTTCATGGGTGTGGTTGTTACAAACATATGAATGGCTACAACTGGAGTATTTAATGTCTAATCCAAAAATATGATTCCCCAATATTACAAAGCTTAGTCATCTTTCGAAAAATAGTGGCAAGTGTGATAGAACACATAAATCAATCACTTGCACACGGCCTCCAATCACCAATTGATGGGTACCAAAGATAAGTGCTTGTAAAAGTTTCCAATACTCATACAAGAAAAGAAGAGAGACAACTTGGCATCCTAAATCCCATCCTTAGCCCCAACAGTGTTTAAAAACGTCATCATCAAACCAACAGCCAAATTGGAGGTTCAGGTGTGAAAAATGCAAACAAAAAAGTAAATCCCTAATAAAGGCTCTAAAAAACTTATGATAATGTGAATTTCACGCCATCAGTATTATAGAATGGATATATAATCTTGCATGGACTATGGTTTATTGAATCAAAATCTAACAGCCTTCCATTCAAACTTTAGAAAAGAGAAGGCAAATAAACCATTCTCTTGGAAAATAACAAAGAAATAAATGTTAGGTATATCTTGTATGACATTATGGGCCTCCTCTACAGTATGTCTAATATACTTTCACCATGTACTATATTGTTGCAGTACAACCTCACCTTATCCATTGAAGTTATAAGCCACCTTACCAAATTTTCACATTTATACTCAGCTCATTGTTATTGCTAGATATATCTTCAGTGACATTATGGGCCTCTTCTAACACCGTGTCAAATATGCTTCGACTCTGTCCTATATTATTGCACTAAAACCTTGCCAATATCCATTGGAAATATAAGCCGCCACCTTACTGCAATTTTAAGCCTCGGTCACACATTTTTGAATCCCCACCCATTATCGTTACTCCACAATTCCAACAATGCTTCTAGCATATTTGCTTCCAAGTTGAAACTGAATCTTGCAAGGTGAAACTTTTGACTTTTTTTTCCCTCAATATTTTGGCATCCACCAAAAATGTCAACACCTCCAATAACTCTAGTGAGCTTGCAGGGAATGCAATGTTACACTGCACAAGGTTAGAATAGACAGTACGATACCCACAATCCTAATTCTTCAAATGTGTAATTTGTCAGCCTTTAGACCGCTGCTTTCACCCATGTCTTAATCCCATCAGTTCCACTACTGCTGACGCTATGTGGTGTTATAAGGTTGGATGTAATGTATTTATGTCACCAAATATGAGAACATCATTTACTATATATTGGAAACCTTTTCATCTTTAAACATGGCTGTATAACATAATTTGATAATGGTACTAAATATAAATTAATGCCACAAATTTGTCTTATACATTGGCTCAAGAAATCTACATATAGCTTATTTTAACTTCAAAAGGTTGTCTAAAGTCCAAAGCCTAAACTAGTGCATCATCAAATCAAATGATGCAACATGTCAATTGCAAGGGCTTATAGCCCAACGAACTGTGGAACATTAATCTAAAATTACATTAATATTAGTCAGATTTTGTTTACATTTTTTTAGACTCGTTGCAACTTCCCAAAATTAATGGAATTAAAAAGCTGGAACACCGACAATTTTAAAACAGAAAAGCTTACATCTTGAAGCTTAGAAAATGCAAAAGTATGATACTACTGCTAATTATGCTCTCATTAAATGTTCACAACACAACAATTAGACGCATCTATACAGTGTAACTCAATTTAAATACATGTAGCTAAGATAAACCTTTATACTGCCACAACAAAATAAAATGGCTTGCTATACATGGTTGCCAAAGTTAAATAAAAGACTGCATAGAAGAGTTGTGAATAACACAAATTTCTAGGCAGCCTTTTAAATTAAAAGTTATAGAGAGCTTATTTCCAGAACTGGTTAGCAATATAATATTAAATATTGCATATCAAACTAATATAATCAGCTGCAAAACTTTATGGTAAAACACTGAACTATGATAACACTAGTCAGAAAACATTCAGTCTCTCATGTAGGACCCAAAATGCTTGATCAGACAGCAGGAACCTTCCTTCCATCTTCAATAAAATATATGGCATTTTCTGGTACCTGAAATGGGCAACGAATCCATGTTTTAGTATCCTGTTGCTTTTTATCGTCCTGCTAATTTTCTACAAAACTTAGATGTCTAAACTTTGAAAGATCGGTGTATGTCTGCTCATTAGATTTGCTTGGCCATTCAAATCTAAAATGAAATTGTGGAGTTTAAATAAACATTTTTTAAATATAAACCAAAATTTAAGTGATGGAAATGTTCATGTTAAAAAAAAGTTCTTATGAAAAGTCAATATATAACCCCATTAAGAATGTATAATTTTAAATAAAACCTCAGCAAGTATTAATCATGTTTAAATGGGGAAAAAGCTTTTAAGATTTACAAATTCAGAAAATAGGTACTTGCTAGGGCAAACTAATAGCTATATTGAACACCCAATAAATGCTCCTGTGAGAAGATAAACGCACTCTCCAGTTGGAAAAAACTTAACTAGACTGAGAGGCCTCTTGGAGGGAAACTGGCCTAATTTACACCATTTAATGTTTCTATTCCCTCTTCCACAAAGTTCTATAAAGAAGAAACCAAAATCCTGTTCTGCAAAGCTAAGGACAACATTTGATCCATTCCCAAGATGAACAAGTGGGGAATTTGAGTAAAAACAGTCCAGTCAATAACTGATTGCATGATCATTAAAAAGTGTACCAAATGCTTTCTTTTCAAACACCCTCATTTGTGGCTCTAACAAGCCCTTCACTTCCCTTATCCCATAAACAATTAAATAAATGCATATTCTTGTCTGCCCCTTGACAACCAGGTTTCAGCCATTCCCTTACTGATACAGACACTACATTTGGAGTCCGTCTGACATGTCAATCTTGTAAGTAGCTCAGAAGGAGCAAATACCATTAAACAAATATTTGCGCTTAAGCCAGCTCTGGCACCAATGTACTAGATACTCACATGGCCATATCAACTGTGGTTTGAAGAATGTCAATTTCCAGTTTCTGCTCATAACTGGCACATATAAATTTGTTCATACCTAATCGAGCTTAGACTAAAAAAACAACAAACTAAAAATTGATATAAGAATATATATCACTTGCTGTCTGAAATATTTTATTGTTCAAAGTTTTCTATGTATTGCAGAGTATGCATGTAAATTCCTATTTCGGTATCTTCACTACAAAGGAACCTAAAACCAGCACCTATAACTGGCTGCTTTACAGAATAATTAAACATGAAATTCTGCACTGAGCTGAAGGATAACAAACACAAAAGGATAAAGCTTACTCTTGCAATGTTCAGTGCTAGAAAACCAAGCTGACCGATATCAATCTAGCACGACCTCTTCATAACAAAGGTTTTATTCATCAACCCTAACTTTATTATCAGCTTTTCAAACTTCACCTTTGACAAGGACTTTGCTGAAACATCTACAACTTGCTTATGAAGGAACATGGTAAAGAAATTTGACTCCCTCTTGAACTTCGTTTGTAAGAAAATGATAACAAATATCTATGTGCTTGGATCAATCATTTTTTTTTTTTAATTTAAATAATGTGATATAACTCTAATTATCAGAAAAAATTATTGTTACTGGCAACTTGCAAAGCCAGATACCAACACAACTAGCAGAAGATTTTCTGTGTACTATGCCTTGAACATAATGGTAATGCTACTGCATCCTGTTTCCTACTGAATTGCACTAGCATCTTTTGTCTAAATATCCAGAAAGGAATGAAACACAAACTCTCTGTCTCCAACATACCTCAGATCATAACAAAATCTTAAGGCAATTTTGAAGTCTGGTAAATTTCCAACTTCACAGCGGAAATTGAGCAAACAGTATGGCATAGCCTAAAATTGACCACCTTTGGTCAATTTACCCCAATTTCATCTAATTCCTCATCATTTACGTTAGTTAAATAATGTCATATTATTTAATGAACATTATCTATTTTCTTCTATTTGTCCCAAGTCATAGCCTAAAGTAAACAATTACCTATAATTATTTACCCTTACCTTTATCCCTTTCTTCCAAATAATTAAATAAATAGCTTGTATTTATTTAATTTCCTTCCTCACATGTCACATCTTTCACTTTTCATTATCTTCTAACAGTCACCTAACCCTCCCCCCAGTCATTTGCACATTCCCATCCTAACTAGGTGGAGTTGACCCGCACAATCTTCTCCCCTGTAGCCAGTAGCTTATGCCAAGCTGTTTATAAATAAATTATAAATATTGTAAGCCAAAGTGTTAACTGTGTAAGTATTAGTCAGCTACTTACGTAATGTTGTAAGTTGTTTCCAACAAGTAGTTGTGTTTAGCAGTTTATGGTAGTTGGTAATCTTAACCAACTGCAGTATAGCATTTATGTACTCATTTTGTCAGTGTCAAGGACCAGCTGTACTGTACACATTTCATATTGGAATGAATGGTATAATTTCTAAAGCTACATTATACTTGGCATTGTCCTAATCCGACATTCCATGTTTTGAAAGTAATATTGCTGTTCACTTTGTATGTTAATTGATATTACCCTACAGGAGTAAACGTTTGCCATTGTTGCCAAGAGGAAGATCAGCAATTTGTCACAGATAGGCAGGATGGCAGTGTAATGGGCTTACCCATAAAAGAACTAGAAGTGTTGGAAACCGAAGCGGAATACACAGAAGAAGACAAAACTGACTCAGGATTTGGAGTAATTGTGGGAAGTGTCTGTAAACTCGTACATTTGAAGGAGTCCATCCAACAAGAGGTCCCCAACAGCATCATTGGAGATATAACAATGAACGACAATGTCAATCATCTCATTCAAAGGCTACCAAGGTTGCTTGCACATTACTTCATCAATCTCCACACCATTCGGAAGGAAAGGCACCGAGAGCAATGAAGACAACAAATACTACAGCAATATGAAGAACAAAACGAGAGGGAGGAAGAAGGGGACACTACCAAAACACATACCTCCACTTATTAATGCCAATGCAGCCAAACAAGGATAGAAGACATACACCAAGTGGTCAGAAAGTCACAAAAGGATCAGTAAGAAGATCCCTTCAGTTAAGAAAGCAATGTGAGTGATGTCGACAACTACAAATTGTCAAAGCAGAAATCCCAAGTCCACCAAAGAGTATAAGTCAGAGCGTTATTCATAGCCATAGTCATAGGGGGAGAGAGAATCTCACTGACGGTGGCGGTGAGCAGATGAAGAGTGTTGTGGGTAGAACTTGCCACACACATATGACTCGCAAACGAAATGTACAAAGAGCTTACATATCAAGTAGACAAAAATTCAATACAATCAAAATCAAACAAAGAGAGGAAAGGGGAACACCATAGGACCAATGAGTAATGATAAGAGAATCTGAAAAGAAAAAGAGTCCAGGAATGATGAGAAAGGTAACTGAAGTGTAAGGAACGATAAGGGCGGACATGTGTACTCTAAAGTGGCCATGAGTGCTAGTGAAGGCACCGAGACTTCAAAGGCAAAAGCCCAAAATGCAAGGTTCCTACCAACCTTGGAAGATAGTGACTCCCTTGGCGAATCCACAGGTTGACAGGCAGAATCTCCCCAAGTTTACAAGGAATAGGTTGGAGGAACTAGTGCGGCTCTATAGAACATGTGAAACAATCTAGATAGCAAGTGATCAAGAGGATAAAGACTATTGGTTGAGAGTGTTCCTAGTGACACTGCAAGGTATAACGATCAACTAGTTCACGAAACTTGAGGCCTCATCTACAATCTCTTGGGACATGCTAAAAGGAGGCATTTGAAGCGAAGTTTCAACTACTACATGACGATATCGAGATTGTCGCCGAAATTAACAATACCAAACAAGGTAAATATAAAAATGTATGCGCTTGGTATCGTAGGCTCAAGGAGTTGTTGCTAAAACTAAAAATTAACCTGTAGACTAAATAAGTAATAGTTCATTGATGGATTGATCCCTTCACTCAAAAAGAAAATGAAAGCATTACCATTGTTATTGTACAAAGATGTATACAACCAAGCGATGGATATCAAGAGCAAAGCCAAAAAAAATATTTCTAAGGAAAACAAAGACTACATGATAAAGAGGGCTACGAAGAGAGTAAAGACGTTGAATCCAAAACCGTCCAAGCCCAACAGTGAGTAATGATGTGCATGGTTGAGCTGACAACAAAACCAGAGAATTCCAGGGAAAACAAACAAATGCAATGCACCAATTGTAAAGTAGGTCACATAAAATCTACCTATCCAAAAAAAAAAAAATTGCCAAGTGTCAAGTACTAGAACATTCCATCAAGGACTGCCCCTACAACTCAAAAACAAGCACAAGTGCACTTCATTCCACAGGAATAATCATCCCCACCATCCACACAACCACAAGCACCTACTAATGTTGATGTTTGGTAGCTTTTGTCAAATAAACCTATATATAATTATATATGAGATATAATATATATATATATCAATAATTAATTTTTTTTTATATTAATTGTCTAATTAATGAATAGAATTGCTTATTCACAATTGAAATAAGAGGTCGTTGCCATTTGGAAAACACGTACCGAAGACGACAATGCTTATTGCTTAGTACATTTGAAGTGATCCTCATTTCACAATATGGTATCAGAGCCTAGTTGCAAATGTACAAAGCCAAAAGGGAATAATGAGATTATTCATAGAGGGATCCTATAACAAAAATCAAAGGTAGCAGAGCATTTTACCCCATAACTTCAGAAGTTGGCGCAGCATTGTTTTCAAAAGACGAAGCAGGTGTTGAATTGGTAAATTTAGAGTATTGTCAGAATCTAATTGTCCTTAAGGTTCTCAACCATAGATGCAGGTCAATGAGAAATCTAAGGAGCGTGAAATTATAATCTGGGAGTACTCCTTGTAGGATTGGGAGAAGGATTGCTTCACATAGGGAAAAAATTTATGATTTTGGTCCCTCGAAGTTCCCAAGGATAAATGATGTGAAATGTTGTCGATCCAATTGACTATAGCAACTATGTAAAGCTTTGAAGTCTTGTGTTCAACACTTATAGAGATATGGTAAACATATCATTGATCAACAATTGTTCCAACCTATCCAAAATTGTTTTCAATAATTGCCATTCACTATTGAAATATTTAGATGGTGTAGAGATACCAGAGTTGTACATTTCATCTAAAAATGCTTTGACCCTAGAGTGTTGTGGTGGAATTAAGAACCAGCTCTCATTCCAATATTGTGACATGGTGGGGTCTTCCAAGTTTGGGACGTATTTCAAATTTGACTGTGCTCAAACTATATGGTCGTGATATAAATGAACCATCAGTTGTTACATGTTGTAGCATGTTAGAGGAGGTTTACTTTTTTGCATTGAAGAAGATATGGGACTTTTACAGCTTGTCTTATTATGTCTATGCAATTGTGAGAGGGTTCAAGGTCCTCCCGATATTGGTGGTTGCCACGAATTACACGTGTTTCATCTACTCTACAATGGTGGTAAGTATTCTGAGTCATTATTTCCAAAAATGGATGGCTTCCCTCTATTACGAGAAATGAGACGAGATCTTGCCACACTTGAATGATGTTGTTACGTCGAAGGAATTGGAAGAGTAGTAGAGGTTATAGGACAAGGAAAAGTAGATAAAATGAGTTAATCGCAAGAATGTTAGTGTGGAAATGCATTCGCATATCAATAAAGAAACCATTCCCTTCAAACGTGGAACAAGTCAAACATTTCTAAATCGACAAATGGCAGGGGACGTGGAACAAACTTCAAAAGGGGGAGTCATTAGACCCCACAAGGAACGTAGACATGTAAAGACAAAGTTTTGCTAAACACCGCACTGACTTGACATGAGTAACTAGGAGATAGAATCCTCCACACGGCATCTACACACATCGAAAGGATAAGGGAACAAAGTCTAGGCAATAGAATTGTGGGGAGTATGTGTCACACAAAAATGAGGAGACGTGCACAATACTCAATGCATGCCTCATATGTGGTAGGTGATAATATAGTGTAAGAGGCTAGAGTTGAAATGTCATTGGGTAATAACCACTAAGTTCATAGGCCACGTGGATAAGGTGGACCCACTAATAAGTATGCAAGACCATCGAATACTAGAGTACAGAAAGAAGGTATTAAAAACATTTGAATAAAGGTACATTGGAGGTATATTATATATTTAAATTTTTCTTTCTCACCACTACTATAATATGGCCTAAACATATAATGAATGTATATAGAGTTTTGAGATATTTGTCAATTCAAAGGGATAGTGGTTTAATTTTGAAAATGATTAAATGTCTAAATATAAAATGCATATATAGAAATATCTTTTAATTTAATAATTTGACATTACTAAATGTAAGAGGATTAGTTGATGTGCAACAAGATAGTAATATAATCTCTTATGAATATAAGTGAATATAGATTAAAGTATATCTTTAAATTAGATATTTATCTATATTGCATTGGAATGATCTTATATTATTATACAAAATTATTTATTATACTTGATTATTTTATTTAATCAATGAAATCTCTATCTTATTTGTATTTGTGTATATACTATAAGACCCATGAGCCTTGATCTTTTCATTCAAGAATGTTACTGTAGGAAAAAGGCAATTGAGATTCAGAGGGAGCCTGACATTTCATTAGAGACAACCTCGAAAGAGAGGGAGTAGGCAGAGGATATGAGTCGGTCAACCTTTAGGGCCCATTTGGTGAGCGGAATAGGAATATGTATTCTGGAATAGAATGTATTCTTGTTCTCCATTTGGTTCAGCGAATATTTGATGGGAATTCGCGGACCCAAAAATTTATGTTTTCTAAAATAAAATAAAATGGAATAGGAATACGTATTCCAATACCACCTTTTTTGGTGGAATTGCAAAACCCCATTTTTGGGCCAAAAATGGAATACATATTCCATTTTTGCTTTGTATTCCAATCCCGTTTTGGTGCATCCAAACAAGGAATTCACAATTTTTGGAATACGTATTCCTATTCCGCTCACCAAACAGGCCCTTAGTAATCTCGATTATATTGATTCAAAGGAAGTAAACCATGTTGAGATAGATTATCTAATGATCAACAAATTGTAACAATCAAGAGGACTATGATTCATGAATATATCTCACGACTATGTGATTTTAATGGACCTACCCCCTGTGTACATCATGAGGAAGTGACGACTTCCAAATGATGACACTTGTATTTGCAGAAGTTACTGTAAAGTGTCGATCTTACATTAACTTAATTTTCTATTATGATGGATACCTTACGATATATATGCAGAACATGGTAGATTACACTATGCATGGTTGATGTTTATATAGTAGCTTTATGACAATGGGTGTGCACATACCTTATAAACATTTTGAGTACATGGTGAATATTATGCAAATTAATTTTCTAAAGGCCATTACACAGAATATGTGGTGAATATTATATGACTTGATGTTCTGGAGGCCATTACTCAAAGTACTTGGTGAATATCTTGCATCTCATTCTGGAGGTCATTACTCAAAGAGTATTTGATGAATATCATATGTTGATATTCTTTAGAACAATACTCAAATGTGATATCAAAATGTTTAATATCGAGTGTTGATATTCTAGAGACCAGAGTATCTGGTGAATATCATATATTTTGAAGGCCAATACTCATGATATCAAATGTGATATCAAAATGATGGATATCTTTTGATCAAAGATATCCTTAAGGGCCCGTTTGGATCGTGGATTTGAGGTGGAATTAGAATTCCGTATCCTAATAACTTTTCAATCCACTGTTTGGGTGTGCGAAACACGAATTAGAATTTGATAGAAATGGGATTTAGTATCCTCATTTATAGCCCATTTCGTGGATTTCGTCTTCCATCGAAATACCTGGAATTGGTCATAAACTCGTTTTAATTCCAATTTTTATTAAAATGGGCATATGATATTTGTTGAAAGCGATATTTTTTTCACATCCGCGAGCAGCTGTTTCATTTCTCCCGCTCGAATGTATCCCTTGCAATGTGCTCGGTTTGCTCGCTCGACCAGGTACGTCTCGGCTTTGTGCATTTTTTGCTTTGGACGAGGGTTCTACTCCATTCATATGGGTTTCGTTTTTTGCAGGTTGTAGAGGTTTTTTTCAGGTTGCAATCTTTAGCGGCGGGTAGGGCTTTCGCAGCGGCTTCCATCGTTTTCTTCAAGTTGCAATCTTCATTAGCGGTAGGGCTTTCACAGCGGCTTCCATCGTTTGGTAGGGCTTTCGCAGCAGCTTCCATACCATTTCTTTGGTAACTTAAACCCTTGACTGGAAACAAATCTTTGGTAACTTGTTCATGTCGGTATTCCAATTCCAATTCCTAAATGTGCAACCAAACGGAGGAAATGTGCGTTCTCATATTGAATTTTTGGTGAACCAAACGGGCCCAAATCAAATCCCCAAAACCGAAACTTGGATTTCAAGTTCTAGAATCCCAAATCAAGGATTCCGGATGCCAATTCTAAAATCATATTCGAGCAACCAAACGGGCCCTAAAATTTGTCAGGCCTAGTATTACCAATGGTGTAATATCTATATTGTGTTTATCCTCCCTAGCTAAGAGGGAGTGTTGATATTTGGTAGCTTCTATGGGATAAACCTATATCTAATTATACATGAGATATATATATATATATATATATATAATTAAATTTTTTATTATATTAATCATCTAACTAATGAATAGACATGTCCCATTCATAGAACATGTCTCTTCATTGCTTATTCTCAATTGAAATAAAAGGTCGCTGCCATTTGGAAAACACTTTCCGAAGACGGCAGTGCTTAGTACATTTGCAGTGATCCTCATTTCGCAACAACTAAGTACAATGCATTGCCTTGTAGATACCTACTAGTTCCTTGAGATAATTTTATCTCCATATATTTGACAGTTGTGACTACATGACGATTTGGTATCTAGCATTGGCAAGTTTTATGCTTTACTTGAGTGAGATCTTAATGAGTTGTTTCACAACTATGGGTATGGTAATGTTTACATCAAAATAGTGTTGGCAGAGAGTTGGCAGAGCAACTCTCTTGAAGTTGATATGGGATCCAAGCATTTGGTTTCAGCATGCAAGTGCAGATTGCTTGAGGGCAAGCAATCTCCGAGAATAGAGGAATATAATGCCCCGTCATTGAGACATTATAAGTCAATTAAATTAATTGAGTATTCAGTCGTCAAATTATATCAAATTTAATGACAACATAATTTAATTATTTAATAAAGCATAGAGCTTAGTGAATAATCGATAAAGTTATTTGAAATGTTGCTTCTGAATTCGATTGTGAGAGTATTTTTTCAACAACATTTAAGAACACAATCTCTGATCCATCATTAGGATGAAGAGAGAATGTACAGAGAAAGAGAAAGGAGAAAAAATCCGGATGATGGATCACAGAGTCTGCTGCATAACGTTGATGAAAAATACACAATTGAATCCAGAAGCAGCATTTCAAATAATATTCATGGATAGTGGAAATCTATTCACTATTATCAATAAAGTTATTTTATTATTATTTCCTTAATTTCAAATTTAAAGTGAGAAAAATAAAGGGACAAAGAAAAGGAATGCCAAGAGACAGACAGGGAAAATGAAGAGTCACTGGGATGTGCTATTAATGAACATTGAGAGGTTCATTCTCAGCAAGCTTGGTTTATTATTTTCTCCTAGATATTTTGGAATAGAAACCTTCGGGATATTTTGGTGGATTAAACGGAAACCCAATTCATTTCTCTGGTGGACTAGCAACAGAGTTCACAGCTGAGCAAACTTGTTAAGTATTCATCTAAAGAAAAACTGGCAGAAGTAGAGATATTTCATATGTGTTGGGAAAATAAGGTTGTAATGATTTATCTATTTTGATGGCAACATTCCCATTTAATTTTTCGGATCTTTATTTCAATCTACTATAATATGATTTTATCTATTGGATGAATATAATCAGTTTGCATGCAAATTGTTGGTTTAAATTCCTATGGTATATTTGGAATAAACTGGAGTAAATATCCATAGCAGATATTTCACTTTCCTCGAGAAGTGTACTCTTTATTTTTGTTTGGGATACAAATAGCAATCTGTGCAAACTTGAGATCTTACTAGGTTAGATTAATGATCTTAATAAGGTCTAAAATAATTTTTTGTCTTGTTTTAGCTATTGAAATTCTTTGGCTTTTAGAAAATCTAGGAACAGGGATTGGTTTCAAAGAAAGAAGAGTTTTCCTTGTCTAGAAAACTCATTTTCCTGGTTCCATATTGTTGCAGTGCAGGTAATTATAACTTCGCAGATTTCTAGGAAGGGATTACAAGAGTTGATTGATGCAAGGCAAACCATTGTCAATAATATCTGAGATTAAGTATGTCAGACAATTTTTTCAGGAACTACCTTAAATTTCATAAGTAGTAAAACAAGAAATACCAAGCCATCCTAATGAAGGACCAAGGACTCAATGACAAACACAAGAATCATCAGGTTGACAATAATGTTTCATTCCAGACATTGTGAAAACTAATAAAAAGATCTCATCTATTGAGCCATCTATGCTATAGCATGGTACAACATGGATGTGCACAGTGAGAGCCATGCTTAAGTTGCTTCTACTACCTATTCTTTATTTTGTCAAAACTGAGATACTCTGATCTGTTAAACTTTGATGTCTATACTCTATGAATCCCTTTTAGTAATATATTATCAATTCAACAAAAATATTCTTATATGATATTATTAATATTAATAACAATGCAATAAATAATTGTTGCAAGTTTCTCCATTTCTTTGCAGCCATGCCTATGACGTCTGCTCAAACCCCTCCAACAATCCTCTACAGTTAAACTATGTTTGTCTGGGTTTTGTGGGCCATTATCTAGGGGGGAAGATGCAATTCGTGACACCAACCCAAATCGCTCCTCTAACATTTACAGTGTTGATGCCCTCCCCCTTAGGCTTTGGCAGTTCTGCAACTCGTGTGCATGGATAACAAGCTCCTCAAGCAGTGGGATTGAGGTGAGCTGAAGAAAATGTCTCCAATGCAAAAAAAATATTGTGCAAAAGGGAATGTCAACAGGTTTGGACAATTCACCCACTAAGATCTATAATGTGAGATCTCACACATTGAAGGGGAGCAGTGCTGCGGAGGATGACCCTTCACACAAGTTGAACAATCCTAATATTCAAATTTCCGATGAACTGGATGGCAACCAAGCTTCACCATGAATTCCCAGTGGATTCTTAGGCTCTTTGCCCATCTGCATCACCTTTGAATGTCAACCTTGGGGAGGAGATTTTGGTGAAAGTAGTTGAGAATGTGGGCTACTTTTCAAAGCCTTGTTTGGTCGACTGATTCCACAGATTTTGGCTGAGTATGGCAATGATTCATAGATGGATTTCACACACTTGAGGCCTCATTTTGACTAGCGATCTATAGATATATCCCTATACGCAGGACTTTCCTTGTTGTGATCTTAGATAATATGCAGAATTGCCACACAGTTCTTTGTGACTTTCATTGGGACTGCAAACAATACTTGGAAATGTTGAAACGTCAGCATCCTTTCAACCCATGTACTCAATCCTTATCTGCTATTCCTCTTTGGGTAAGCCTTCCAAATCTACTTTTTCAATTTTGTTTTGAGGCTATTGATAATTCATTGGGAAAATTCCTGGATCTTGATGAGGGATCTGAGAATTTCTTCCACACGACATACACCCGTATCCTGGTGGAGATGGACACCAACAATGGTTTTCCTGCAGAGATTTCCCTCAACACTAAAAAAAGTTGTTGGACAGAGTCATTAGATTATGAGGGTGCTCCCTTTCAATGCTGCAGATGTTTCAGCACTAGTTAGTTAAGTTGCTGCCCAATGTGCCAAACAGCAGAAACATAGTCAAGCATCGTAGTGAAAATATCTCCCCTCACAGCTATTCAGTTGAAAAGGAGGATCCAAATCAGGTTAGAGAGACCATTGATGAGCCTCAGAAACCATCAATGGATGGTCCACACAAGGCTTCACAATGCAATGTCCACCATGCTTCAGAGAAGATAGCTGGTTCCCCTGTTAAAGTGGGAGACAGCGATATGGGAAGAGCTATTCCCTCCGCAGAGTTGTCCCAACCAATTGATGACTCAGATCTAAGAAATTCATTTGATCCTTCAAATTAATCACAGCACACACCAAGGCCTTCTGTGGTTTCTCCCTCTTCTAGGAAGGATGGCATTAAGGCTTCTGCGCTTTTGGTGGTAGGGATGGCAGCAGTTGAGAGGGGCTCTAGATCTTTTCCTCTTAGAGGCCACACATTTGCCTCTGGGAAAGCGGAGGAGATAACCAGCAGGGAGGCTCAAGAAGGTAATTGGAGAGTAGTAGAAAGTAAAAGGCAGAAACATGAGAGAGCTTTCAACACACAGCTTTGCTTCCATTAAAAATGCAGAGCAAATATTGAGATTTTTTCCATTATAGAGGGCACTGTTTTTGTGTTTAGATGTGGTACTATGTCTGTTTGTCTGATCTATTGATGGAGCCTGTTAATGGGTTTTGATGGCTTAAAGCCATGAGCTGTTCTTGAAGCTTTCCATTTTAATCTAATGGGCGCAGCTCCTTAGCTGCTATTTACCTACCACAAAATTTTACTAGTAACAATATAGCTTGTATTAATATTTATGATCATAATAACATATTTTTAAAAAAATTAATTGTTAATAACTTTAATTAATATTCACCATATTCTTGTCCTAGTTTGTTTTATTATAGTTATAGGGATTCTTTAGCATTATCATTAAACTTGATATATAGCTATAAGCAAAGTATAAAATTGTTTGATAAGGAATTTCTTGGGAAAAAATAATAAGAGATTGAAGCTTGCAGTCTCCCAGACATTTCAGATGTGATTTAGAGCACATGATTTACATTTCAACATGAAAATAAGACATTCGTTTCAACCAACTAGATCAGGCATGGCATGGAAAGAGCATAGAATTTGCAAGATGTTATTAGAACCAGAGATGTTTTAGTTTTTAAACACAATTTGTTTAGGGTTTGGAAGGGCTTGCAAGTTTCTTGCTGGCTTCGTTACAAATACATTTACATCTGATAGCTACGATTACAGGTAAAATAAGGCTGTGAACTTAATTGGGTAATACCACTTTCTATTGCAAAGGTAGCTGAGATAAAATAGGCAAGTTCTCTTTCTCTTCAAAAAAGAAAATTAACCTTACCCTGCTAAATAAGAATTATTTTCCTTAGTTATCCCATCTTTTTACGTGACCTGAATAGCACAGATAAACATCCAACAAAACTCTATACTACTTGTTAGGAGGTTAGAGAATCCTAAGAAAGACATATCTGCTAAAGACATTGAGATCCTAAAAAGATAGACATCAAGGAAACAACAGATATTAAATTAAAAATAGAAAGCTACACCAAAAAAACATAAGAAAGTGATAAGAGCTTTCAAAGGGAATAGATTACTGAAAAAAGGAAAATAATTTAAACACTTCTGAGGATATTGAAAGTATGCCACGTTATCATTAAATCTATTTTAGATAATAATTACTAAAGGGGACTGAAGTGAAGATTAATACTTTATTTAATTTGTTGGAAGGGATTTATCATCCCCATATTAGCTAGCTCATCTGCTCTCTTATTCCCTTCCCAATAAATGTGGTTAATTATTATTTTGTTAAGGCTTTGCATAGTTCTAAAGTTGTCGAGAGCTTAGCATCTAACCTCCAGTTAGAAAGAGCTCCTTTCCTAAGAGCATTTATAATTATGGCCGAGTCTCCTTCAATTTCTAACTTAATTTATTCCCAAATGTTTGCATAACAAGAGTCCTACTAAAGCAAAAATCTTTGCCCAGTTATTAGTAGCTTCTCCAATGTATCTTGCTATATTGGCAATCTCCTCTCCTTTGTCATTGTGAATGCAACATCCTATGCCAGCTTTACCTAGTTTGCCTCTTGATGCTCCATCAAAATTTAGCTTGAACCATCCCTTTTTTGGAATTTTCCATACACATTCTTCCCTCGAAGATTTACATTCATCATCCCCGTTTCCCAAGAAGGGCGGGATCTTTAACCCAATACATTGTCCACGCATCTTTTCATCCCAATATGTCATCCTAGCTTGTTTGAAGTTAGTATTAAGCAATCTATTATTTGCTAACTCTAGAAGTCAAATTTCTATTTTGGTAATAAGTTGATTAACCGACATCATGCTATCTTGAAAAATTATTCTATTCCTCTCCTTCCATAGTAAGGGGAGGAGATCCAAAGGCTGTGAAAGATACTATCTGACCTTAAGAGAGGCCAAGACATCAACATATAGAGTATGGAGTTAGGGAAGGCCGTCACCAGGCCTAATTGAGAGCAAAGCCATTTCCAGCAAATAGTTGAATAGTTGAATAAGGGCAATGAAGGAAGAGATGATCTGCAGTTTCTTCCTCAGCTTCACATAATGGGCATCTAGCTGGACCCTGAAGTCATAACTTCCTTAGTCTTTCTACAGTGAGGGTCCTCTAGTGAAGGACTATCCTAGAAAAAAATCCTGCCTTAGGGAGACAAAACTTATCCCAACATAATCTAAGAGGAAGAATTCTTTTAGAAAAACCTTGACAAGATTCTAAAAACCTATAACCTAGTTTAGAAGTATACTCCCCATTACTTCTTAACCCAAATGAGGGAATCCTTCCCTCCTCTGAAGGAAATTTTCCTCAAACGAAGAATTGATTGGAGGAGATTTTTATCTTCTAGTGGAATATCCTCAAAGTCTAAATCTTTCCATTTCTAGTTCATCCCGTTGTCCTCAAAAGTCACGTAATCCCTAACCTTAGATCCCCATTTTGTTTCCAAATCGGATTTGGATAGATGGAGGTAAGGATAAAGTTCAAGGGCCTTATATCCTCCCTATGAGTCTGTCCAAAATAAAGCATCCCTACCGTCCCTTAAATTCCATGAGAAATTGTTCTGTATAATATGTTTGCATTTCAACAAGAAATTCCGAAACCTTGATCCTTTAGAAGGATGAGTCTCTCTGAAAAAATTAACTAGATCTGGGGATGAAAGGTATTTATGAGTCAACATTTTGACCCATTTTAGGTAGGGGAATCTGATCATTCGCCAAACTAACCTTGCTCCCGAAGCTATCCCTTGAAATTTGAAATTTTTAATTCTTGCTCCTGCTTCTTTAGATCTACAAACTTGGTCCCAAGAGAGGAGGGAAAGCTTTCTTTTCTCTGCACGTCCTTGCCAGAAAAAGGGCCTAAGGCAACAACTAATGATAATTAGTTTACTGCTGAGAAGATCCATACAGGAGAGTTGATAAATAGGCTGAGCTGACAAGACTGAAGAAACCATGGTCTTCCTCCCTGTAGAGGATAGCCACTTACCGTTCCAACTAGCCATTCTCTCTTTTACTTTCTCTATGAGAGGGTCCCAAAGCTTTGATATATTATGGCCAGAGTTTAGAGGAAGGCCTAAATATTTACAGGGCAGAGTGCCCTTTTTAAAATCAAGGGTAGTATATATTAGTTGTTCTATGTTAAGATTAGTATTAATGAAGAAGATTTCTGATTTGTCTTTGTTAATCGTTTGCCATGATGCCTCAATGTATTTATTTAAGATACTTTTAAAAGCTAAAGCCTCATTTAATGAGCTTTCCCCATATAACATGGTATCATCTACAAAATGTTGAGAAGTAGAATCATGGTCACTGGTTATCGGAATCCCTTTAATTTCCCCTAGGACTCTAGCCTAAGAAATTGACCTTCCTAACGCATTTGCCATTAGAATAAAGAGGAATGGAGAGAATAGGTCCCCCACTCTAAGACCCAAGAAATACTGAAAAAACCTACCAGGGTGCTATTTACTACAATAGACATCTTCGGGGTTGAGATACATTCGAAGACTAATTTTATCAATTGTTTTGAGAAGCCATATGCTTCTAGACATTTACATAAGAAACGCCAATCTATTCTATCATATGCCTTACTAATATCTAACTTAATAAGCATACTAGGGGATCTACTGTTTTGAACAGAATGAATCACTTCCTGAGCTATAATGATACCATCATATATTGATCTTCTAGGTTCAAAACCTGTTTGCTCCTCACTAATGAAGTTGGATAGAATCTTTTTAAGCCTAGAGGATAAAATCTTGCTAAAGAGCTTATAAAGAGTATTGCATAGGGCAATAGGTCTCATGTCATTAAATGAATCCACATTTTCCTTTTTAGGAATAAGGGCAATAAAAGTGTAATGGTTTTGATTCACAAAGGGCAATACTCACGGACTAACACCCATCTTTGTCCTCTCAATATCCCTTGAGTGGGGTTGTATAACTATATTTCTATTAATATATGGCTTCAGCCTCTTTCTTATCAAAAAACAAAGAATTACTTTTAATAGACATGAAACATCATCATTGGAACAATTTTTCTGTATAAATTAGAAAGTGTCAGCAGGTGACAACAATTTTAATGTAGGTTGGCCAAGTTCACAACCCATCTATTTTGATCTTATGCTGCTCTGTAAAATTAACGGAAAACTTCAAATCAAAGAGAGTGACAACAAAGGTACATAACAAGCACAAAAGGAGCTCAAATTTTAAATCCATCAAGATATATCCTTAAATGCAGAGATACATAAAATGGCATAAGTTAAAGACTTACATTCGGCCAGGTGTCAGTGATAAATTCCACAATATCGTACAAGATATCTCCTTGAACATCAATCTGGTCTTTTTCAGTTGGACCCTAAAAATAATTTGTACATCTCATTCGATCAACAACACAGGCAGAGCAATCTACTAATGATGTGATGTAAACTGTTTGTGAGCAAACTAATTCGAATACACTTACCTTAACCACTGAAGCGCCACTTGCAAACTTCTTACCAAGTTTTTTAGAAGCATCACTCAATTTTATCCCTGCGACATCCACAATAAAATTTTCAACTTCATGAATTGGCCACGTTCTTGATAACCATTGGTCATGAGAAAAATAAAGTAGCATTGCCAACCAGATAGTACCTCCCTATTACTTCCCTCTTCTAGGGAAAAGATTAAATGCTCTAACAAAATCTAATATCAAGAGCAAAACTAATAATGCCAGAAAGCTTCAGGTAAAAGGCCAGCCTACCAAACATATCAAGACCCTTCACGGTGGTAACACATTTTCGTTTATTTCGAACAACCTTCTCAACTATAACCTCTGGCTTTTCCTGGTAAACAATTATCAAAAGCAACCACTCAATGAACTTAAAACCATATTATATGATAAATGCCATACAGATGGACAGACTGTAAGACATTGCGAACTATAAAGAAGACAATCTAATTAAATCCATAAGCATACAGAGTGACAGATTGCAGCAAGTTAGAGGATATGTAGCACAAATTCATTGTATGATAATTGATTCTTCAAGATAAGAATGCCATACAAATGTTGCAAAAGTGCAAATATAAAGTTTGTGAAGTAATGCATTATTCCTAAAGGGCCCATATTCTCCAAGCAATCAAATACTACCAGCTAAGTCACATGTCAATTTTTAGTCCAATATTCTTTCCTGAAATCTACCCTTCAGAAGGAAAGAAAGGAGTTTCCAATCGGTTAAATTACGTGCAAATTTTGTTCCATTATCAATAAAATCTAGTCTAAATGTTCCAGATTTCTATAAAAGTTTCCAGTAGGCTCTTCGTTGGCTTGTATTACATGAAAATTATGCAACCTAAACCAGTATTGGTTTTATCATTCATGAGTCACATGTTTAGTTTCTGATTGAGAATCAAAGTATACTGTTCTAGTTTGCTAAGAAATATAATCCTTGGCATTGTTCTATTACTAAGTGTTTCCTTATATGCATGTAATATATAGATACATACACATCCTGTAACTGTCTTACCTTCTTCTTAATCTTACCACCTGGAAGCCGTTTTACTTCATCCTGGTTTGATGCACTTCCTGCAACAGCAGAGAAAAGATAAGAAATGAACTTAAGTAGAAAGTAACTACATTAAATGAAAATTCGTAGATTACAAAATTCTGTCATGCTAAACATGGACATTTTCCTTAATCAGAACCAATAAGTTTTGCTAAAATCCTACAAAGAATGATTAACCACAACCTGATAAATGCTTTATTGATTGTCCAGAGAAAAATAGCATCCCAACAAAAAAGTGGATGGCCTACTGAGGAAGAAAGGCTTCCCAACCATGAAACACAAAACAACCATGTTCCACGATGTAGCTATAGATATGAATATATAAATATATATAGATATAGATATAGATATGAATTTTTCAAACTATATTAATATATTGTATGTCTTTTTATGTTTTATATAACTTTTAATGACAACATTTCTAGCAAAACTATGAAGTATCTTGTCTGAGACACAAAATAAGCCCTGCAACTCTGACACTTCAATACATGCACGAAACATAGATTCAACTTAGGCTAGCTTAGAATTATTAGTTAATGTCAAAGTTCACTTGGATTTGTTTCTACTTTGCTGTCTTAAGAAAAATGGTGACCTGTGTTGGTTAATAAAATGTTCTACTGCGTTAACGGGACAAGGACAGAAGAACAGCAGGGGACACATTTCTTGGACATTTCCTAGAGGGCCAAAAATAGGGGACACATCCGCCTGTATCAATCCACCAACGGTGAAATGGTTCTTCCATTGTGCAACAAAAAAATGGTTTTTCTGAATTTCTGGGACAAGGGCATCGGAACACATTTCACATTGTGCATGCATGTGTATAGGTGTGTTAATTTTTTCATTTATATTATTAAATAGCTAAGCATATATTTCTGAATAGCTGAAATTCAAATCAAGATAACATCAGTAAAGATAACAATAATGAGTGATCATTCAACATTTTCCATTGAAATTGGAAATCAAAAATTAAGCGAGCACTGAATTAAGTATAACAATAAAAAGTGCATCTGAATGTCTAATTCTTGATTATCATTAAAAAAATGTTTAGAAATGTCCCATTTTAGTTTATATTTTTACAAAACAAATGTTTTTCCTGGTAGGGTTGGTGGAGAATATTTGGACATCCCTAGCATACCCTTAGAGAATGCGGTCATCCCTCAATGTCTTCAAAAAGTTGGATTTCACCAAATACCTCCATAATAAAGAAAATACCTTGAAGATGTCAAAAATATCCTGGAATGTCTATGGAACATCAAAAACTAATAATAAATAATTACAACATAATGAGGAAGTATCCTTTGAGTCTCTAAATCCCCAAAACACCCATAGCATGAACCCAACAGGTAACTTGTGAAATGGGTTATATTTTTGTTATGTTTTATCAAGATTCAACTGCATAACTTTTGAGTCCAATTCATCGACCTGTATTTCATAAATAACAGTTCACAAGAACATTGAAACTAACTGTGCAGCTTCATCCAAGATTAAGCTTGTTTAACTTGCTAGCCCATTTGCAAAATCTCTAGAGAGTGTCATGCCTTATAAACCATTCATCATAGACCACCTTAGCTAAGTGTGTAAAGATTTACATTAACCCTTTGATTGAACAAAGTACAAGATTTGCAATTGTTTTGATGATTTTGAAATTTACCAAAAAAACCAAATTCCCGAGGGACGCTCTCTTACTGGAGATTTCAGATTTCAAATCGGATCAATTGTTGCACCATTATTGAGTATGTTTCACAAGTTTTACAAGAAGTGGGTTAAAGATTTTCATTAACCCTTTGATTCAACAAAGTACAAGGTTTGCAAAGTTTGAAGCATTTTGGAATGTCTCAAAAAACCAAATTCCTAAGGGATGCTCTCTATATGGAGACTTCAAATTGGAGCAATTGGTGAATCATTCTTGAGTATGCTTCACAAGCTTTACAAGAAATGGTCAAATCAAGATTATGAGCAACAGTATGGAATCTATGGATACAATGATCTCAGAAAGCTGACCTTTCAGAACACTACTTTCTACTCTAAACAACAAATTCACTAGAATTGTGAACTCCAACCACTCTGGTTTGCGTTTTGCTCCCAATTTAACTCTCATCTGGGTTCCTAGAAAAAAGAAAAGAAAAAAAGGAACACCAAATATGCCTAAAAAGTGACTACTAAGTCACTAATGACTCACAAAATGTAAAGTTAAAAATGAAAATATATCCGAACTCTCATTTCTCACTTGCCAAAAACTTCATTCTACTCATTGCAGGCTCTGCAATTATTTTATGTTCAGTTGTAGGGCCCCCATTATTCCTTCCTCTCAATAGTGTTTGCTAGGTGCAACAAGGAAAATCTTTGCAATTTTGGAAGTTTTATAAAATTTCTTCCCAAGCTCCACAAGAACTATTTTCTTTTTTTTCAAATCATTTTCTATTTTTTTGTTCATTTTTCCAATGTATTTTGATATCGTTTTCTATTTTACTTGTTCCTCTTTTACAAGCATTGCTCACCTAGGCTTAAATTACTAGTTTATTGTGCTTTTTTATTTTTCCTAATTTTTTAATAAGCAGTGGTAGCCTGTGGTTGTGACACTTTTTTTTCTTGATCTTTGCTTCTTTTGAAACATGTAGATATACATACGGTAGAGAATGGCTGTGAGTTCTAGATATAGGAACTTTTTTATTTTTTCCATTTAAGGGTTTCTCCAGGTGTACTCTGTTCAATTCCAATTTCACTGCTTGGATCTAGTAATTTTCATTGTTAAATCATTTTCCAATAGCTCATACTTGTTTACATAATTTAGATTGATTGATTTGTTGCACTTGTTTTTATGGTTTGGCTAAAAGCTTATCACACTGGTATAAACTAAAGTAGTAGATAGAGAACAGATTGGTGTAGCTCAAAGCTTTTGACGACAAAAAGTAGAAGATTACTTGGAGATTATACCCGTTGCTAGATCAAGTGACTGTAGTGAATTGGTTTCATTTAGGTAGCAAGAGCAATGTCCAAAGACACGGATAGAGAGATGATGGTGGAGAAACAAGATCCCAAAAGTTGGAAGAAAATAAGACCTACATATCTCTGTCAATTGGAAACTAGATTGGCTGGAAAACATTATCCTAGCCTTGTTCCAAAAGCAGGGTATAGCTCAAGAAAATGAAAAACAAGATTTGCTGTCTAAAAGTAGTTGAAAAAACTCAAAATCCCATGTTGTTTCAATAGTAATTCTCATTTCAAGGTTGAAGCAAACATAGATTTTCAACCATTCCATGAAGAATTGAGTGCAGAGAAATAAATTAAGTAATCATCAACAAATATTTTTCTAAGGCTGAAACTATACGATCTTACTTTCAATGGTGTGAAATCTATGCGTCTTCCTTGCACACGCATAGATAAACACCAGTTTCCAAGAGAGAAGACTCCAAGAAGCTCCTCAAGAAACAATTTTATCCTATATGCTATGAGGAAGAAGGTATCATCCAATAGTATACAAGTGGACTTCAAAACAGGGTAATCCATCTTAGAAAGGACATTTGCTCAAGCTCATTACATGGAGACAGACAAGAAGTAAACTGCATCTTATACTCAAAAAGAGAAGAGCAGAGCAAAATACAAAAGCAAGATGGTGACAGGAAATGGTTAGTTGAAAGGAAAGGAAAATGCCACAAACACAGTTGATTCAAAGTGCAAAGACAAACGTCATTGGAACATTGTGATAAGGACAGGCAAGTGTATGAGACTTGATTTCAGGAACAAAAAAAATGGGAACACTTCCAATGGGGCTTAACTCAGTGAGGTTGACTGCAGCTCTGAAGTGAATAATCATTTATCATGTGCGATCACAGTGAGAAAAGTTGCATATGTTGGCAGCTGTGGGTCTTCAAAGAAGATTAGCAAGACAGATTTTCCATAGTAAGATTCAAATTGAAGAAAAGAAATAGATGTTCAATTGCATACATGTTCTCATGCTTATCTTAGTTTCCCAAAGTCTAGTAATTAAACATGGATTGAATATCAAAAATAGCTCAAATTTATATTCATTTTGTTGACTCAACAAAGTGGTGGAAATCTGATTCACAAAGCTATGTGAAATCATATTTAATCTTCACTAATAAGGTGTTAGCAGACACAATTCCACAATACAGTTGTAAGGTAGTTTTTGAAAGCCCATTTCTGCATCTCGAAGATGCTATTTATAGGAAGGAGGAAAAGTATAAAGTATCCAATGATGGTGTATAATATGCTATTAACTCAAATGCTATCAAGTCCAAGATTTCTATGGTAAGCACTTCAAAAGACAAGCAGTCAATGCTAGTGGCAAGTTTGTGCACAAGATGTTACAAGCTAGATAGTCATTGCACCAAAAGATTGACCTGTCAATGCCCGATACAACCACTAGATTTAGAGAACACATAAGGCGATTGAGCCATGCCATGAATCTCGAAGGTGAACATTGGCAGTTAGTCCAACAATCCCCCCCTCAATGTTACCCAAGGAAATTTGAACTTGTAACCAAGCTCTTATACCACTTGTTACAAGGTAGGGTTGTCTGCACCAAAAGATCGACTTGTCAATTCCTGATACAACCACTCTACTTATAGAACACAGAAGCCAGTTAAGCCATGTCATAAATCCCCTAGGCGAACGTTGGCAGTTAGTCTAACATAGGAAACATGAAAATGAGGTAGCTGAAATAAAATCAGTCCAAGGAAGACATAGTGAAGGCACAAAATGCCACAGATTAGTTGATGCAATAGTTTGGAGATAACTTTCAAGAGCACAGGGGGTTCTACCAATTGGAGCAATAAAGCATGAGATCCAATTGTTTCCTAATTGTCCCCTTCATAGCAAAGGTCTCTATTTGCAAAACCAAGTTGAAGTTGATGCAATCAACTTACAAATGGAAGTACTCATAGACCAAGAAGTGACAAGGCCAAGTACCTCTCCTTGTCGTTCTCAAATGATGATGATGCATAAGAAAGACAGCGTATGGTAGATGTTTGTGGACTTTGGAGCCTTAAAAAAAACAACCGTCAAGGATCGGTATCCACCACCACAAATAGATGATCTCTTGGACAAATTATAACATGCTAAGTACTTCACTAAGTTAGAATTACGTGAGATGTGAGGAAACAGCATTCAAGACAAAGCAAGGGTCCTTTTAATGGATGGCACTTTCATTCAGAGTATTAATGCACAAGAAAATTTCGTAAGACTTGTGAATGAGGTATTCGGACCATTTATAGGCTCTTGTGCAATAGTTTACTTGATGATACTCTAATTATCACCAAGATATATCCCAAATGCTTGGTTCATCTCAAAGAAGTCTTGCAAGCGTCAAGGGATAGAAGTAGAAGTTGTTGTTGAATGGTAAAAATAGTGAGATGGCACACAAACACCTGTCTATCTTGAAAAGTTGTTGGAGATGAAAAGATGAGGATAGACACACCTAAGATAGATGCCACAGTGCAATAACCAACAACTTCCAATGTCACAAAGTTTAGAAGCTTCACCAGAACAGTGCAATGCATAGACAAAATTGCGATTTCATCTACAGCAGCAATTTCACATGGTAGTACAGACAGTGGAAATTGCTTCAAATTGAGAGACAAACAGCAGAGGGCTTTTAAAAAACTGAAGCATAAAATCATCCCATGCTTTGGCTTTGGTCCTTGCCTAACCTTCAACAACCTGATGCTAGACCCATTGGTTATCATGATTATGCAAGGGAGCTGTTCTATAACAGAAAGGAAGACCCATTGGTTATCATTCTAAGCTCTTCAGCAGATTAATCCCAAAATGCTGCACAAATGACAAGAAATTGTATGCTCTAGTCTGCGCAGTCAAGGAAAGGAAACAGTACTTGATGAGCAAAGAAACAATTGTCTATAAAGATAGACTAGGCATTAAAAAAAGATGGATTTAGTGCAACAATTCCAAACAGTTAGCAAGCACAAATAGAGGTTACCAACAAACTAGCAGACATGTCATCTTGGCCAACCCTATTTTCAATGGCTAGTGCACTTTCTCATTTGGAACTCTCACCAAATAAGTGAATGCAGAATATTATTGGCATAAAGGACTTTGAAGAGTTTACAGGCAAGGGTAAGGTTGTGAATTTTGAGCCGAACATAGAGTATTAATGCAAGGAGTATTGCTCAATAGATTGGGCAAGTTTTGAATTCCCTAAGAAAGGAGGTATTTCTTAAGAGAGGCTCATATTTTGAAAGGTTGATGGTTATTCTAAGTCTGCTACTTGAAGGAGGCTCATATTTGAAGGAGGCTTATACTGAAGAGGTCAGAATTTGACCCATCCATGTACAGTCTTAGACTTAAAGAGGTTAGAATCCCACCACTCCAAATCCCAGCTGGGAGTTCAACCCCCAAATCTCCGCGAGCCTATAAATCTCCAATTCAACCTTGAAATCAAATTGCCCTTCCCAAGTTGGTTTGATAAAAGAAAAGGATGATTTAAATCAAATTTAGATGCAATTTCATATCAAGTAATTGTTGAAGATTGTAGCTGCTAAAGAGATCTTTATCTCTAATTTTGCTATTATGTCAAAAACCGGAAAGCTATTTATTATTATATTTGAGATAATATTTTATAAAGAGACATGCATAATGAGAAGAAACATGCATTTGAAAATGTGAAGAAATCATGTATCATGCAAAGAATCATGTTCTTGAAAATATGAAGAGACCTGTATTTGGAAATTGAAGAGACCTTCGGTTGTGATATGAAGGGTCTTTCAATTCCATATATATACATGATTACCTTGTGTGAATATATAACACATCAAGTGGAATTGTACTTGAACTTCTATTATTAATAAAAAAGATATTTTTCTGGTGTGGCTGGGTTTTTCCCTTCAAAAGGGTTTTCCCAAGATAATTTCTTGTGTCCTTTGTGCCTATTTTTAATCTATTATTCTTAATTGTTGTTTATCATTATTTCTGGGCAAAACATTAACAGCAATGGCATGTGGACTTTCACATTTTCTCATTGTTGTTACACTTACTATTTTGTGAGTTATATAAGCTTTTCTCTTGTTTTGCAAGGAGTAATGGGGGATGCTTGAGAGCAAGGAAGGGCTACGGCAAGATCAGGTTGAAGACTTCAAGCAAATACAAAATGGAAATTTCAAGCTTCAACTCATAAGTCATTCATTAGAGCACCAAAAAAGATGGAATTCAAGGATTAAAGTTATTCAATGAACAAGGAAATAACCAGGTCTACAATTGGAGAAAATTGTCACAAACTTGAATTTCCTTCAAAAGTCCAAGTTCAATTGGAAAGTTCCATCTCCTTGAAGAACTACATCACTTTTACAAGACCAAGGCTAAAATATTAGGATTTTGAGCAAAATAAGTTCAACAACTGCAACAAGAAGATGAAGAAAATTCATGGAGAT
Organism: Cupressus sempervirens; assembly: GCA_028749045.1. Classification (NCBI taxonomy): domain Eukaryota; kingdom Viridiplantae; phylum Streptophyta; class Pinopsida; order Cupressales; family Cupressaceae; genus Cupressus; species Cupressus sempervirens. The sequence goes on along the minus strand of CM053785.1, from coordinate 390,904,835 downwards.
AAAACAATTTGGGAAAACAAACCATCAGGATAAACTAAGGGCTTCATAAAGTTGAGTATCAAGAGATATCACTTCATCTCCAAGAAATTGATAAAGTTTATAAGATAAGCGCATTGAGGCAGTGCCCTTTCATCTTCAACCAATTAGAAAATTCCAATTTCACGTATCCAAGACCATCCAATCAATTTCTCACAAGTGTACATGTGGAGGGCATTTAGTGTTTTCCCCAAATTCATTTTCTTATTGGTTCACAAAAGCTGTGTAATTTTCTCAATGGCCCACAAAGTGATACTTCATTGTAATTGGATAAGCATTTAATGCTTGTAGTTGGTAGTTACAATAGGTTTGAGTTGGCATTATTTTGGCCCTTGATCTTGAATCAATCTTGGTCGTTCATTGTATTTGGAACAACTATATAAGGCAAGACTTTCTCATATGTAACTCATTAGATTAGCTAGAGTACAGAGCGACTTGCAAAGATTTTTGCTAATATACAAACAAAATTATTCCTTCTTCGTTGTTGTTGGTGAATGTCTGTGAAGATTGGATTATTGCATGGTTTTTACATTTCCTCATTTAGATTAGGATTTCCATTCATGTTGACTAGAAGTAGAAGTAGAAGAATGGAAGATATTTTGTTCATGAATAAAGGTGAAACTTATGTGCATACCTTTTGATACTTGTAGATTGTAAGGTAGGTATGAACTTATTGCAAGCATTTAACATCAATTGGAAATGTTCATTGGGATTATCTCATACTTAGGTATTTGAATGAGCGTTGACAATATGAAAATCATTCAAGCATCCTTAAAGATATCACCCTCCTATGTGTGCTTAATTAGGTAAAGCAAGGATTGGTTAGAGTTCCACCTTACTATCAATAGTTTCTTACAAGGATTGGTTAGAGTTCCACCTTACTATCAATAGTTTCTTACATTGTAGTGTTAGCCTAGTTTTCTAAATCAGTTCCTATTTAGAATTTGTTTGATTTGAAGTAGTTAGAAACCCATCATTGCCAAATCATTCACATTTGCAAAGTTGAAGTCTATTGAATGAACAAATTGGGTAGTAATTGAAGACCCATCGTTACCAAATCATTTGCATTTGCAAAATTGAAGTCCATTGAATGAATATTGTAAGTCTCCAACTGAATACCAACAAATCACATCACACAACTAAGATCAGTCCACAATAAGAAGGAACCTTGAGGTTGTCTTAATTGAGCACACAATCATATACATCGTTTAGCATCTAAACTTCCTTATTCGAGAGACAATTTAATCTTAAGTGTTTCATCCTGCATGTTGAAGTGGTCACAAAACTCACATTAACAACACCCCACTCATAGACTCAATGAAAAAGGGGGGCTTTAAAATTAAATGAAGTGAATTAATGGACCTTCCAAAAACTAAAGGAAGTAATGAGATCATGTCTTGTTTTAGCCATCCCCGATTTTACATTACCTTTTGAATTGCAATGCGATGCTTACGGGGAAGGTACCAATGTGGTCCTTATGCAAAATAAGCATCCCATCACATTTGAAAGTCATAAGCTCACAAAGACTAGGAAATATTATTTCATCTATGATAAAGACATGTTGGCATCACGCATACCTTAACCAAGTTGAGATAATACTCGATTTCTTGAAAATTCAATGTTAAGACAAATCATAATAGCTTGAGGTTCTTCATGAATCAAAAAGATATAAACGAGAAGCCAAAAAGTGGGTAAGCAAGAAACAAGTTTACGATGTTGATATTGAGTATGTAAAACGGGCAAATAACATTGTAGCAAATGCTTTATCATGACTACCCCCATTGAACTCCAAAACAAGCATCATTGCATATTGGAAGACAATATCATTGTTGAATATATCAAAGACCCACTAGTTAATGTTAAGAAGGCAATTTACCCAATAAAGATTACAAAGTAGTAAAAGAGCTTATCCTATATAAAAATAGGCTATTTGTTGTGCCAACTCAAATATGAGGGATAAAACCATTAAGGAATACCATAACAATCCCTTAGCCAGCCACCAAGGGTACTGAAAAACCTACAATAAATAAGAGAGAAATACTATAGGAAAAGCATCAAGAAAGATGTCCTAAAGCATATTCAAGAATGCATGACTTATCAAAGAAACAAAACTAAGAAAAGCTGCCCAAAAGGTCTTCTACAACCTTTATAGTTTCCATATCAAAAATGGCAAAGTATTTTTATAGATTTTATAATAGGGTTACCTAAATTTCAATGGAAGGATTGCATCTATGTAGTACTGGATCAGCTCACCAAGTATGCTCATTTCATAGCAATATCCACTAGATTGGCTCACCAAGTATGCTAATTTTATAGCAATATCCACTAAGTATCGAACTCCACAAATAGTCGAAGCATTCTTCAAAGAAAGTTGTGGACTACATGGTCTTCCAAGAAACATTGTCAACAACCCAAATAGTCGAGCTTATTTTAGCAGGAACTCTTCCACTTAGCAGGAATTGAACTTACACCCAACACAAGTTATCACCCTCAAACAAATGGACAAATCAAAATCATTAACAAGTGGGTATACTTAAGAAATAATATCACTAGCCAATAGAACGTGTGGATGTAAGGATTACATCTTATGAATATTGCTACATTACAACTCACCACATGTCGATCAAGATGAATCCCTTCAAGGCATTTCATGGTGATGAGGAAACCGCAAAAGTCTAAATTTACAAGAAAGTCAAATCGAGGGGCTAAAGATTTCGTGAAATGAAGTATGGACATCATAAATACCCTCAAAGACAATTAGCATCAAGCACAAAATCAACAAAAGGTCTATGTTGATTGCAACAGCATCGAGAGAACATTTGTCGTTGAAGACTTAGTCTCCTTGCTTCTACAGCAATGTAAGAAATCTTCAATCAAGGTTAGCAAAGCTAAACTAAAACAGCAGTTTATGGGTCATATAAGATCTTAAAGAAAATAAGCAAGGTAGCTTACAAATTGGAGCTGCCTTAAAACAACTACATTTACACTGTCTTTCACGTGTCCCAACTCAAGAAATTCCTAGGGCAACACAGTGCCATGTGTGCAGTTACTCCCACTTGATGACAAAGGTAAACCAACCTTGAAGCATGAAGTTGTTCTCAATATAGGCAGAAAGCAACTAGGAATAAGACTATTCCTGAAATCCTGATCAAATGGAAAGCCCTGCCTATGGAAGAGGCTACTTGCGAGGGAGAAGAGATCTTCAATCATCCAAATCTTTACTTACTTGAGGGAAAGCAAATGTGGGAAGGGGAGACTGTCATGCCCCCGCCACAAAGAAACATCTATTATAAATAAATGAGCAGATTTTTAATCAGCAACAACAATATATATAACAGCAAGTAGCATTAGCAATTATAAAGGGCACCAATCATTACCTAAATAATGATCCTTAATTCATTTTACAGCGATCCTTAAGAATTGTAATTTTAATCATAATGTGTTTTCCAACAATAACCAAGGGGTATTGACAAGCAGTCAAATCCCCTCACAAGGGACAATCATCCGAAAGGGACAAGTTCAACATCATTGACGCTACATAAGGCTACGGGAAGGACAAGGGACATCATCAGATCAAAAACAATCAGCGAGCCAATACAATTACATCAAGGAAGGTCAATCAAGAAGATTGAAGCATTCAACACAAGAGCAAATAAATCTAAGATCAACTCCTAGAAGTCTAACAGTAAATACATCAAAGGAATTAATCTTCAGACCAGGCATAATACAGCAGTCTAATATTATTTCGGATCTGCCCTTCACAGCACTCTACATTCTCACAAACAATTGAGGTGTGTACATGTATAAATCTATGCTCCATGGGGACATATCCCCTGTTTTTTTACCCTCATTCTCGTACCATGGACAGTACAGGGATGCTGGGACAGCAGTTTGAAGTACCCTATCCATCCCCAATTTGTGCAGAATTCAGGAACGTTTTCAAGACAGCTCTGAGAGTGGTTAAGGGTGTAGGGAAGGGCCACAAGCACCCAAAACGGCCAGGGTACCCCTAGGTGTCCCCTAGGCGACACCTGGCCATCCCAGGGTCTTTTGGCCATCGCCTACAGCCCAGGCCACTTTTAGTATGCCACTTTTAAAAAACACTTCTAATTTTTGAAAAAAGGCATGTTGTGCCCACAAGGACACCCAAACCACATTAAACAATACCAAAGCCTAATCTAGGCATAAAATAAGCAAAACGACAGAAAAATATCATTTTCATGTTGAAAATAAATAGAAGAGTAGCAAGAGAAGAAGCAGATGGTCAAGGAGTGCACAACAATTGAAAGAGAAGTTCGGGCATCACATCTACTTGATTTGAACTCTTAGACCTAACATTTGTTGATTATGGACAGCAATATATTATTAAAATTTTCTCTGTTTACTATTTACAATTTATGCCATGGTTAAAACTTGGAGCCTTTTGACAATTTCCTTATAATTTGAATATATATGTATGCATATTGACAGTGAAAGTTTCTCCAATGATGAATCAAAAACACTTTTCCAAACCCTTCTAAATGTATTTGGCTTCTACAATATCCACGACAAATGTTTTATCAATTTTAGGATATGCATATTTGAAATTTCCTATTTCTTAACGGCCGTCTCCTTGTTGTCCCCTAAAATTGCCCAAACCCCATGCTGCAAACACGTCTTGTTGTCCCTGTCCCAATTGCTTGGTGGAACATTGATATTGATAAATAGATAGTGTTTATCCCTGATGTGAATATTCATAAGATAGAATATAAAATATGCATGAATGGTTGAAATCCATCTTGTAGGAAGGATCAAGGGTTTAATGGTAGGGCTATAAAGAGGATTTTATCGTATAACTGGCTCCTATGGCCAGGAGGGCATTGTTATCAATCCACTCTTGGACTCAGGTGGAACAGCCAAGATACTTGTCGAGTTTCGTCCTCCAAAACCTAATGCATTTTTATAATATTATTGGTATTATATGAATGTGATGTGATCTTGCCTACCCTAACAATTGGTAGTATGCATGAATATATGTGTGTGTGTGTGCACGTGCGTATATGTATATATCTATATGCGTGTGTATATGTGTGTGTGTGTGTGTATATATATATATATATATATATATATGTATATGTATATATACATGCACATATATATGTCTCTTATATTATAATGGTAGGGTTCGATACCAAAAGCACATCATTTAATGAGATATTGTACTTGGTAAGATGTAACTGTAACCCTAATTTGTTGCAATTGTGATTTTAGGACAAATTCTATGGCAAATTAGGAAGAGGACATTACAATTGATCACAATTCACCACTTGTCACAAATTAAAAACTTTGGATTGTTCTCACAGTTCAAGCAGCTAAATGTGATTGCCACAAAACAATTTTTAGATTTTATGTTACACTTTAATAAAAAACAATAAAAAATTATTTAAGGATAGTTTTTCTTTTATGAATACATTGTTGAAACCTGATTCATATCCAACACAATCATTGTGAGACAATTTGTGAAGATAGACAATATGCTTTTTGACATGATTCATCCAAATCTAGTTTGCATGAAGCAAATCCACAACGAGAGGACAGCAAATGTAACGCAAATGATATTAGATGACATTTATGGGATGACGTGAAATGAATTCTTAATTTCACTAAAGTAAACATGAATGTGATCCACTTAACCGACATGGAGAGGCCATGTTTGGCAAAAGTAGATGATAACATCAACATAATGATTAAGAAGATGAAGTACATCATGGCTGAAAAAGAGCAAGACCATCAAGAAACATTCTTCAAAGAGCTACAAATAATTTGTGCTAAGCGATGGAAATGACTTCCCCACTACATCTTCTTGCCTTGCACTGATTCCGAGCATTTACAACAATGAGATCCTTCCTTGGTTGGCAAGATGCCACCATGCAATGATGTAGATGTCAATGAAGGATATAAGAAAAAAGGGAGTTTTTCTTATTATTTAATAACTCTCGCTCTCACCTTGCCTCAATAAGTTGCTAGTTCCTATTCATCTAAGCAAAACTGAAGTACATACATCACCATCCACTCAATGAAGCAAAACCAATAGCCATTAGAGGCAAAGGAGCAAGTTTATTGTAGTCTAAAACATGCCTTCTTAGACCAAGTTGTCAGATGTAGACCAAGAGTGAGCTGACTTAAGTTTTTGCTGCCACACAATATTCACTTTATAAGGAGTGAGATAGCCAGCAACTTTTACCACGTATGATTCATCTAGTCTATATGCATCATCAAATATCAATGGTGATAATAATGATGTTGGTCTTAAAGACTTGATAAGAACCTATATGACAACAATTACGAAGTGTATTATTTTAATATTGATTTTACAAATTAATATCAAATTTGTATACTATGTTTCAAAAATGTAACATTTATAGTAGTTTTGTCTAATGTATGAATCATCTATGGTATTCTAAACTTAATTCTTGTTTTCAGGATGCAAATGTGTATGTATTCACTATTTTAAATGTTTTGAATACAAACATACTCAAAACACACCCACCTCAAAACATGTCACATTGGCATACCATACATATACCCACAGCGGATTCCAATTTGACAACTTAGCTCTGGGATGCATATGTGTCTCTTCTAACATGTTTAGGATCTACCTATTTTTATTCACCCCCTGGCCAGTTAATAAATTTGTTGTTTTGCTTTAAACTTTTATCTTATAGCATCATGTTCTACTTGCCACCATTAATGGATATAGTTTTAAATTTTTAATTCCCACTGAACTATTGTGATCAGGAGTGGAAAATAGTATAAATTATATATCTTTCTTGCTTGGCAGAAGCAGATCCACCTCCATAAAGGTTGATCCAAAAAGGCCCATTTTGTAAAAGCAATGATGAGATATTATAACTACAAGACATCCTTAAACAGCATAACATAAAGAAATTTTTTATTTCTTCAACCCATGAACACAAATAATAGATTAATCCTCCAGCTTTTAAGGACTGGGTAAAGAGAGTAGGAAATTTGCACATTTTAAAACCAATATCTTCATCTATGCAGTGGCTGAAATCTATATAACTTTTCCTTCCTTAATCACAGGACTGTACCTTGCAATTAACCATATGAAACATAATGCAGCACTCTGCATATCCAACCGTCTGTTAATTGGATACCAGGCACTTTAGGATCAGATGAAGGAACAAACAAGATCAGCAGATGGTTTCTATTTCACAATTCAAGCAAAGACTTAAAATCCTAGAACCAGATGGTCATAAGCTCAACTTAGAGCTCTCGCAACAAACCTAACCATGACCCACAAGATATAATATTCCAACCAATATCTACTTTTTGGAAAACATGGGCCCAACAAGACTTCACAATGATGTAAATCGATTTCAGTGAAAAAAAAATCAGATTTGATTACGATAATCAATGGAATAGCATATCATCGAGGACAAGAGATGTTACAGACACATAGGCATATGTACTTCAACTATCAGGGTTCGTTATGAAAATAATATCGTTATGTTAGCATTACCCATCCAGGGCCCTAACAGTCTGTCGGACTCTCATCTAGTATTTACAACAGGATGTCGCTATACATAAGACCCAGATTCAAACCCCAGCGGGCATGGAAGCATTGCATCACTCAGTGTTTGCAATTCAGGATTTTAAATCAAGGAACCTTTAACCAAAAATGATGCCAAGGCCTCACAGCCCCCCTTGTTACTCTAAAATTTTCAAATGTTTGAAGAAAATACGAAGAGAGAGCAGAAATTAAGTACCTACAGAAGATGCACCGATATCACTGCGCTCCCCGGAAATTCGGATGCCTTGAAGCTCCTCAGCGGTCTTGTCAGCGTCCTTCGCAGCTGCCTCTGTAAGACAAACCAACATCTTATATTAAACGAAAAAACATATCAAAAGGGCTAAATAAAGAAATGAATGAACGAACAAATATCAGCGATACCTTTAAGGAGGTCTGGATACAAATGAGGAGCATTTTGTATCAGCCATGGCTTGCATTTTTCAAAATCAGGGCCAAACTCGCAGTACTCGGCAGGCAAGCTGCACACTCCACAGTACAAAACGTTCACGGGTTGTGGCTTCTCTGCCATTCTGTTCGGTTTACTTGTTCAATGGTAATTCCGCCCACAGTTTTTGCCAGATATGAGTATCAAAATAACGGGGCTTTTATAGGAGCAGAAACCCGAATTCGATTCACTTTGCCCTGTAGACAAGTACAATAATGTAAGAAAAGGAGATCAATAATGCAAGAATGAAGAAAAGGAAAACAATAATGTTTCAGTGGAGCGAGAATGGTATAGATAAAAGGTAAATTTGGAATCGTGAATCCTGAGCCTACCTGCAAGGCGGTGACTTTGCTCTGTCCTTCTGTGGATCTTTTTAACTGCTATTTTGGTGGTATGTCCAGATTTGAATGCGCCGAAGGATATCTATTTAATATTCAGATTTAAAGGAGGTCGCCTTTGCCTTACGTCGCGATCTATTTGTTACCAAAAGGCGTTCTGTGTACATACGTTTAGATTATGTCAGTTTTATACTCTCTGATTACTCCTTTATTGCTAGTAAATAATATTATCCTTCAAGCTGAATCCGGATGATCTTACAAGGTTTTTATCTCAGACCACAACCCAACATTTTAAGATTGGACGTTTGTTTATTTAAATAAACAAGTAGCAGTGCAAAACAATGAGCTTTTATGGGGTAGAATTTTGATTAGAAGAAGTAGCATCTTGAAGTAAAGATATTTTAGTTTCTCAAATTCAGAATGCATTAGACAAGTGTAAAAACGATTAGAATTTAAAAATGAGAAAATTTTCCCAACATACACTTGGTTTGATGATGAGTCTAAGTCAGCAAAAACGATTTTAAGAGGAGGAATGAGCATAGAAAACAAGAAAGAAAATGAAGTTATTAAGGTTTTAAAAGGAAAAATATGTAAACAAGAGTAGGATAGAGTTGATTGTTATTGGAAAATAAAATTCCGAAAAAAATTTAGGAAGAGTTGTAAAAGAAGAGTAAGCAAATAGAGAATAGCATCATGGAATCTCAATGGCTTGAATATGAAAAGATTTTATATGAATGTGAATAGGATAAGCATAGACCATTGATAATCAATGTCATGATCGAATTCTTCACAATCGAAGATATAATTTGGAACATAAAGAGCTTGGCAGGGGGAAAAGTGTGAGATATTGATGGGTCGCAAGTTGAACTTTTGAAATGGGGCATTGATGTCCTTACACCTCATACCAGTCGCATCTTCAACAATGTCATTAAAGAGGGTTTTCCAAAAAATTAGATGGTCAGCATTGTGATTCCTCTCCACAAAAGTAGCGACATAAACAATATGTGAAATTACCACACTATTATGGTTAACCCCCTCCTTGGGAAATGTTTTGGAAGCATGGTTCAATGCAAAATAAACATGTGGGTAGAAATAGAGAGAAAAATAACAAAATGACAGGCTTAGTTAGGAAACATGTAGAGAAAAAATAATTTAGGGAGGTTGGAAAGCTCTATATTCATTACAAAATAGATGTAGGAATGCAGAGTTGCTCAAGATTGGAAAACCAAAAAAAAAAATTTGGTTTATGGGTCACCTCGATGATCCTCTATGAATGTGAAATTTGGGGCAGCAATATGTCGAATAAAAAATGGAGGCGTAGAAAGAATCCAAAAATATCTAATCATCAATAGTCTCGAAATTAAAACTATTGTTTCATATGATACCTTATTGATAGGAAATAGGCACCTTCCATCTAGAAGCTTCAACAATGTTCTAGTTGTGAAGTTACCTAAAGAAAACTCAAACTACAAGTGTGTCTAGATACCAAGAGCTAAAGTGCACAAACACAATATAAAGATCTACCCCGGTGTGGTAGAGTGAACCCCATATGAAAATACAATCAATCTATAATTGAAAGCATGTGATATCTATAGATTTGAAGTATAGGCATGTAGATATGAAGATAACAAGAAACTATACCCAATCTCAAGAGGAAGGATACAATTCAATGATCCTCTAGTCATCATCACCATCCTTTTGAAGCTTCATACTAGCGTTGAAATAATTGAATATTTGAAATACTCGATAAAAGATTAATGTAACCTTGACTCCCCAGACCTCACTTCATAAGATGTCTTAAAATTAAGGTTCCAACCTTGCAATAGTTTTTCATCCTCCAAAATAAAGTGTGAGGCTTAATCTTAATACTAAATCAAGAGATACAATTGAGAGATCGACTAAAGATCTTGATCCTTCACTAAATCACTGAGATGTGACCTAGTTTAAACTTGGACTCAGTTTGAAGGGTGCATAATGTAAATAACATTACATACCACCTAATTAGAGCCAACACTAGGACAATGGGTTCCCAAATATGAGAGAATGCTAGATTAGAAAAGACAACCAGTTTTAAGGTCAAGAAAGAATATCAAGGCCACAAATAGTAATATAAGAATATAGGAGCACACTTAGATTTACAGTGTACCTCAATCTTATACAAGATTGAATTGGTAGAGGATGTTGGTATTGTATGTTCAATCATGAAGTCCTACAATCCATGTTATAATGACAACACACTAAGGTGGGTGCTAAACAACTATAAAATTGTAAATTCAATTAGGTGCTTACAATTTACAATGATAGAATATGAAATAATAAACTAAAAAGAATATGATAAAGATAATGTGATATGCTATCAAATGTAATCTCAAACAAGCTTCCCCACTGCAATGTGAAGCTCAAAGCACAGTAGATAGCCTTTGAATGAAAAATGGTGAGAAAGGCTAAGAGAATGACCTAGAAGTATACCCAAATAGTGCAAAAGACCAAATGAAGCTCGAAAATAACATTATGGAAGGTTTGAATTTGGGTATTAGTGGGTGGTGGAATCGGGTGTTACTTTATGTACCGTTTTAAATTGGAAGCACTTCAATTTATGATCATTTAGCACACGTTTAATGTAATTTAATGTTTGGCATAGTACAAGGTAGTATAATCCCCAAAGGAGATGTCCTAGCCCCCAACAAATAACCACATAGCAAAAACACAACAACAAAGCAATAATAATGCAAGATCTGATACTAAATCACAACTCTTTATTTATAAAATAACTATTTACATGCAATATGCGTGGTTGTAAGGCCTTTCAGGTTAGGGCCAAATACAATAGCAATTACAATAATAGTTCTATAAGATCCACAAGGTCCAACTCACAACACTAATCCTAGCTAGTCCAAATCTGCACTCTTGAAGAAAACCACCGAGGAAGTCTCAACTTGTCTCGCAGGCCCACCAAGCAATCTCCTAGTTTTCCAAGCCACAACTACTAGCCACTCAAAGTTTGCTCCTCCACTTCATCCTCTTCTCCAAGCTAAATGATAATGACCAAAAGACTCCACAAGACCCCCTACTTATACCCAACTAAGCCACAAGTTGACTCACAACAAACATTAAATACAAAATGTTAACCGTTGTGTTAACCCGTAGTTAACATGAGATAAACACACAAAAATACTTAGGATAAGCCCCAAGTTTATAACCAAGATTAAATATACATAGGAGAGATAACCAAGACCTTAAATAGGTCCACACAAACTCCTAGATCGATCTACGTCAGAATGACACGCTACATGCATTAAATGCACCAAGAACTCTAGTTAACACCAACAAATTTCCAAGCATCATTGAGCTCCCACAAGCATTTTCGAGTTCCAACACATGTCGAGCTCCAAGACCATGTCGAACTCCCAAACCATACAAAGCACCACTTATCCTTTGACCAAGTACCAATCCAAACACCCTCCAAAGCAACTACCAAGTCTCCTCCCAAGAACTCCAAAGTAGTCACCAAGCAAACTCAAAATGCTCTTGCTTTAGACTCCCCAGGTAAATAGAAAAGTGTGTCCCATACTTTGATTCCCAAAGAAAGATCAACAACCATTTTCATCTTCATCAAAGGATTCCACTCCAATAGGGATATGAAAATCATCCACATCTGCATCATTTTGTCAAACACCAAAATATTAACCACCCAATCAACATGCTCACTCCCAGGAACAAACTGAACATAACGCTTCATCAAAAATCCACATCCACAATAGTAACTAATGAATCCACACCAACAACAACAAACTCCACATCAACAGCAATATGTAGATATCCATCAACACATGCCAAACTCACAACACCAACAATCTCATTGCTCACAAGAAGATGCTTTGCAACATACAACTCATCACCAACAACAAATGGATCATCCATGACCAAGTGCTCTACAATCTCCATCCTAGCATTAACAAGGTTAGGAATATCCTCAGCAATAACCTCTAGTTGCTCTACAAGTTCTATATCAAACTCCACAAACTAATCAACAAAACCAACCTCTTCCACATCGACCTTGCTATGTCACCTTCTCTCTCCAACAAATCTTCTAACTAGCCAAACAACTCTCTTCTAGATCGATAGACTCCAACTCCACAAACGTCTATGAAATGCCTTCCTTATCTCGTCCTTAACTTGATCAATTGAACTAGCTTCAAACCAAGTAAACAACTACTTATCTCGATTTGCCAAACTAGCTTCAAACTGAGCAGACATCTTAGAAAACCTCCTCTCCACCACATCACGGAGAATTGCAATCATCCTAGGGTCTAATCCTCTCAAATCCATCTTGATAAGATCTTCGCAAACCCTCTACAACAAATCCTTTCCATGCTCCTTATGATAAAATTGAATTGTTTGCAAGTTAGATCGCAACCTGCCACCTCACACAAACGATCAGGAACCACATCACAAGTCCAAGACCACAAATCTACAATCCACAAACTCTCTATGATCTTGCCTCAACAAGATTAGTCTTCCATCTTTACATCCATTGATCCATCTACAAGCCCTCTACAATTCGCAAGTTAGAACCACGATCTTCCACCTCACAACCAAGAGATCTAGGATTCTAGAAAGAAAAATCCACCACCAGATCAAGATCTTCACAAATCAACTTTGCTCAACCCAAGTCTCGGTGCAAATTGCATCAGCTTTGGTGATCTGTCTACACACTCAGGAAAACCTTTGCTCTAATACCACTTGGCACAATACAAGGTAGGAGAATCCCCAAAGGATATGTCCTAGCCCCCAGTAAATAACCACACAATGGAAACACAACAACAAAGCAATAATAATGCAAGATCTGATTCCAAATCACAACTCTTTATTTATAAAATAACTATTTTCATGCAATATGTCTAGTCAAGCCATAAGGCCTTCTAGGTTGGGGCCAAATACAACAATAATTACAATAATAGTTCTACAAGATCCACAAGATCCAACTCACAACACTAATCCCAGCTAGTCCAAATTTGCACTCTTGAAGAAAACCACCAAGGAAGTCTCAACTTGTGCTCACAAACCCACCAAGCAATCTCTTAGCTTTCCAAGCCATAGCTAATAGCTATTCAAAGTTCACTCCTCCACTTTGTCCTCTTCTCCAAACTGAATGACAATGACCAAAAGGCTCCACAAGACCCCTACTTATACCTAACTAAGCCACAAGTCAACCTAGTAGGTACACAATTAAATAAACCCCATGCATTAAATGCATATTTAAGCCACAAGTTGGCTCACAACAAACATTAAATACAAAATGTTAACCCTCATGTTAACTCGCAGTTAACACATGATAACCACATGAAAATAGTTAGGACAAGCCCCAAATTTACAACCAAGATTAAATACACATAGGAGAGATAACCAAGACCACAAATAGGTCCACACAAACTCCTAGATCGATCCATGTCACGATCACACACTACATGCATTGAATGCACCAAGAACTCTAGTCGACACCAACAAACTATCGAGTGACAACAAACTCCCAAGCATTGTCGAGCTCCCACAATTATTGCTGAGTTTCAACACATGCCGAGCTCCATGACCATGTCGAGCTCCATAGACCATGCCGAGCTCCTAGACCATGTTGAGCACCACTCCTTCGACTGAGTACCAATCCAAGCACCCTCCAAAGCAACTGTCGAGCCTCCTCCCAAAAAATCCAAAGTAGCCATGAGAAAACCTAAAATTCTCCTGCATCAATGTTAAATCTACATTTAAGATGCATTTTCATATCTCCCTTGCCCTTCCTTAAATGGGATCTAGGTAGGACCTAATAAGTCCTCCTTGGTATTCCTATCTTATAATGCAAAAGTTGAAGTAGGATCTATTTAATTAGGTCCTCCCCTTCCTCTTCTTCCAATCAAATCAACTCTTTTTCCACACCAAAATAAGATTTCCTCAAAATTTGTACCTAATTTATGAGTTCTAATACCTGTTATGGAATCTCGAGGCTGCAACGAGGACTATTACACATGGTTAGTAGGGACATAGTGCATCATTTCCCAATTAGGGATGTAGTACATTCCTACTGGACCAATCAAGGATGTAGTATGCCCCTACATGGGTCTCATTTTAGGTCCTACTTATTAGGCCCTTCCTGAAAGTTTGATCTGGAACTTGGTTTTGAAGCGTGATCGACCTATTGGAGAAATTTAATTTGGAATCCTTTATAAGCACCCTTAATTGCTTCATTTGGCAGGAGGAGATGATATGATGATCAAGCAAGCAAACACATCCATACTTTGTGTGGAGAAGTCATTATGGACATCCCAATTTTCCTTAATACATTTGTAAGGTGAAAGCAAGGAGGCTTGGAAACATCCTTTAAAGAAAGAGAGCTCGTCATCTTCTCCTTCCATTCAAGCATTCAAGATTCAATCATGGAGTAGCAAATACAGATTATGAGAATGGCTTAGAGTACTTTATCCTTGGGGGCTTGGTATGCTTTCTAGGTTATCTTCAAATCTATGAATTGTTGATTCATCATCATTCATGTACAAAACTTCATGCTAGGGTTTGGATCTAGGGATTTAAATCTATGTATTGCACATCCAAAGATCATAAACATGCATCACACACATTACAATTGACATAATGATTATCTGTGGAGATGGAATCACCAAAATGGGGGGTTGGCTAAGGCAAACCCCTACATAGCCACCCAAAATACCCAATTTTAGACATCAACTGATCTCGGAAGCCAGAACCAATTTTAGATTTGAATACCATTTTCGTCATTTGTTAGAATTTTGAAATCAAAATCAAGGTTAGACACAATTGATAAGGGACATAGTTCTCCCCTTCTTTAGGATAAAATTGACATCGTGTGTAGAAGTCAACCTCACCAAATTGTTGAATGATTTTTGAGTTTTGCATATTTGATGGTTTCAGGCCTAGATCTGGCTCTGTTTGTCCATGAGAATAACACAAGAAGAAAAATTTTAGGTTAAAATATTGGATCCCCCTTTGAGATAATTTTTTTACCCTCCTTTGTCAATTCGACACTTTATTACTTTTTACTTTATATTGTATATTTTGCATTGATCTAGAAGTAACCAATTAGGATCTTAATGGAAAAGTGTATTCTTTTACTTATCTTCGTAATCATTTGATCTTAGTTCAAGTTGATGCTCCATTATTATTTGGATTGTGTTAACCTACAAAGGTTTAATAACTTTGGGGATTGGTTGGAAATAATCCTTTTCCTTGAACTCGTCCTCTTGAGGTGTGAGGCTATGTAATGAACTTAGGGTTTATTACCTCGATTCACATTTCCCCCTACATATTTTTGGTGAACCTGACATTAGACATTCCCTCTTTTGATGTTAGAGTTAGATCATTGCATTTGATTGCATATTTCATGCATATTAGGTTTCATCTCTTATATGTTCTTGCATTACCTTATTTCAAAATTACAAAAAAATCATATAATATTAAAATACAAAAAACATTCAATTGTCTACTATGTAATGCATGCCAAGAATTGGTGGATCATCTTCTTGTGACTTGCCCTTTTGCTCATCAATGTTGGACATTCATCCTAAAAATATTAAATTATAGTACTTCACATTAAGATAATATATGGGACATTTTCCAAGCATGGTCGATTCTTTACCCAAATGATTTGTTTGCTAACTTATGGAAATGTGTCTTGACTCTAGTTATGTGGGTCATATGGTGGGAAAGAAATAGACATATATTTAGGAAACAAACTTCTACTATTGACAAGGTTTTAGAAGTTTGAAAGATCAATTTTAGAAGTGACTAATCCAAGTTTAAGAAGATGAAAATTTAACCCTATGTCACTCCATGGGATGGTAGGATGTTGCATGAATGGAAAAAGTTATGTATCCCATCTAGGTGGTGTGCAGGTAAGTCAACCAAAACATCAATAGATCAATCTAATGTTCATTGGCATCCACCTATAGAGGGTTTTATGAAGCTCAATTTTGATGGTGCCTCAAGAGGCAATCCGAGAATATCAAGATTGGGGGCATGTATCTGAGACTGCCAGGGCAATGCAATTGATCTCACTAGCTCCCCTCTACCTATTGGTATTAATATCATTGTTGAAGCACATGCTCTCTTCGCAGGACTAATTCTAGCTAAATAGGGAAATCATTATCATTTTCATATTAAAGGAGACTCCTCGGTCATCATTAACACTTGCATCAATAGGCAAACACACTCTTGGCATCTTGAATACATTCTAAATCAAATTTGGTAGTTCCTAGATTCATTTCAAGAGGTGTATTTCACACACACTGCGAGAAGGAAATAAAGTTGCAGACTCTCTCTCAAACTTGGGATGTGATGGATTGGTCATATCTTCTCTACATCTAATGAATATGATTGAACAACATGATGATCTTAAAAGATTGATTGTGGCAGATATGGAGGCCTTATGTTATGAAATCCCTTAGCTCAATCACGATGCAATAATGATTGCAAATGTCGAGCTTATTAAAGTGACAAATTTGGGTCCTTTTTACCCATGTAATTTTCCTGTGTGGTCTGTGATAACACTAACACAAAATTATAAGTATGCTTTGCAAAGTTTAGAGGACAGTCATTACAAAGTTTTCACATGGCACTTCTCACTTCTCATGTGCCAAACTACCCATTTTGTGCCACTTCATTACTCGCAATTGATGGCATTGATCTTGCATATCAAAACATATAATTGCTCAATTGCCCAAGTACATTGCATGCTTATAAAATAATCTATCAGTTTCAATTTTGTAACAATCTATGAAAATGTCGACGTCAGTGGATGTTTATTCTATTTGTGAGACTTGTCACAGGATGCATAGGTTGATCTTGCCAAAGAATTATCGCATATGGATTCCACCAAGCCCTGAAGAAAACATGATATCAGTGCAAGAAGATGATGCAACCTTGGATTTGATGTTTGTTATTCACTCTCCCTCCATCCGTCGAGCGATAAAGCAGGTAATTGGGGAGGAAATTCTTTGTCCATCTTTGAAGCATTTCCTCTACCCTTCAAACATGGTGTCAATGTTTCTTTCCAATGCTATGGATATAATGCAATCACCCGAACTCCTATTGTCATTAGCCACCAAGGTCATCAAACATTATTTCTTTGCTAATAATAAGCTTAAAATTGTCATGCAACATTATGAATTATGGGTTGGGTAGGCTTTAGTGGGTGGCTTGTTCTCACATTCCCAGCTATTGGAAAAACATAAAGTTATGGTTACATATGAAGCGCTTCAAAGAGCCATCAAAAAATAAAGCCCTTAACATATGAAGTCTACGTTATAGGTCACGGCTTGGGCTCTTGGTTTTCAATTGGAAGATTGAGTTAGAAAATAGAATATGCCATTTTGGACTTGTTAAGGTTTTCAAATGCCCCATCCAACCAATGTTCACAACAATTGCCTTCAGCTAGGTCGGCTGACACTCCATATGCAGAGTGGAATGTCTGACATGATCAACAACATCAACTGGAATGTGGGCAGTAAGATTTTGGGCTTCAGACATAGTCTTAGTGCAATGTAATGCCTGCATCGAGTTGGTCTCCAGAAAAGATAGTTGAACAATGCAGTGGTTGGGACTCGGTTGTGTCTTCACTGGTGCTTCTAGAGGGAGCTCAGTTGCAAGTTTGGGGTCAGACTCACACACTCAAGCTGCCATTATTACTAGTTGAATTCCTACTATGGGTGATGATGTTCACACAATGTAGGTCATTTGGGACTGTGTCGAGATGGAAGAATGAAAGTTTGAAGTACTGATTTCTGTATTTTAACTCGTTGCTTAGTTATATGCTCGAAAGTAGCATATACCTCATAATGTAAATTTGTTTCTTTTTGGCATCTATGAACTATACTTAGCATGTAATATTTGATGAATCAATTTTTTTGTATTGAGCAAAAATTATGGGTTTTCTTCCTGATTCTTTCCCGGTTGAGCTTTTGAATCAGATTTATTAATATAATATTACAATGGTTCGTGCACTTTTGCCTTAAAAAAATTAAAAATTACAAAAAATCATTGCATTGCATTTAGTTTTCTTTCAAGATGTTTGATTTCTTTTATGAATAATTTGATGATAGCTTTATTGTGCATAAGGATGGTACTCTTGATAGGTACCTTTCTTTTAAGGAGGATGTGTTAGATGAGGTTTCTCATGATCCTATTCCACTCTCATAAGCATCCTTTTCGATCAATCTTTATGATAGGTTGTGTGTATAGCTTCCTTTTTTCACAATTGTTTGTTCTATTGATGCACCTCTTGTATGCTATGAAAAACATTTGATGACTGTTAAGGGTTGTCCTAAGATTACCATTAAGGGTAAACCTATGGACCCTTTGAACTACTTTGTTGATCTAGATTTCGTTGTTCACGCTTATTGCACTTAGAATAATCCTCAACCTAATGTTCCAATTTTTTTACCACCTTCTCAACATGTGCTTCCTCAAACACCTTGATTACCAACTACTTCTTCCAAGGAGTATGACTTGGTAAAGCAATTATGAGCTACTCTTGCTAAGATTTCTCTTCAGGAATTGCTTCAAACTTCACTTACCTATTGTGTAGGGGGAAAAGGGAGACACTTTAATAAGATGTAGATCTTTTCTTTATCGGCCCACTAAACCATTCAAATATGTATGTGAGAGAAAGGGGAAAATGTCCAAATACAATTCATCTTTATAACTCGAATTAGATTAGCTAGGACCCAAGGGAGAAAGTGTGCCAATTCTAAATTCAAATTATAAAGGAGAATACAATACAAGGAAATACACTCTTCGGCCCTTGTAGGATAATTTGTATACAAAATTGAACCAATTGCTTAAAAAATGTAGATATAGATGCTAAGTGTATACAATCAACCCAAATAAGATATAAATTTAGGGAAAAGATACGAAAGGAAATAAAATATAAAAGACTCACCTTGAAATATGTCATAGAAGATGTATTTTAGTTCCAAAAATCATTGATCTGAGCCTTCTTCTAGAATGTCTAACTATGAGTTCCTAAATAAAATGACAAAATGAAAAAAACATGTGAATCATTCATCTAGAAAAGCAACAAGGTCTAGGTTGGCCTAGAGGGTCAAATTCTCGTAAG
The DNA here is from genome assembly GCA_028749045.1 of Cupressus sempervirens. NCBI lineage: Eukaryota > Viridiplantae > Streptophyta > Pinopsida > Cupressales > Cupressaceae > Cupressus > Cupressus sempervirens. The sequence continues at coordinate 390,885,303 of CM053785.1, read as the reverse complement.
GTTGACGTGTACCAAGGACACTTTAACAAGGTCAAGCCAACTTCTCTAAGAATCTCTCTAGGAGTTATATCTATATTAGCATGCAAAATTATGCTATCCTGCTCCTACACATAGAAAATGAAGGATTTTTGTTATTTATTGGGTGAGAAATTTCCTTGGTCAAGCCCTAGATTGAGGAATCAACCTTGTAAATGATAAATGTAAATGTAAATGTAAATGATTGAAACAAGATAAATATTAGGATATACCTTGCTCAAAACCCTTGTCAATAAGGATTTTGTTGTGTAGTGTGTTGTAGATCTTAAATTAGGTATAGGAATGTAGGGTACCTATCTCCATAATTTACAATAGATATACCATAATCCTATCATGGTGTTATGGATGTAAGTGTGCATCAATTTAGAAGATGATAAATTCTTCAATGTAGATCGCCTCCCTTGATGGCCAACAATAAGCTAGATCTTGAAGAAGAAATTCCCAAAAAGGATCCTTCGATGCTTGAAAGAAATCTCCCTTGTTTGAATGCTTGAGCTCCTTGAATGCAAAGAATATATTTCTTGTCTTCAAAACGATGTGAATGCTTGAGCTTGAGAGATTAATTGGATTGTGTGTTATTAAAATGAAGCCTCCAAGAATCCTTATAAATGAGTTTCAAGCAGGAAAATAAAACAAGTCAATCAGAGAGCGAGATTAAACTAATTAAACCCCTAAGGCTTTTTGATCTCCAACCTTGCAAACCCTAGGGCTAAGGTCAACCTAGTCAACCTTGACTTGGTTAAGGTTGACTTAGGTTGACCTTAATCAGTCTAGGTGACCTAGGTCAGCCTAGTCCCAGAGGAGAGGAAAAGAGAGCCATAGAGAGGTTAGGTATTTGCCAAAAGGAGTATAGAAGAAAGTGGAAGGAAATAGGGAAAAGAGAGCATCGAGAATAAGTCCATCCATGGTTCATAAAAGACATCATGGAAAGGGTGCTAAAAGATCTTAAAAGGAAAGTTCATTCATTTTCAAGCATTACATTTAGCCGAGTATGAGTTTCCTCAAATTCATGATAAAGTAGATCAAGAGCAAAGAGTTGATATTATCGCGATCTAGGAGAAAAAGAAATCGTCAAGCCCCCAAGAGACTTGAGTCTTCATTACTTATGAAATCACAAGAAGAGAGATAAGCCCTACTTGTTGGAAATATTTAGGATATGACAGGTTATTGAGAGGGGGAGGGGTGAATCAGTAACTTTAAATTTTTTTATTAATTTACCACACATCCATCTATACTACTGCATACATTAGTACTGAAACATAAAACATTCATTACATAAAAGAACACAATATTTTGGTGACCCAGAAACCTTCCAAATAGAAAGTAAAACTGGGGTGGGGATGATACCCACAAAATTTCAATACTGTAGTATAAAGTTGGCCTGTTAAGGCTTACATTGACCACTTTTGGTGATCTACCCTGTTAGGAGCACAAAGGACTACTAGGTCCACCTTGTTAGAGGATTCGCAAACATACAATGAAGTATGCACTCTGTTAAGAGATTTGTACAAAGACTGTTAAGTCTACCTTGTTAGAGGATTTAGAAAATTGATTCACCTGTTAAGATGAAGCAGTGGATCTGCTTACAACTGATTGTTGATAAGATCCTTTACGCACTGATCACCTCATGTGATGGATATAAATTTTTAGCCTCTAAATTGATCTTGTTGTGATCCTTGAACTGCTGTTGATAATCTTTCGCATATACTTTTCATTACTTGGCTATTCTTATCATGTTTGATATCTTACAATACATCTTACATATATACCTTTCAAACTTACAAAATTGTAAGGTCGGCCAAAATACAAGTAAACAAATACATTACAAAGTCAGCCCAATAGTAAGTAACTCGGGTTTACTAAATTGACTCGGTGACCTTCTGATACATGACGTCCACTACATTACTCGACATCATCATGCACTGGGTAGAAGTGAAGGCTCGGTCCATACTAATCACTCGATGCAGTTCTAAACTTGGTAACCACTGGTGACTCGGTAGATGTAGTGTCACTTGGTAGATACTACACATTGAGTTTACCTTGCTTCACTTGGTAAACACTGTTTCTTTCAACGCTCGGTTTACACTGAATCTTCATGACACAAACTTACTGCTTGGTAGACACTGTGAAGCATGGTAGATACTAAGAAACTCAGTAGACACTGTTGGTCTTCACAATGCCTATATTTACTCGGTAGCCACTGTCTGCTCGGTGTAAACTGCTGAACTCTACAAAGCTTGGTTAATGCTGGAATGCTCGGTGAGAGTAGAGAATTAAGTGTTGAGCTTGGTAGCTATACTGATATGGATAAGTGTTTTCACTAATGGAAATATTAACTTAATGCCAACAATCTCCCCCTTTGGCATTAGTGACAAAACACTTATAAGCCAAAACATATGTACATAAACTAACTCACTAAGTTTTAATTTTTCAAAATTGATCTTTGTAAAGCTGTTGCATAAACATTTCTACATATATTTCTTTGATGACATATAATTTATATACAAAGATACTTATGTACATAGCTATACACATATACATTCTGACTTTATTGAGTGCTATCTCTCCCTTTCACTTATACCGAATTTCCCTTTTTTTTTGCTAAAGCTGATAATTTCTCCCCCTTTTTGATAGTAATGCCAAAGGGCTACATGTACTATCTATATGGTTACATCAAAATGAGAGAGAAATTCTTGATGTACCTTAATAATGAGAGTGAATGAGGCATCCCAATTCTTTTGCAAGTAGAGAGAGAAATCTGCACTTCTGCTGATAATTTGATCATGTGATCAACCATTGAGAAGTTTTGATCCTGAACCAATGTCTTGCAGTGAGCAATATGTTTCTGCATTGTATCCATTATTGGCAAGATAATGTTCTGAATGTTAATCAAGGTTGCTCTTATTCTTGCTTCTTCTCTTAGGAGTTCTACCTACATTTATGCCAGATATTTCACTTTAGTGTGATGAGAGGAGCTGGAAGAGGGGTCAGCCTGCAACTTTGATGCACTAAATTTCATGTCAGCATCAATCTTATTTAGCTTCTCCTTTATTTCATTGGTAAAACTAGACATATCACAAAGTTTTGCAAAAAGTGATGCTGCATTATTAAAGGAATTTTCAAAATTGCCCAAAAATGTGGACAACTCCACTTGTTTGATTGCAATCTGTTGAGCAATATGCTCTAGCACTTTGGTATCAAACTTCTTTTTAGCCTTTTCAATTAGCTTCTCTTGTCCAAAGGAGTCCTCATTATATTTATGTATAGTCTCTTCTAACTGAATCAAAATATGTTGAGTGGAATCTACTTCAATACCTATAGCATCTATAATTATATTCTTGGCATTTTCAATTATTTTGTACTCCTTATCCCTTTCAGACCTGAGCTGCTTTTGCATAGCTTTCTTCTCTATGAGTTGACTAGCTAATCTCATTTCTTCAATAGTAGTAGTCTCATAGTCAATCTTAGGTATTATTATCTTTGTGTCTAAGTCAATGTCTTCTTCAATTTCCTTTCTGGTGATCAAAAGTTTCAATGGTTGCCTTGGTTTTACTTCAGTGATGACTGGTTTGACTTTTGGAATAGACAAAATAGTAGAGATAAAAGGGCTAGCAGTGAAAAATGGAATAGGGCTTGAGGATTGAATGCCAATAGAAGTACTAACTGGACCAAAAAATGAAACACTTCCCAAAAATGGTGCCATACTCGGTAGAATACTTATAGAAGTGTCTAAACTAACTGGAATCGAAGTAGATGTAGACAATGCAAATGAAATCAAAATTGTAGAGCTTACTGGAATTGATGAAGGCAAAATTGTAGAACTTATTGATGCATAAACTGAAGATGTAAATACGGAGGGAGCTAACTCGGTACCTGAAGAGGTAACAGTCAACTCTATAGATGAAGTGCTTGACACTTCTATTGCAGATATTTGGAGCTGGGAGGTAACTGGTGAAGATTGAGCAATTGATGTTGTTGTTGTGCTCACAATTTCACTAGTAGAAGCTATCTCCACTGATGTGGTAGGATGTGGTGGAGTGTGAGGAAGAGATGCAATAGCTTCTGATGCAATTCTAACTGGATCATCTTCATCCTTTTCTTCCTCTTTTTCTTCTTCCTCCTTTCCTTCTTCATCCATTTCTTCTACTTCCTCCTCCTCTTCTTCCTTCTCTTCATCTTCCTTCTCTTCCATTAGAGCATGCAATTGACCTTCAATAATTGTGATGGAAGGAGAGTTATCATCATCATTATCACTATCATCATCTTTAATTACAACAGTTTCTTCTGATGGCTTATTGAGATGATATACATCTCTCCAAACATCTTAGGCATGCTTAACCACTGATTCTATGTTATTCATTAATATAAAGCATGAGTTAAGCTTTAGAATCATTCTGTCTTCATGATGTTTCATTTCCTTCTTTACTTCAACATTAGTTAGATTAGGTATTAACTATTTCAGCTATTGTTCAAAGATGTCTTTAACAATTTGCACCGTGTTCTCCCATCTAACTTGAATTTTGGTGAAAAGATCTGCATGGATTTGAGGTTGAATTTGTGCAGGGGAGTATTTCCAAATACCCATCTTCTCCATGATTAAGTCCTCAATCTCTTTTTGCTCAGCTGGAGTCCGAGTCTCATATTTGAGAACTTTGAAGTTACATATTCCTGCTCCAATTCTTAGTTGTTTCATTCTTTCCTCAAATGTAGGTGGAGAGCGAATCAATACTGGTTAACTTTTACCTTTCCTACCTCTCTTGGATAATACTACAGTAGGTTTCTTCTAAGGTTTAGTGATAATCACTCTCCCTTTCTTCCTTGCTGGTTCCTCTTTCTCTAATTTTTCTTCTTCACCTTCATCATACTCCTCTTCTTCATCCTCATCCTTGCCCTTGGTAAGCATTAGAGGTCCTTCAGCTTTCTTCAATTTTACAACCCTCTTCTTGCCTCTATTGATAGCTCGAGGAATCTTGATACTGAGTTCTATCCTCTTCTTGGCTTCCTCATAAGTGCCGAATGCAGGAAGATTTGGATTGACTGGCTCATTTATTAAAGCCTCAATAATATATTTAGCTTCATCAATGTTAATTTCATAAGGCAGTGGTTTTACCCATGCCACTCTTGGTATGACTGCTTGAATGTACACTTTGTCACAGTCCATCATGAAGCATATGTCATCCTTGTAGTCTTCCACAAGCTTGGGTGGGATTCATAATCTATTATTCATTTTCTCTTTGAATGCCTCAAAGTAATTATCCAACACCCTTTCAAAGTTTTCACCCATTTCTTCAATAAATTCATTTATTTGATAAAGAACAGGGGTGTTTTTTCTCCATACAACTATGCCCTTAGATGGAAAGAATTTTTGAACATAAAAAAATAAACATGTAAGTAATGAACTGAACTTGAATGAATTGTTCTTGTACATCTTCACACTTTCAATTTTTTTGTTCAATTGCTTTAGAAGTACATCTGACAAATCAAATTCAAGGTTTTTCTTTATAACCTTGTATGCTATGTCAACTACCTCACAAGGAACGTTGTTTGACCAACTCGAGTTGTAGATTTATGTGCAATGATATGGATGCCGAACCTAGCTCTATGTCAGTGACATTGTTTAGTTTCAAACCTCTACCATCCCATTCGGCTAGGGTTTTCTTCTGCAGTTCCTCCCGACCTAAGGTTTTGGTTGATTTGGCCTTGCTTAGTATTGGCAGACCTATACCCTTGTGTATCATTTTCTTTGTAATCAAAATGGGCTATTCCAACCATAATTGACCATTCTGAAACTGACTCAATATTTATCTTATCCACTTCATTTGGAAATTTTGAGGCATATGAGGGATATGAGTTAATCCTTTGACTTCCAAATGTTTATGCTCAGGTTTCAAAACTTTGTCAACACACATTTCAGCTAGGGTAATATCCATTTCTAGTGTTCCTAATTCTTGAACAAAACATTTAAAGTGAGTTCGTATGTTGTTAATTAGGAGTACCTTGGGAGGGATTTGTGATTGAGCTCTATATGGATCAAGTGACTCAGCAATGGCCAGAACGATTTTGAAGTTTGGTGCTTTCCATTCGACACCTTTAACCAGCATTTTAGAACCTTTCTTTGGTTTAGTGTTGCTTCCATTGGTAGACGCCATCGCTGCTCGATAAATAATGAATTTTGTGAAGATCTTACTGTTGGATCACTCAAAAACACTATAATGCTCTTTCAAATCACTCTGATGTTGTGGATGTGATGGAAAATAAAGTCAAAATTGCCCCTTTTATTGAGAAATTTTTATAAATGCTTGGTGCCATTATGACATAGTGCGTGACAGACTGTCATCCACTAACTTAGCAAGAGTATCAACTCGATGAACAAACCAAATTTTCTTTATTCCTGACCTCGCTCTGTAAGGTCTACAATCAACTTACCTCAATGGAGGGTGAAGGATAACTTTTCAGTGATTCCTAGTGTATTTGGAATACTAATTGGATCATTTTGCATTCCTCATATTTCATGGAACTGCTTATGATTTTCTTGTTGAGTACAACTCCAACTCTTTCTTTAGGAATTTAGTTTGAGGGGATGGAGTCACCCACTTCTTCAGTGACTTCACTTCCATGATTTGAGCTTGTATCTTTAGTGGATTTAGGAATCCATTGTTGCCTCATTTGTTTCCTTATGTTGTCAGGCCTTGCTTCCTTTTCATCTTCAATTTTACCTATATTCATGTAGTTTTTAGCTATGTGACTGAGTTTAGTGCATGTGTAACATCTTATAGTAGTGTCCTTCTTCCCTAGGTGATGCCTTGCACAATTTATTCCAATGTGTCCATATTCTCTACAATAATGACATTTGCACCAGGTATTGTAGTCCCATCCAAATATTGCCTTTGCAAGTTGTTCAGCTGGATTAAATGATTTGAATTTGCATTGAGATGCCTTGTGACCATACTTCTTGCATTTGTGACAATTACCTTCAAATTTTGGTTTCTCCTTGCATTCATTGGCTTTGTGACCATGTTGATTATAGTTATAGCACTTTCCATTGAATTTTCGTTTTCCATTGCTCCAGCATTTGTTTGATGTATGACCAATTTTCCCACAATGATTGCATGAGGGTTTTAGATTCCTTTTTGCACCTTTCTTGGAAGATTCACCTTATTCTTCATTGTATCCAAGTCCTGCTTTATCTTTTTTCTTATGAAGATTCTGCTCATTTTGTTGAATCAGTTGATTCATGTCTTCTTGTGACTTCATCATTCTTTCATTGATTTGTTTTTCAGTATTTAGGCCACTCTATAATTTTTCAACAATTTGCTTTTCACATCTCAGTTCTCTCAATATTCTTTCATTAATTTCCCTTTCACAGTTTAGATCACTTCTTATTCTTTCATTCTGTGCTTTGAGAATCCTGATTTCTTCATGCTGATTATATTGATTATTTCTTGCCTCCAAGTCTTCATTTGCCTTATTTCTTTGTTCCAAAATTTCACATAGCCTGATTGATTGGATTTCTTATTCTCTTTTAAGTTTTCTTACTTCTTCTTGCAGAGAGCCATTCTTTGCTAGGAGTTCCTTGATTGCCTCATTAGCTTCATCTAAGTTGCTTGATGGTAAAAGGTCTTCAATCTTGTCTTCAACATACTGATGGTCATTCATTTGTCTTGCAAGTTCCTTCCTTCTTTTCAGGGATTGGGAAAGGTGCTCCTTTGCTTCTTTGAGTTGAGCCATGGCCATTTCTATATCTATCTTTTCATTTTCAATTGCCTTGTCAAGTCTGAATATCTCCATTTGTCTTTTAGATCTTTGCTCAAGCTGCCAAACTTTTATCCTGAGAACCACAAAGCTTTGATACCAATTGTTGGAAATATTCAGGATATGATAGGTTACTAAGAGGGGAGGGGTGAATTAGTAACCTTAAATTTTTTTATTAATTTACCGCACATCCATCTATGCTACTACATACATTAGTACTGAAACATAAAACATTCATTACACAAAAGAACACAATATTTTGGTGACCCAGAAACCTTCCAAATAGAAAGTAAAATTGGGGTGGGGATGATACCCACAAAATTTCAATAGTGCAGTATAAAGTTGGCCTGTTAAGGCTTACATTGACCACTTATGGTGATCTACCTCGTTAGGAGCATAAAGGACTGCTAGGTCCACCTTGTTAGAGGATTTGCAAACATACAATGAAGTATGCACTCTGTTAAGAGATTTGTACAAAGACTATTAAGTCTACCTTGTTAGAGGACTTAGAAAGCTGATTCACCTATTAAGATGAAGCAATGGATTTTCTTACAACTGATTGCTGATAAGATCCTTTATGCACTGATCACCTCATGTGATGGATATAACTTTTCAACCTCTAAATTGACCTTGCTGTGATCCTTGAACTGTTGTTGATAATCTTTTGCATATACTTTTTATTACTTGTCTATTCTTATCATGTTTGATATCTTACAATACATCTTACATATGTACCTTTCAAACTTACAAAATTGTAAGGTCGGCCAAAATACAAGTAAACAAATACATTACAAAGTCGGCCCAATAGTAAGTAACTCGGGTTCACTGAACTAACTTGGTGACCTTCTGATACATGGCATCCACTGTATTACTCGACATCGTCATGCACTCAGTAGAAGTGAAGGCTTGGTCCATACTAATCACTCAATGCAGTTATGAACTCGGTAACCACTGGTGACTCGCTAGATGTAGTGTCACTCGGTAGATACTGCACACTGAGTTTACCTTGCTTCACTTGGTAAGCACTATTTCTTTCAATGCTCAGTTTATACTGAATCTTCATGACACAAACTTGCTACTTGGTAGACACTGTGAAGCACGATAGATACTAAGAAACTCAGTAGACACTGCTAGTCTTCACATTGCCTGTATACACTACTAAGGGGTGCAATTACTTGCTTAGTAAGGTTTTTGTGCCTTATTTTGAACCACACAAGAAAGAGGAAAGAAAATAAGGGGGACATGTCTCCACAAAAGGGGATGATGTTGAATGGTCTAGAAAGTGTGTGTGGCATGCTAGTCTCTCCATCAAAGATGAACCAAATAGTCTAGCAAGTGTGTGGAGCATAATCAATCCATCAAAGAATCCAACTTCAAGGTAACTCAATGTTTCAAAGAGAAGAATTTAAAAAGTGACCTAGGCATAAGGATCTGTGTGTGTGTCCTTAAGGGATAAAAAACAAGACTGAGATTCCCAGACTATCAATAGTCAAAAGAAGGGTTGAAAACAAGGATCATTTCTCCTAAACTGTCAATAGCTTAGAGAGAGATTCGAAGAGACTAAGCCCCTGAGAACTATCAATAGCTCTAGGAAACAAGAAGGGGAGGGGGGGGGGAGAACAAGCAAACATTAAGTGACAATGCATAGCTTTGTGAATAACCATAAAAATCATACCAAGCACTTAAGATTGAAGTACTCAAAGCTATACATAGAATCCATAATTGCAACTTCATGATGAAAATATGAGTAGAGTGTATGCCACCATGTTAAATTGATTACAAACACCTTAACAGGAGCAATAACTTTAACATAAGTGCTCATGCATCCACTAAAGAACATCTCCACTATGATATGCCTCTAAGAAGAGAAACATATCAAGGGAAATGAGCACATAATAAAAGAGAGAACACAAAGGGATCTACTAGCTTTAGGGTTAGTATAATCATATGATAATATGTAATATTATATCAAGTATGGAATATCATCATTCCCTAAAGGAAGTATAACTACAACACAATGGAGGAAAAGACACAAAAGGGTTATGAATACTTTTTTTTCATCCAATAACATGGAGGTCAAATATAATCGATGCTACCATATCATAAGTAACCAAGAAGACTATACAAGATCACTAGTACAAACAATAGTATAGATACAACATAGCATGTAATAACATATAGAAGAAAAGAGATATAAATATAAGAATTTATATGATAGGGAAATCACTTTATTCTCTTGTGCTCAACAAAGCAACAAGGATCATCTAAAGCAATCAAATAAAAACATATAACAAAAGCACAACACATGAGAAAATACAATATAAGAACCTAAAGACTACCATGGTAAATGAAGTCCACATCAAGCGTTCCACATTCTCCACCTCCTCCACCATCTTGGTCAAAAAATGCTAGGGGAAGGATGACAACTCACACGAGGAACAATATCTAAAATAGTAGAAATCAAAGTTAGTTATAAGGAAGGACATTGAGAGTCACTATGTTTATTATTAGAAGTGATTGCAAGCTCTGTAGAAAAGCATGTTAGGAAAATCATTATCCATATAAATTAATCCTTCATCACTACTAACATGTTAATCATCTAAAACTCATCTTCCATATCAAGATTAATAGAATCTAAGATACGAACAAAATCATCATGTTTATCCATATGATTAGTGTTACCTTGTTTATCTTCCTCCAAAGACTCATACATGGTTTTATCAAAGGAGGGTAAAGGTGAAGATGAACATGCAAGTTGAGAATCAAGAGAATGAACTTTATTCTTAGCTTTATCTTGATAGGTCTTGCGACGCTGATGAGCATGTTTTTTATGAATGGTTTTACTAGATAATCTAGAAGGACTAGGATAAACTACAATAGGTTATGAAATAGGAAAAACTATGAGCTTAGGTATAGTAGCTAAAGGAATAGATGTAGAAGGTAAAACAAGTTCAGAAGTAAAAGGAACATATACAGTATGAAAGATAGGTGCAAGGGAATAACCCTTAGGAAGACTAAGCTCCATGATCTTATCTAATTTATATTATTGATAATTTCTATAAAGATGATCAGGATGCATAGGTGTTTTTTCAGGATGATATAGCCAATAAAAATTGATCTCAGTACAATCTTGAGGACATGATGGCTTATAAAGGGACTAATTAATGGTGACAAGTGATTCATTACAGAGAAATTTAAGGCACTTATGAATATGAGAAGCTACAACTTGCATGGAAGAAAACCATGGGATACCAAGCTTAACTTGAAATTGATCAGAAGTAGGAATAACAACAAAATTAGTATAAACAACCTTCCTTGGTAGACTAACAAGTAAAGTGATAGAACCTTGAGGATGATAAAGAAAATCATTACAAGTTTGAATCCATATAGGAGTTGAATTATAGGTATCTTTATGCAACCCTTTATTAAAAAGGTGTTCTTTAGTGATAACATTCACAATAGAAAAAGGATCAATCAAAGTACCATGAGAAGGAATATGATAAACTCTAGCAGTGATGTAAAGAGGATCAGTAGGTGCCTTAAACATATCAAATTGACTAAAGCTAATATGAGGTATCTATTTTGGGTTCATGAGGGGCAAAAATCAGAGGTTGAGGTTCTAACTCAATATGATTAACCACATGATTCACTTTTTCTATCTTGTCATCATAATTAATATGCTAGTTGAAATAAGAAGGTTGATTAACAATATTTGTCAAGTGTGAAGGTAAAGGATTTGTCTAAATCTAAAAATTATGATTAGTAAATTCAACATATTTATTCATTTTATAAAGCATTAGATTCAATAAGGTCTTGAATAACATTCTTCAAAGCATAACACCTTTGAGTATCATGACTAGGTTGAAGATGGTATTGACAAAAAGCATTTGAATCAAAAGATTTAGGCATTAGTTTACTAGTATCAATAGGACGAATATGAGGAAGTTTAAGAAGTCCAACATGAATCAATTTAGTCATCACCTTGGATAAAGGTTCAGATAATTGAGTGTACTTATGATTAGGATGATATACATAGGAAAAAGTAGTTGACTTTTTAGATTTAATAGCCACTTGATCAACAACTATATTTGTTGACTTGATTTTGATGAAATTGTAGGTTTAGAGAACTTGTTTGAATTTTTAGCGACATCACTCTTATCATAGAAACAAGAGCCATCAGAGTAGAGCTCTCAAGTTGACTCACTTGTAATTACTAATGGTAAAGCTTTGTACAAAGATGTGAAAAAGAGGTATACTCATAAGAATCTTATCTCTAATGTCTCTCTATAAATTAGAAATAAATATGCCTTGAATATCATGATCATGTACAAGATAAGAATTTTGAACATACAAATGTTTAAATCTACTAATAAAATTAATAACTTTTTCTTTAACATTTTTCTTACAATTCATCAAATTGGTTAAAAAAATATATCGACCAATATTATTAAGAGAAACAACTTAGCAAGAAATTCATCAAATAAGGAGATAGAGAGAAATACCATTGCAAGACTCTATCCCTAAACGTATGCAGAAACAACTTAGCCATGATCCTATAGTTGTGAGCAAAAGTGCCACATATAGTCTGAAAGTTTTAACATTAATCACAGGATCTCCCTTACCATTATAAGTCTCAAGTTGAGGTACCTCAACTATAACAACACAAAGGATATCTATGGAAAGGGGATTAGCAATGTCACATTCAAGAATATTGTACTTAAATTGAGTGAATTGAGCCACTTATTGTTGCAATATAGTGACAGTTTGAGAAAAGTTACTAACAGTAGGATCGATAGATGTGATAGTAAGAACATGTATGCTTGATGCATTAGGAAAGTTATAAGAAGCAAAAGTAAGATTTAAGTATGTCAATAGAGGATTAGAAGGAATGGGTAAAGGGTCTGAATAAGTAAAAGGAATTACATTATATGAAGGTAATGAAGAAGGTATGGAGGTTAGGAGGGACACTCACAAGAAGTGAAAGGATAGGTATACCAACACTTAAAGAAGTGGACATTTGTGTAGAAGTAGTAATAAGAGGTAGAGCATATGTAGGTATGCTAGAAAGATTGGTGGAAATCAGAATAGAAGATTCAACAATTATGGAAGGAGGAGGATATCCCAACTCTTGAGCATATTTTGTCAAAAACTTAGCATGAGTATTAATAAGGTGAGATATACCACACAAGATAGAAATGTTATTATCATCATTATCAACAAGTTTCTTAAGAGCCTCGATAGTAGCAATGCTATAAGGATTCTAATGTTCTTGCACAAGCCAAGTTTCTAATTTACCAAATTCATGAGAAACCTTATCAACTTGCAAATAAGGAAATCTTAAAGCTTCATCTTCATCATGGGATGAGTGAGAAGAGTTATGCTCCATTATAGGATTAAGGTCATGAGAAAAAATGTTAGTATCATCATGAGTCTTAGGAAGAAAAGAGGAATCATGAACAAAGGAGCCCACGAGTCTATGGCTTTGCCTAATGGGAACACTATAGGTTGGTCTTAGTGTAATTAAGATCATAAAAGGGGAGATCAAAAAAGAAAAATATAACAAGATATAACCATATAAATGCAATAAATAGCATAAAAGAGAGATCTAACCATACAAAAGATAGATAAATTCAACTTTATAATTAAAAAAAAGATTAAATATAACTCTAAAAAGAAAAGAGGGCACAAGTCGGGTTCACCAAAATGTTCAAATGAAGACGATGCCAAAAAGAGAGATTGTCAAAAAGAAATATCTAACTCCAAGAAAGAGGGTAAGAAGGTCAAGTTCACCAAAAGAAGCTAGACACCTAATAAAATGAAAAGGAGCGATTGAACACCATGAAAGAAAGAGTTGACGAGGTCAAGTTCACCAAAATGTTTAGGGGAAAAAGGGAGAAACTTTAATACTTGATGCTGATCTCTGCTTTTTTAGTCCACTAAGTCATTCAAATATGTATTTGAGGGAAAGAGGGAAAACTAAAAATATTATTCCTCTTTAAAACCTGATTTAGATTAGCTAAGACCCAAAGGAGAATGCAATATAAGGAAATACACTATTTGGCCTTTATAGGATAATGTGTATATAAAATTGAACCAACTGCTTAACTAATGTAGATCTAGATGCTAAGTGTATACAATCATCCTAATTAAGATATAACTCTAGAGTAAAGATATGAAAGGAAATAAAATATAAAGACTCACCTTGAAATATGTATTTTAGCTCTAAAAGTTGCATATCCAAGCTTGTTTATGAATACCTAAGAATATAAATCAAATGAAATGATGAAAGAAACAAAGCCCTAAAATCGTTCATCCATAAAAGCAGCAAGGTCTAAGTCAACTTAGAGGGTTAGATTCTTGCGAGGTTGAAATGTATTAGGGGCACTGTAAAACAAGTAAAAGAAACTTCTTCAAGAAGCTCTCAAGGATTTTTTTCCATATATGCATGTGAAATATATCCATCTTTCTCCTACACATAGAAAATGAAGGGTTTTTTTTGTTTTTTTGTTTTTTTTTGTTTTTGGGTGAGGGTTTGCCTTGGTCAAGCCCTAGATTAAGGAATCAACCTTGTAAATGATAAATGTAAATGTAAATGACTAAAACAAGATAAATGTTAGGACTCAACTTTCTTAAAACCCTTGTCAATAAGGATTTTATTTTTTAGTGTTTTGTAGATCTTGAATTAGGTATAGGAATGTAGGGTATCTCAATAATTTGAAATGGATCTACCATAATCCCATCATGGTGCCATGGTTGTAAGTGTGCATCAATGTAGAAGACAATAAATGGTTCAATGTAGATCTCCTTCCTTGATGGCCAACAATAAGCTAGATCTTGAAGAGGAAATGCCCACAAAGGATCCTTCAATGCTTGATAGAAATCTCCCTTGCTTGAATGCTTAAACTCCTTGAATGCAAAGAATAACTTACATGTCTTCAAAATAATACATTTGAGCTTAAGAGATTAATTGGATTGTATGTTATTAAAATGAAGCCTCCAAACCTCCTTATATATGAGTTTTCTGGCGGGAAAACAATACAAGTTGGCTAGAGAGCTGGATTAAACTGATTAAACCCCCAAAGATTTTAGGGCTTCGACCCCCATATACCTTGGGATCAATGTCAACTTCTTTGATCTCAACTTGGTCAAGGTCAAATTAGGTCAACTCTAACTAGTCCAAGTTGACTTGGATTGACTTGGTCCTAGATGGGAGGACATGATAGCCATGTAGAGCTTAGGCAGTTGTCAGAAAGAGTGGAGAAGAAAGTGGAAGGAAATAGGGAAAAGAGAGAATTGAGCACAAGTCTATCCATAGTCCAAGAAAGACATTATGGAAAGGGTGCTGATAGGTCTTAAAAGGCAAGTGCATCCATTTTAAATGGTACACCTACCATGAAGCTTTGAAAAAGGATTTATCTACTCTTCATGTTCCTCCATGTAATACATATACTATTTGGATTGTATGTATACTGTGTCATTCATTCCTCCTATTGTCTTCACTAGGGATGATATTCCTCCTCTTGAATTTCAGACTAGGTGTGATGTTCTTATGGTAGTTGTATCTATTAATAGGAACACCATGTGACACACTCTCATTGATAATGGTTTGGGATTGAATGTTTGTAGCAGAAACATGTTCAAAGCTATATAAGTTGATCTTTCCACTATTCAACCTGATCACATACCTATTAATGGATTTGATAACATTGTCAAACACACTTTGGGAATTATTACCTTACTCATTAAGGTTGGTCTTGACATCTTGAATAACTCTATGCATGTTATGTTTGGTTCATTGAATTATAACCTTATTTTATAAGGACCTTGGTTGCATTCTATACATGTTGTTCCTTTTACCCTTCATCGAAAGGTGTTATTTATTCATAATAATCTCATGTATTCACTTCATGCAGATGTTGCACCTAATCCTTGTTTAAATGTACAATATCCTAAAAATTCTTCTACACAAGAACCTAAGGAATCTAAAACTAAAAAATAACTTACAAAGAATGAAAATCCTTCTCCTTTTCTTTTTAAAGATGATTGGGTTCTAGATTTTAATCCTACATTTATTGGGTAATACAAAGTGTTTGATTTAAATTTGATGAAAAAACAAGATGAACCTGAAAGAAAACATGTACGCCACTTTTGGGTGAGTTGAAAAACACATTTGTGCCTTCTACTAAAGAAACTATGGAGATATGTACTCCAGTTTCAGGTGAATTGAAAAACACATTTGTGCTTTCTTTTGCTAAAGAAACTGTGGAGACTATCAAGTGTGATTATTATGATATACACACTTATGAAGCACCTTTAAATCCTAAGAACATGGCTAATTATTATGGTCCTGGTTACACTTTGCTAAAGAAATCTAGATTTAATGGAAAGGGTTGTGGCAAATTTGAACAAGGTATACAAGTTCCTTCAGATAATGGACTTCTTGAACATACATATGGGTTAAGATTTAATTTTTATAAATAACTTTCACTATTCCCTTTAAATGCTAATCAAATTTGTAGTGGACCTTTACAACTAATTAACCTAGATCTTTTGGATTTTGACACAAGATTGAAATGGATCTTTTTCCTGATAATGATGCTGTAATGTACTTTCTAGGAGTCTACGATAATCTTCCTTGTTTTTTGTTACTACAACTGATATTGATACCCAAGATGATGTTGATGATGAATGAGGTTAGAAAACCAAGCATTGAGAGGAATGTAGAAGAATTGGATCAATTGATATTTTTCCATTGATGTCAAGCTTATTGACTTACTAAGATAGATATTGATTTATGTAAGTTGCCAAATCATCTAAAGGATATGGTGTTGAGAAAAGAAATGTTGAGTAAAGATAGAAGACGAAATAAAGAAGTGATGTTATGTGTTGAGCTTCAATGAGGATTTGAAGAATCAGACTTTGACAAGTTAATATTAATTTGGTGAAGTATTAAGATGATATACAATTAAGATATATTGGCCACTAATAAAGGAGAAAGTTGTGAAATTAAAAGACAAGGAATTAGTGTTTGCTATTGAGATGGAAATGTTGGACTATAAGAAAAGGTTATTGTTCAGTGGAAGTGTACCAAGTATAAGTTTGAGAACAAAGTTTGCAAGTGTTACCAAGAAAGTTATGTTAACCAAGTGAACAATTTGAAATGAGCAGATAAGGTTATTCAACGAAGGAATAACACAAGTTAGTAGAAAGAACAATTTTGTTAAAATTAATTATGGGACAACATTGAGTGTTAATTTGGACTATTCTATAAGATTATACGAAAGAAAAGAAGTTTTTAATGAAATATACAAATAAAATTGGTTAGGTAAGATCAGATGGAAGAGATTCAAGGAAAGGTCTGTGATCCAAAAAAATTACAAGTTCCAAGGTAAATTACAAATGACATGATGCATAAAACATTTTACCTCATGCTAGATTCAATGAATATAAGCTGAGATGAGATTGAATGAATGAGAGTAATTCAAGAAAACCCTAACGAATGTGATTAAGCAAAAAAACATTGCCTATATAAAGGATGAGCAAGAAGGTCAAAGTTTTTGATAACAGTTGATATTGTTGATAGCTAAATAGACAAAAAAGAGTCACCAAATAGAGGAAAGTGTAAATCAAGTGAAGGAAAGTGTGTTGAATGAAATTTTTGTTGGTCAGCCAAGTAAATAAGAGTTAGAAGAAGAGGATTGAGTAGAAAAGAGATCTAGACAAGAAAGGGTAGTTGTTATTTCATACAGATCAATGCATTATTTCTTTCTAACCATTGTAGCAGTAAACCTCTTAACTGAGTGGATCTAATAGTCCTATTTGTAAATCCTTTTCCAAGGTGTCATTCTAACAAATGTACTAAGTCCTTTAGTAAGGCCACTCATGAATAGGGTGGATAATCTAATTGACCAGGTTAAATACAAATGTTAACGTGTGATTGGATATGTTGCATGTTATTTCATGTGTTTATATGCATAAGATTGTAAACTTCTCTAAGATGATTAATTATTTTATCAAATTGATTGAGTTACTTGTTGATAAGGATAAAAGGGTACAAATTATATTCAACAACTTGAGATAACTGATTCAACCCCACCCCCCCGTCCCCCCCCCAACTATCCAACACTTTTCATCATAAGAAGTGATGACCACATTTCTTAAATGATGATGGTTACTTTGGGGAAAACATGACTTATGATAATGCATATGATGACAATTTACTAATCAAAGATTCTACAATGAGTAATTTTCTTATAACAAAAATTGTTGATGTTAAAATGGATTTATTTGATTATGAGAAAGTGATTAAAATTGGAAAATATTTGAATCAAGAAGAATTTGAATGTAACCTCTTGATTGAGTTCAAAAATATCTTTGCATGGTCTTATTCAGACATGCCTCACATTGATCCTAAGATTGTGAAACACAATATTATTCTTGAATAAAATGTTAAACCTATTAAGAATCAAATTCATAAGATGAATCTGAACATTACTCTTCTTGTCAAAGAAGAGATTGAAAAGCTCTTTGATGTTGGTTTCATTTTCTTTATTTATTATTCTCCTTGGATATCAAATATTGTTGTTGTTTCTAAGGAAGAAAACAAGATTTGAATGTGCACTAACTTTCAAGATTTAAATAAAGCTTCCTTGAAGGATTATTTACCTTTACCTAATATTGACATGATAGTAGATTTGATAGTCGGGCACACTTTACTATCTTTCTTGGATGGATTTTTTAGTTATAATAAGATATTTATTCCCCCAAAAAACCAATATAAGATCACATTTATAACACCTTGGGGAACATTTTGTTGGGTCATGATGCCTTTTGGATTAAAGAATGTGGGTGCAACTTATCAACTCACTATGACTCTTATATTTCATGATTATATGTACAAGATCCTCGAGGACTATGTCAATGACGTTCTTGATAAACTAGTTAAATGTGAAGATCATATTGTTATCCTTAGAAAAATCTTTGAACAAATACAAAGCTACAATATGCACTTGAATCCTTGTAAGTGTACGTTTGGGGTAGATATTGGGAAATTGCTTGGATTTATTATTTCTAATTGGGGCATTGAAGTAGACATTGAAAAGAAAGAGGCTATTGTCAGCATGCCTCCGCCTAAGAATATATTACAACTTCAGTGTTTACAAGGGAAGATTCCAGCTATTCAAGGATTTGTTTCAAGTTTAGTAGAAATGACTATTCCATTCACTTCCTTGCTTAGAAATGATTATGCTTTCTCTTGGAATGATGAATGTAAGCAATCATTTATGTAGTTTAATGATTATCTTGCTAATCCTCCTATCTTGAAGGTTATATTACCTGATAAGCATTTCTATCTTTATACATTGGCTTCTCCAAATGTGTTAAGTGTTGTTCTTATTCAACATGATGATCATGGTAAAGAGCATCATGCCTACTACATTAGTCATACCATGACTGATTATGAAATACAATATACAAATATAGAGAAGCAATGTCTTGCCTTAGTTTTTGCATGTTAGAAACTTCAACATTATTTCCTTAATGCAAAAGTCAATGTAGTCGTGAAATTTGATCCTCAAAAACATCTATTTTCTAAAATAGATTTATCTGGACATATTGTAAAATGGGTGATGATTTTGATAGCGTTTAACTTGAAATTTATATCTCAAAAATTAATTAAAGGCCAATCCTTGATTGACCACTTAGTTGAGGCTCCTTCACATATAGTCGTTACTCCTATTGATATTCCTGATGCAAAAATATTACTTGTAAGTAAAGATGATGCATGGGAGATGTATTTTTATGGATCTAGACATGTGTAAAATTGGCATTGATGTGATCCTCATACCTCCTTCTAAGAAATTGATTCCTCTTTCTTGTAAACTCACTTTTCAATGCATAAATAATATTATTGAATATGAGGCTCTTGTTGTTGGATTACGAGTGGCCTTATCTCTTCAAATCAAGCTCATGCATATTTTTGGTGACTCACAATTGATTACACAACAAATAAAAGCTTTATATCAAGCTAAGAATGATAACATGACACAATATTGGGAATTAGCTCTTGATTTATTGCCCAAATTTTCAACTTATGATTTTCAATTGGTTCATAGAGAAGGATAATAGACATGTTGATGCTATGGCTGGTGCTTCATCCTTGTTGTGTCTTGATGATAATAAATATTTTCAATTAACTATTCATACTATCCCAAAACTTATTTTTTATTACAATGCTCCCGTGGTAGTTCAATGTCATAATTTGTATTTGAATGAGTGGTTTTCTAGTATCTTCCAATATTTGTAAGATAGAGCCTTTTTAGGATCTTCCTCTCGCAATTCTCATAATCATATGAGAAAATTAGTCCTTTGCATACTCTTTATAAAAAAATCTTATGATGGCCATTTACTAAGATGTTTATGAAACAATGAAATCTCATTAGCTTTATAAGAAGCTCATGTTGGATCTTGTGGTGAGCATTTTGGTGGAAAGTCATTGGTGTACCATATTAAAATGGATGTACTTTCCTTTTAAGACCTTTATCACCCTCTCCATAACCACTTCTTTGACCATGGATGAACGCATGCTCGATGCTCCATTTTCATTGTTTCTCTCCACTTTCTTCCCTAGTTCTTATGGCATCTACCTAGGCTATATGTGGCTCTCTATTCCTCTCCTCTCAAATCAAGTCAACTTGGACTAGTCTAGGTTGACTTGGGACCCAAGATGAATTTGACCCCAAAGTTTGTGGGGCCTAGAGCCCAAAAGGCCTTAGGGGTTTAATTGATTTAATCCCTCTCTAGTAGGCCTGTATTACTTTACTGTCAAAAAAATCATATATAAGGAGAATTGGAGGCTTCATTTTCACATTTCATCTCATAGCACACTTTCACAAGAGTCAAAATTCTACCTTTATACTTTGCATTCAAGGAGTTCAATCATTTCAAGCATTCGAGCAAGGGAGATTTCTATCAAGCATTGAAGGATCAATTGTGGGCATTTCCTCTTCAAGATCTCACATATTGTTAGCCATCAAGGGAGGAGATCTATATTGAAGCATTCATCATCTTCTACGTTGATTCACACTTTCATCCATGGCACTATGATGGAATTATGATAGATCCATTGCAAATTCTAGAGATACTCTACATTTACATACTGGATTCAAGATCTTCAATGCTTTACAAAACAAAATCCTTATTGACATGGGTTTTAAGAAAAGTAAATCCTAACATTTATCCTTTTTTTGGCCATTTAAATTTATATTTATCATTTCAAGTTTGATTCCTCAATCTAGTACTTGACCAAGACAAGCCCTCACCCACCAAACAAAAAAAACCCTTCACTTCCTGTGTGGAGGACCAAGATAGAAGGATTTCACACATGGATTTGAAAATTACTCCACAAGAGATTTTTAAAGAAGTTGGTTTGACTTTGTTACAGTGTGCCTCGTACACATCAACCCCACAAGAATGTCACTAACCAGGTTGACCTTGACCTTTTTGCCTTTTCAAATGAATGATTTCTAGGTTTTGCCTGATTTGTTGTTTTATTCAGAGATTTGTAGTCAAATATTCAAAATCAGGCTTGGATCCGTGATTTTTGGAGAAAATATGTCTTCTACTACATATTTCAAGGTAAGTCTTATATTGTTTTTTCCTTACATATATTTATCCTAGATCTAGATTTTAATTGGGCTGATTATGTACTCTTAGCATCTAGATTTACATTATATAATCAATTAGTTTGATTTTACATATATACTATTAGACATGGGCCATATTACATTCTCCTTTAAAATTCAAATTTAGAATTGACACCCTTTTCTTTTGGGTCCTTGCTAATCTAATTTGAGTTATAGATAAGAATCATATTCGAAGATTATCTCTTTCCCTTTATCCTATCCTTTTGAATGTTTTAGCAACGTAAAGTGGAGGTCTACATTCTATTAAAGAATCTCTTAATTTCACCCCTAAACAATTGGTAAATAGGTTATTAAGGATGAGATACCACTGGTAAAAAATGGATCATGATTCTTTATCCTTTGTCAAGAAATGTTTGTATTGTCAAAAACATGGTAATCTTATCCATGCTCCTTCTATTGTGCTTCACATATAGGTGGCCTCCTGACCTTTCAGTGTTTGGGCTTTAGATATTATTGGTATGATTCCTCCTCCTTCCTCACAAGGACATATGTATATCGTGACAACCACTAATTATTTCACAAGATGGGTTAAATCTGTTCCTCTTTGATCTACTACAATAGAAGTTATTATGACTTTCTTCTTCAAAATATCATTTCTTGATTTGGTATTCCTTCTACTATCATCTCTAATAACAATACCTCTTTCAAAAATAAATAAGTTAAGAAATTTATGGAAATGTCAACATTTTTCTACACCTTACTATCCTCAATTTAATGGCCAATCTGAAGCATCTAATAAGTTTATTAAATAAATTTTACACAAAACAATGAATAAACATGGAAAGGATTAGCATACGCAATTAGCATACGCTTTGTGGGCTTACAAGTCAGGTGTTCAAACTACTACAAGTTCTTCTCCTTATAACCTTGTGTATGGTGTTGATGCTTTTGATTAGATAAACAAGTTTTACAGGGATCCTGAAACCCAATAGTTAAAACATATAAGGCTGATAATAAGCGTGAAAGCCTAGCCAAAAAAGTATAAGTTCAGAGGCTGATAATAAGCATAAAGCCTAGCCAAAAAGTAAAGTTCTGAGAAAAGACCAAGAAAAAAGATAAGTATTACCATGGCCTAAAGCCAGAACAAAATCCAAAAGCATAGAAAAACAAAAGAACAGGCGAGAGTTATTCCTCGTTCTTTCGCTCCAGCTCTTGCATAACCTGAGCAGCCTCGAAGGCTAGTTGATTCTCCTCCGCTTCTAGCTATGGCACCCTTTGGTCCCCCTAGTCCTGATCAAGAATGGTGTTGTCCTTTGTAGAGTTGTCCTCTGTTCTGGCTTCTTCCCTATCTTTTCCTTCCTCATCATCCTACATTTCTCTATCTTTGATCTAGCCCGTAAGAGAGATGATGTTGTTGTTAATGGAGCTTAACAAAGAATACATCTGATTTGCAAGGTTGTGATTGTAGTTCTCCAGGTTGTGTATCCTTCTTTCTGCCAGACTGAGCCTGTCAGCTGAATCCATCCTCCTGTTAGCATCCATCCCATTCCTTGTTGCCTCAATATGTCTCACCAATTCTTTGACCTCCTCCAGCTCGTGGAAAAGCCATTTGATTGATCTAAAATTGTCAATCATACTACTATGAGCATTATTCAAGAGGTTCATCCCTATCTCCCTAGCTCTATCCGAAATAGCCACTATCGTCGGGTCAATGAGTTCTTCCAACTGCGGTTCATCTTGATTTTCCACAAGGATTTGGGGATTCATGGCCTCCCTGAAGATGCCCATCTTCAAAGTCATGACATTAAATATTTTCCAAGCTTTACTCCTATCATTGACTTGCACTTCCCCTTTCACATTCCCTACATTCTCCTCTTTCTGCTCCTTAGGTTGGGCTTGGAGGTGGATAAGAGATAGGGGCAGCACTGACGCCTCCTCAAACTGAGAGCGCACTTCCTCCAAATTCTCCCTCTTACATTTCGTCCTTCCACTTTCATCCTTAATTTCCTCCTACGTCTCCTTAACCACCTCCTCAGACTCTGGCTCCTCCTCATCATCGCTGTCTCCCTCCTCATCCTTCTCAAGGGGCTTCTGCCCATGATCCCTAGGGCTTTTTCTACTAGGAGTTATGGGGGAGGGTATTTTTAGCTTGGTGGGTCGCTAATTTCCCTGAAGAAGAGATCCCTCCTTCCTCAGAGCTGAGGCTTTGTATATCTTCCGAATCAGAGGAGTAACTAGAACTACCAGACTCCAAATTCTCTTCATGAAGGGGAGCAATGCTTATAGTCTGAGCCTTGAAGTGCTCGTGGATAAGCAGTAGTAGCCCCTCGTGCAGAGCCAGATTTGTGATGGGCTTCTTTGTGAAGCTATCCACCGCCTCACTCATAGAGGTTAACAGATAATATGGAAAAGAAATATTAACATTATGCCAGAAATGATTCAATATAACAAAGTGGTGGGTACGAGCTCTATCAAACCTAGGGTCCAACGTGATGTACTCGATAACAACTCTCAGAACATACCTCCACCGCTTCTTCATGGAGTAGGGGACATAGTAGGTGTCAATCTTTCCCAGTGCCTTTAGTTCCTTCTCACTCTCCACAAAGTCCCTAACCACATTGGTCGAGAGCTTCTTATCCTTGAAGAATTTAAAACCCTCGATAGGGATTTTGGTGACAGTCACAATCACCTCCTCCGTTATTCGAAAGTAGACTCGGTTCACCTTCACCCTACCATCCTTCCAAGACCCCACCATACTTTTGGTCACCTCCTAATCGAATCCATGTAACTTCATGATATAATTGGTAACCCCACCCTCTTCTAGCTTTTCCCACACTTTCTCCCTACTTCTCCATTTCTCAAAATCTCCCACTGGCTCCTTTCACCTACCATTTCTGCACACTGCACATCCTCTTTACTCATGTGCTCCTCACTCTATGACTGAAAGGGACTCCGAGAGTAAGCAATAAATAGAGAAAAATAGCCTTGCTATTGCTCCAGAAGTGAGTGTGAAAAACAATCCACAAAGCGTGTCGATTAATCAATAATGAATCACTGCAATTACGATTTCCCATGCTTCCATTTTGAAAAGTACCCTTATTTCTTAAAACCTTCATAATCATAATTATAGCTTGATTTTCTCCATACTTCCTTGGATCTTTTCCAAGTCAATCAAACTTTTAACATCTATCGGCAAACAAATTCTGGGATGCCAAGTCATTTTTTGGTCTACGCCGACCCCAATGTTCGCAAACTTGTCGACAGCTGGGTTTGCTTCCCGAAAGATATGAGTGATGTGGATTCTATTAAATTTGGTGAGGGTCTCATGTGTCTCATCAATTAGATTTACAATCGTCGATGATGGATGTGAATTGCCTATGATGCACTTTATAATGTTATTCGAGTCCCCTTCGAGCCATAAATTGGTAACACCAATTTCAAAAGCCAGTTTTACAACATTGCACGTGGTGTTCGCTTCTACAAAATGATTAGTTTGGAATCCCAGAGGGAGAGAAAAAGCCACAATACTATCTCCATTTTCATTCCTTATCACACCTCTACTACCAAAGGAGCTAGGGTTGCCCTTGGAGGCTCTGTCGAAGTTGGCTTTGTGCTAGCCTTCAGGGGGGAGAAGCCACTTGGCTTCCTGTCTTTTCCTCGATCTATCTTTTACCTTCTCCTTTTTCTTGCCTCTTGTCTCAAATTCTCTGCCCTTCCTTACAAAAAAGTTTTCCTTTATGTTACTGAAAATCTTCCTCCCAACAACTAAAGCTGGTTCCTCCCTATCTCTGAAAATCTGATTGTTTCTCTCCTTCCATATGCTCCAACAAAAATGGGGCAGGATCCAGGAGCTAATTTCCTACAAGACAGTCCCATTGAACAAGCCATGCCATTGATAGAAAAAGTCCAGAAGGTTAGAAGGAACACACTAGCTGTGGCCTAAGTCCTGGGTGAGGATGCCCCAAACTGTCCTAGAGAAAGAACAGTGGATGAACATATGGTTGCTTGTCTCCGACTCTTCTTTACACAAAACACATCTGCTGGGCAAGATATGACCTCTTTTGATAAGATTTTCCTAGGTTAGAGTTTTGTCCTGAAGAGCCAACCAGAAAAACATGTTTACTTTTGGTGTGAGGCTAGGGATCCAAGCCCTCGACCAAAGGGGAGTCTCTTTTAAGCTCCATAAAGCAGAGTACCTAGAGGCAACCAAATAGAGCCCATTGGCATTATCCCTCCAAACTAGTTCATCCTTATTGTTGCTAAGGGACAAGGAATTAAACATGATCATGATTGGTTTGAGGTCATCTGAGATAATAGAAAGATCCCTCCAACCTTGTTCGGTCTTGTAATTGTTGACTTTGTGCCCATAAAGGTAGATGCAATCATTAGCTTAACACCCATAGCTAGGGTTGTTCATAAGGGGGCCCTGAGAAAGCCAACTTTCAGACTATAACAGAATGTCCTCCCCATTACCCAGCTTCCAGGAGACTTTTGAGTTACCAAGTCCCTGGCTTTTAAGAAACCATTCCAAACAACAGAACCTCTTGGGATATCCTCACTGAAGAGGGTGAACTAAATAGAGGGCCTCTTTATATACGTATTTACTATAGCGTCTCTCCATTCACCCGTGCTACTAAAGATGTGCCAGATTTGCTTTGCCAGGAGGGCCTTATTGAGGTGAATGAGCTTCTTGATTCCTAGACCTCCATTCTTCTTAGGGAGGCAAACTTTGTCGCAAGCAACAAGGGGGTACCTTTTATTCCTTTTAGCTCCCGTCCATAAAAAATCTCTCTAAATTTTCTCCATTCTCTCAGCATATTTCACCGGTATGGTAAAAAGGCTTAGAGCATATATTGGCAAATTTTGAAGGATGGATTTAACTAGTTGACATTTTCTAGCTTGGCTAAGAATGGCTCCTTTCCAGGCTACCAGTTTCTTACTGAACCTTTCCATGATGCCATTCCAGAAGGAATCTGAAGGAATGTATGGTGTTGATGTTATTATGCCTTTGGAGTAGGAAATTCATTCTCTTTGGGTATTATTTTCATGGGATTATTGATAAGGACATGTTTTGAGAACAATATTTGGAAGAATTTGAAATGTTAGATGAACAATGAATTAATGTGTTCGAACATAT
>CM053785.1:390738735-390856235 GCA_028749045.1 Cupressus sempervirens | reverse complement strand
ACCTGTGGGATAGTCTAGTGGGAAGATGCGTCTCACTCCCTCTCTATTCCAGTAGCAAATATAATCATTAGTATAGTTGAAATAAATCTCTATTTTTGTGAGGACATCCTCTCCCTCCTTTGTATTACTGAGGATGATATCAAATACTGTAGGCTTACATCTAGCTCTAGGTCTTTTCATATATCTAGTGGGATGCATATACTATGACACCACACCCGAGACATCCTATTGTAAGCCAAGTTGCCTCAGTACCTAATTGTAGTAGTATGACACAATTGCATGACTCCATTGTCCCTCTAGGAGTCTCCTCCTTTGTGAGTATCTCATATTGTATGTAGTCTTAAGCCACTCTACCAAATGGAGGTATGGTCTCTGTACTATATCATCTCCTCACATTTAGTAAAGTTTGACTTTCCAAAATAATGTGTCTCTGAATTGCCACATCTCTGATAGGGGATAAACATACACTCTTGGGAGGCTCTTCTCTAATTCCATTGGAACTCATGTTGACTTGTTGTATGTAAGAGTGCACACACATAGTCAAACCCTCTCTCGATATCTAGTAAGTCTTCTCAACTCTGAATATAGAGTTACTAGCTTACCCCTAACCCATGCAACCACTATGCTCTCTCTCTCTCTCTCTCTCTCTCTCTCTCTCTCTCTCTCTCTCTCTCTCTCTCTCTCTCTCTCTCTCTCTCTCTCTCTCTCTCTCTCTCTCTCTCTCTCTCTCTCTCTCTCTCTCTCTCTCTCTCTCTCTCTCTCAACTACTCATATCAAATGAGTAAAAGGTAATAGAAAAATTGTCCCCTTATGAATTGGGGCCATAATACATGCTACCACATAGCATATCCATCATCTAATCAAAGGAGTAGCTTCCACTATGATGTAACGTAGATCAATTTGCTCTGTTCTAGATCTCAACTATGATCTACATCCCATACAATACTCCTCATCTACAAAAATTTCCTTTGCCTCTCTACCGGTATGTGGTCTCACTGGGAGCCCTTTGATACAAAGCTAGAGTATTTGATTTACATCCTCTAAAATCACTATGATTGAGCTCTAGTTGAA
The DNA here is from genome assembly GCA_028749045.1 of Cupressus sempervirens. Taxonomy (NCBI): domain Eukaryota; kingdom Viridiplantae; phylum Streptophyta; class Pinopsida; order Cupressales; family Cupressaceae; genus Cupressus; species Cupressus sempervirens. The sequence goes on along the minus strand of CM053785.1, from coordinate 390,855,164 downwards.
AGATGGAATGTACATGTGTTCTCATTCCACATTACTATCAAGGCTAGAATCATGCCTTAGTGGGATATCATGTATGGGTGTTGTCCTACCCAATATAGGCCCACATCTCTCAATAACTATATGTCCTCTCTACTTATACTCTACATTTTCTCTCAGATAAAGTGATTGCTTGTGACATGGGATGATCCCGCAGAGATGGTAGCTCTCGAAAATCACATCAAATCATCAATCAATATCACAATATGTAAAATGTGATAAAGCCTTATTCAAATAGAGGGTTGACTTTCTCCTAATCAAGGTTGACTTCCTTCAATAGGGTCAACTTCCCTTATTAGGGTCAAAATTTTCCTAAACTAGAAATCAAACTCCTAGGTATGCATCACAAATATATCAGAAACCCAAAAATGTGATGTATTAAGGGCCTACAACACACAAAGCAAGGCAAAAATCACCCTATACTAAGTACCCACCTCAAAAAGTGGGTCATTAGGTGTCACAACCTCTCTTAGGACCTCCATCGTTGGTTGCTCTAGCTCCTTCTTCATCATCCTCAACACTTCTCTTCAAGTCATTCAATCTACAAAGGTAAAAAATGAAAGGAAATCATATCTATTTATAATGTTTGAAGGCAAATTAGGGTTATAATTAAGGTTTTCCTTTCTATGCATTTAGAATAGGCATTCACTCTTTTCATCATAACTTGAGTTACACAAGTCTGATTTTCTTGTCCTTATAGGCATTGGAATCTTGATTTAGTTACCCTCCCTTTAAAGCTATTAAAATGAAGTTTTAATAGATTTCTCATTAGTTTTGAAGGTCTTTTTCATCAATTTTCATAGCCAGTTCATAGGGTTATCTGTATCACCCTATTTCACCTTTTCTAAAAGAGCAAGTCAAATTAAGGGGGCATATCAATTGGTGCCTATGAACAATAAAAAATAATTCTTAGTAAGTTCTAGGTGGTTTTGAATTTCTCACTAATATGTGTTTTGCAAGGTGCAGGTATTAACACTATCTTGCAGGTTCAAAACATTATGGACTTTGCTATATCCTTTTTTTGGAAGTAAAAGCTTTGTTTACTTTAGGTTGCATATTCACATAGTGTCATATCCAACTAAAGTGGGGGCTAAATGAACAATCTTAAATTGGAAGAGCTTTAACTTATGACCGCATAACACCAATTTAATGTAATTTAATGTTAAATATGCTTTTGCATATCTCCCTTATCCTTTCTTAAATGAGATCTAGGTAGGACCTAATAAGCCCTCCTTGGTATTCCTATCTTATAACACAAAAATCAAGGTAGGATATATTAACTTAGGTCCTCCCTTTCCTCTTAATCCAATCAATTCAACTATTTATTTTGCATTGAAACAAGATTTCCTCAAAATTTGTACCTATTTTTTGAGTTCAAAGAACTATTCTTGGATCACGGGGTTGTACTAGAGACTGCTAAACCTAGTTGGTTGGGATGTAGTACATTCCTTCTCAATTAGGGACACTATATGTCCCTATTGGACTAATTAGGGATAAAGTGAATCCCTTTAAGGGTCCCATTTTGGGTCCTTCTCATTGGACCCTTTCTCGAGGTCTAGTACTTGGTTTTTGAGCCCTATTGACTTGTAGGAGAAAGTTAATCTGAAATCCATTATAAGCACATTCAATTGCTTCATTTGGAAGTGATGGTGTGATGATCAAGTAACCATAGGTGATTAAATAAGAAAGATCAAGAAAGCAAACACACACATACTTAATGTGGACAAGCCATTGTGGACATCCCAATTTGTCTTTGTACATTTACAAGGTGAAAGCAAGGAGGCTTAGAAATGTCCTTTAAAGAAAGAGAGTTCTTCATCTTCTCCTTCCATTCAATCATCCAAGTGTTCAAGATTTAATCATGGAGTAGAAAATACAAATTATGAGTATGGCTTACAATACTTTAGCCTTGGGGGCTTAGTATGCTTTCTAGGTTATCCTCTAATCTAATCATTGATGTTTCATTCTCATTCAAGCATAAAGCTCCATGCCAGGGTTTGGATTTAGGGATCTAGATCTTGGCACTGCACATTCAAAGTTCATACATGAGAATCATACACATTAGAATTGACATAATGGCTACCTATGGAGGTGGAAATCACCAAATTAAAATAGGCAGTCGACTAAGGAAAAAACCTACAGGGCCACCCAAAATACCCAATTTCAAATCCCAAAAAATCTTGAAAGGTGGAACCGATTGCAAATTGGAGTACCCTTTTTTGTCATTAGTCAAGATTGTAAAATCAAAATCAAGGTTGGACACAATTGATCAAGGACATAATGCTCCCTTTCTTTAGGAGAAAGTTGACATCACATGCAAAAGTTAATCTTGCCAAATCATTGAACGATTTATAGGTTTTTCAAATTTGATGGTTTTAGGTGAAGATCTAGCTTTGTTCATCCACAAGAACAAGACATCAAGTAGAAATCTAGGTTCAAGGGTGAACCCACAATAATGGGTTACACTTTTTTGGAGGAAGAAATTCCTCCAAAAATGTGTAACAACCAATTTTTGTATTGAAACTTTTGATAGAAAGCTTTCTAAAAGTTTTGATAGAAACTATTTAGTTTCTATCAAACAAGCTATATGCACAGTTTCAATAGAAACTAAAGTTGCCACATAGTTTTGATAGAAACTACCTAGATAATTTCAAGCAAAACCATCTAGGTAGTTTCTATCAAAACTACCAAGCCTGGACAAGGTTTGTTAACTCCGCTCATGTGCTAGCTAGGTTCGATCGAAACTAACTTATTTAGTTTCAATCAAAACTAATAAAAAACTTTTGAACCTTTAAAAGACTCATATTCAACCCCACATGTCATTTTTGGCAATGGAGTCTGCAGTTTTGATCGGAAGTGCACAACTATAGGTATCTAACTCATCAAACTTTGAAAAATGTATGGATTTTCATTTTTTAACCCTCTCTAATGTTTTTAGTTAAATTTTATATGATTTTAGTTAAATTATATATATATTTTTTGTATTTTTTATTGTCTATATATATGTATGTATGTGTGTATGAATATTTTTGTATATATACATATCATGTATATGTAGTACATATCATGTGTATGTAGTTATGAGATATGTATATATACATATATGTATGAATATATGCATATGTGTATATATATACATATACATGTGTGTATATGTGCATATATGTATATATATATATATATATATATAGATATATATCACATGTATCATGCATTTACACATATGTATATGTATATATACATATATATGTGTATATATGTATATATGTTATACACATATCATGCGTGCATATATATGCATATGTATATATACATATATACATGCACATACATATATACATGTATATATGTACATATATGAGAATATGCATATATCTGTATGTGTGTGTGTGTGTGTGTGTGCGCGTGCACGCACATGTACATATTGTGGATATTACACATACTTTTAAATTTTTAATGTACACATGAACTTGTAATATATTAATTTTAAGTTCATGTGTGTGTGTGCGTGTGTGTGTGTGTTTAAATTAACATGTATTAATTTTTAATTCGTATATATAATATAAATACATACTACATATGTACATTTTATATGTTTTATGAAATGTAAATTCGTTAAAAATATATTTTTAATATTCACTTGACTTAAGTTACACCAATGGAAAATTTAAAATTGAATGTACACTAATACTTCACCTAAATTACACTTGACTTAAACTAAAAACTTTGAATGATAACTCTAAATAAACAAAGTGAACACACAATTATATATAAAGTTCCCTAATTCATATGAATAACTTGTGCATAACTTAAAACCCCTTAAAAATATCGTATTAAATCATAATTAATAACATGAACCTAGGTCCAGGCGATGAGCCCTTTAAATGTATGCATATATAAACTAGAGACCATAACAAGTTTATAATTTAGAAATTCATGTGATATATGTATATAGATTGTGATATTCTGGACCTAAAAGCCATCATTTTAAGATCACTTGAACTATATTTTCATGTGTATATAGAAATTTCAATACATTTGATTATAGATTCTCTGATTCTAGGCTTTATTTATGAATATCCTAAAGTAGGACCCAAGTTTAAGATATTTTATATTAGAACCCCTTAATTTATTATTCAATCTAGTTTTGTATAACCTAGTTATGCGTCCTAGTCCACCCATGTGATCTGTAATATCCCTGATAGGATTATTGCTTCTTTAAGCACTAAATTTCTTAAACTTTAGAGGTTTGACATTTCGTCAAACAGTTAGCAAACAGGCTCTGATACCACTGAAATGACCCTAGCTATAAAGGTCACTAAAAAAACCTCTAAAACTAAAGTGTGTAATTACGTCGAACACTTGGCATACTACTGCTGGAGATCAATGTGAACTTAAGATATGGTTGTGTAACAACAAGCTGATGTAAAAGATACCAAACATGTACTGAACTAAGACAATATATCAAACAATTGGCAAGCAATTAGGAACAAGCTGAACCATCCCAAACTTTGCAAAACTAAGTACTAATTTAATAGTTTATCTCCTTCCAACCACTCATTACATTAGATATTACCTTCAGCCAATACATGAAATCTGTAAGTTCGAATTGCCTCAGCAAGAAAGATACAAGCTAGATTCGACACTGTTAAAATCTTTCCTACAACATTTAATTCAAACTGAAAACTATCCTCTTTAAATCCAATTGATTAGCAATGACAAAACCTAGGAATGCTGAAGCCAAAAATGATAGTGAACATCCAAACTGAAGTTCGAACTGCTTGTGAAGAATGCTGGAGTTGATAGCCAGATGTCCCTTCCAACTGAGCGATGCAGTCCTGTAACTGGCAGTGCCAGACCTGCCAAAAAGTGCTGCCACCAAACTGAGCTGTGCAGACCAGAGACCAAAATCGGACCCTTTCTTGCAAAATAGGATTCCTCTCCTTGCCAAATGGCACTCCAAGCTGAGAATGAATAACTAGAAAACCCTCCAAATTAATCCAACTGTTCAGCCCTTCAAATCCCGACTGCAACCTCGGTCTAAGTGGCAATCATCTCTCCGATCTGTTACCGGTAGCCGTCATCTCAAATATGACCCAGCTCCGGATATTGAAGGGTGAGTATCAACAATATGAGCGGCCCGATTCCTTCATGGCTCGGCCAGATGCCATTAATCTGGTCTTCCAAAATTCCGCTTTGTGCAAATAATTTCAAATGCCTTCTATACAAACAGCTCCATATACGGAAATGCTAGTTGAAAGGGAGACCTTGGAAACTAGTTCATACCTCCAATCTGCTCATACCGCGTCCTCCTCTATAAAAGACTGAAGATATCGCCTTACTCCTCTTGCCACTTAAAATTATAATAAATTTCAAACCTTGCTATCAGTCTCTATTGAATCCTCGAATCCGATGTCAACCAATATCCTGCAATAATTTGTGAGGATGTTGATTTTTCCACTCTTACTGATCCAAACATTAAACAGTGATGCATAAACCCTAAAGTTGGCCTTAAGCCACAAATGATCGCTCCGATGAAATGACTGAATGTCACCTCCAATCTGCAATAATTCAGATGATATTTCACACCCTCAAAATTGCGTACCTATTGAGAGTTTTCGTTCTCAATGGCCAACTGAGACAATTGTAGAAACCCTAGGTTCCACAATGCACCTGTGATTGAATCACAATCTGAAAACAAGAGAGATAACACAACTGCTTGATTCGAATGGAGCCCCGGGGTGCCTATTTATTCTTTTCCTCCATCCTCTCCAGAGACTTCTAGAACCTTTTTGATCTTATCCCTCAAGTGACTTTATTAAATACTCCAAGTAACTTTATTAAATATAAAGTTATCTTTTAATAACTATTTATTTAATTAAAATAATTAATTAGTCATCCTTGGACAACCATTAATTAAATTAATTAAATCGAATTGTCACCAAAATTTTTGGGGACATGATAGTCCGCCCTTCCTGAAATTGCTTGTCCCCAAGCAATGGCTGAACCATGAACCAATCAGTCTTCCTGGATCCCAAATGTAAATTTGTGTATCATCCCAATCCTCATCATACTCCCGTGGAGAAATCATCAATACCAGTATCTGAGAAACTGTACTCAACATCCAAACAACTGACAATTCTGATGAAATCATCTGAAAACCAACTGTAGATGTCAGTAGAAGTAACCATTTTGCCGAACTCAAGCCAACTGAAACATCAACTCTATCAAAACTCAAGCCCCTGTCAAAAAGACACCTGCACCCAACTGCATTGTAGATATGACAACAGCCATAGGTACCTGAATTACTGCCATCAAATCCGATCTCTAAAAAACTGCTCCGGGTGTGTCGATGCTGCAGGCTGAGTAACTTGCTACTACAAACTTTATTTTCAAAAGATGGTGCCAATCTATCCCCTAATGGATGATAAGAAACTGGAGCCAATCTACATCTGCGTGAAATAAAATCTTCTACCTCTGTGTCAAAAGAGAAATGATGAGCGTATCCTACCGTATAATGCCGGTAAGAACCTCCAAACTCTGATGCTAGCTCATCATCACTGGACTGGTAATCAACATATGGCTCCAATCTCTGGCTCTGAGTGACTGTAGGCTGGATAGGATCCTGTGCATTCTTCTCAACAAACCCCTCCTTGAGATCCCTGTGAGGTAGCATAGTAGAGAGGACCCCTATAATCTTCTCAACCAATCTGTAAATAACACTAGTATCATGGATGAGAACACCTTCTGTCACCTTATGCGAGTCTAACTGAACACATGCACTATCCAGCAAATACTCCATGAATGGTTCAGTGCAGTAAAAATTATATGAGGAAGCATCATTATACTTCCCTTTACACCACAACTGGTCCTCCTGAAAGGGTGGCATACTCAGCTGTACCACACTATCAACTATCTGAGAAGAATCAATCTGGAAACTGGACTCTACCGGTATCCCAAACTCATTAAGACCAACTTCTTCCAAACCCTGAACATGTGTGTCAATCTCAACACTAAGCTCCTCAAAAGCAACTGTAGGAGTGTACTTACCGTCATCTATCCCAGTAGTCAAATGAACTGGGTCTGGGGCTGGTTTTGACCGCCAATCCTCCAACTCCACGGTCACCCCCTGAAACTGCGACTTCTGTAGATCCTGTCGTGTGTCCTCTAAAGCCTCAGTAGTCGCTATGAGCTTTTGGGAAAGCTCACTCACCTCCTCTTCACGATCCAAGAGTGCCTCATATGCTGTACTCCCCCACTCAACGAAGTGATCACGGTCGGCTACCAATCGTAAATAATCCTGCTTCAAAATTCGAACAGCTTCACGCAAGGCATGAATCTCTGCCAAAGAAAAGTAACCACCGCTGGACTCATCTGTCATAGAAGTACCCCAACCAGTAATGGCCAACAAATGACGAGCAGTATCAAAATGCTCACAAGCGATAGCAATGTCTCGCTCACTAACTTTCAACTGGCTAACCACATGATGGCTCTGGTTAGACTGTCTTCTATAAATTCCCTCTGACACATTGACTGGAGGAATTTCTTCAAAGATACTGGTCTCTGGATTATTACCATCTATATTTTTCGAATCAACTTCAAAACTCATATCAACATCTAGAGTGTCAAAATCTGTAGTTCTGCTGTCAAGCTCTTCTGTACCTAAAGAAACTGTCAAGGAAGCTGAATCTTCAAAACTGTTCACTTCATTCTCCCGGATGTCATCAAGGTCAAAACAATCCTGGGACTCATCTGTGCATGCTTCCAAATATGAAAACCCTTCAACACCTTTCAGCAAGGATGGTCGACTGGAAATATGAACCAAACCCAAAAATGGTGCATAAAAACTAATACCAACATCGGATGTTCTGCTGGCACAAGGAAAGATAACACCATATATTCTGCTAATCAAATCCATGATAGTACTCAAACAATCATGGCTATCATAAAGTGCTAAAGATCTTCGGTTGACTGAATCCCAAATGCTGCTGAAACATTCTTGAATCCATATGCAAGAAACAACTGGTAACTCAAGCAAACTACTTACCTGAGTAATGTGACCAATACCAGCTAACTTCACATACCTGTCTGCCACTGTCCTTGTATCCTGGATGTGAATGCAAGATGAACTTGTAACATTATCAGCTACCATATATGATCCCTCTTTTGTCAAAAACTGAGTGCAAGATGATCTTAAGCTCAGCTCCATGTCGTGCTCTTGCCCTTGTTTCTCCCAGTCCTGTAATGCCAAAATTGCTCGAGTGTCCTCAAGCTCGCAAGAAAGCTTGAAAACTTCCTCCTCCTTCCTCCTCAAGGCATCTGAATAGTCTTTGGCGAGGCTTAGAAGATGATCACAATCTGATAGAAGATGTAAATAGCTCAACTTAGTCGTTCCCATTCCTTCACCAATTGCATGTAAGTCACAACAGGAAGATTTTGCTTGAACTCCCTTATGTCTTCCTTGTAACTGAATCATCTGGATGTGCTCTTCTAACATCTCCCGCATCCTGTCATGATGAGATAAAGAAGCCACAATACTATCTTTGCCTACCTTCAGCTGGCTGGACAAATCATGTGAAGTACTGCCATTCTCATCCGCATGTGACGAAGCATCTAACTGAGCCTGGTACTCTCTCTCAGCAAAGTCATAAATGCTCGATGTCTGCTCATTTTCACCAGGTATCTCATCATCATCATCTGAACTCACCTTACTGTAATCATTGTTTGTCAGAACCAAACTACCTTGAGTATCTGAGACATTACCCTTGGAAAGCTCGTATTCAACTATTTCAACTTGAGTGTCAAGTTGACAGTTGCTATCCATCAGCGTAGTATCCTTCACCACTTCTTCCTGTGACTGAACTGGAGCCTCTGACTGGTTGCACACTTGTTTCTCGAACTCCTCATTAAGGTTCCTAGTAGCATCTCTCATTGTATCAATCAACGCTTTGTGAGAAGATTTGTCAAAACGAAATCCAGTTGATTTATTCACCTTAGCTGGGTCGGACAGCCTGTCAAGCATACGGTGGTGTTTAACCAACAGTTCAGACATGTTATGTTTGATTTTTCTAAGCTCATCCTGAATGCCTGAATAGTCCTCCTTTCCACAATTCCGACTTTGAATACTGCATCTATTACTTGTCCGAGATTGTGTCCTTGGAGACTTTGTGCTGTACCTGTCCATCTTGGTTGAAGTAGAGTGCTGATCACTCATGTAATTCGGTTCTCACCCCACAGGATGGCAAGAAAACCGCTCTGATACCACTGTAATATCCCCGATAGGATTATTGCTTCTTTAAGCACTAAATTTCTTAAACTTCAGAGGTTTGACATTTCGTCAAACAGTTAGCAAACAGGCTCTGATACCACTGAAATGACCCTAGCTATAAAGGTCACTAAAAAAACCTCTAAAACTAAAGTGTGTAATTACGTCGAACACTTGGCATACTACTACTGGAGATCAATGTGAACTTAAGATATGGTTGTGTAACAACAAGCTGATGTAAAAGATACCAAACATGTACTGAACTAAGACAATATATCAAACAATTGGCAAGCAATTAGGAACAAGCTGAACCATCCCAAACTTTGCAAAACTAAGTACTAATTTAATAGTTTATCTCCTTCCAACCACTCATTACATTAGATATTACCTTCAGCCAATACATGAAATCTGTAAGTTCGAATTGCCTCAACAAGAAAGATACAAGCTAGATTCGGCACTGTTAAAATCTTTCCTACAACATTTAATTCAAACTGAAAACTATCCTCTTTAAATCCAATTGATTAGCAATGACAAAACCTGGGAATGCTGAAGCCAAAAATGATAGTGAACGTCCAAACTGAAGTTCGAACTGCTTGTGAAGAATGCTGGAGTTGATAGCCAAATGTCCCTTCCAACCGAGCGATGCAATCCTGTAACTGGCAGTGCCAGACCTGCCAAAAAGTGCTGCCACCAAACTGAGCTGTGCAGACCAGAGACCAAAATCGGACCCTTTCTTGCAAAATAGGATTCCTCTCCTTGCCAAATGGCACTCCAGGCTGAGAATGAATAACTAGAAAACCCTCCAAATTAATCCAACTGTTCAGCCCTTCAAATCCCAACTGCAACCTCGATCTAAGTGGCAATCATCTCTCCGATCCGTTACCGGTAGTCGTCATCTCAAATATGACCCAGCTCCGGATATTGAAGGGTGAGTATCAACAATATGAGCGGCCTGATTCCTTCATGGCTCGGCCAGATGCCATTAATCTGGTCTTCCAAAATTCCGCTTTGTGCAAATAATTTCAAATGCCTTCTATACAAACAGCTCCATATACGGAAATGCTAGCTGAAAGGGAGACCTTGGAAACTAGTTCATACCTCCAATCTGCTCATACCGCGTCCTCCTCTATAGAAGACTGAAGATATCGCCTTACTCCTCTTGCCACTTAAAATTATAATAAATTTCAAACCTTGCTATCAGTCTCTATTGAATCCTCGAATCCGATGTCAACCAATATCCTGCAATAACTTGTGAGGATGTTGATTTTTCCACTCTTACTAATCCAAACATTAAATAGTGATGCATAAACCCTAAAGTTGGCCTTAAGCCACAAATGATCGCTCCGATGAAATGACTAAATGTCACCTCCAATCTGCAATAATTCAGATGATATTTCACACCCTCAAAATTGCGTACCTATTGAGAGTTTTCGTTCTCAATGGCCAACTGAGACAATTGTAGAAACCCTAGGTTCCACAATGCACCTGTGATTGAATCACAATCTGAAAACAAGAGAGATAACACAACTGCTTGATTCGAATGGAGCCCCGGGGTGCCTATTTATTCTTTTCCTCCATCCTCTCCAGAGACTTCTAGAACCTTTTTGATCTTATCCCTCAAGTGACTTTATTAAATACTCCAAGTAACTTTATTAAATATAAAGTTATCTTTTAATAACTATTTATTTAATTAAAATAATTAATTAGTCGTCCTTGGACAACCATTAATTAAATTAATTAAATCGAACTGTCACCAAAAATTTTGGGGACATGACATGATCTAGAGTCTCTAGACTTAATTAACAATTATGAAGTTGTCACACATATACATGATATAAATTGACTAAGAATCGATTCAATTATAAAATTGTCGCACACACACATGATATAGATTAGGTTTAGAATTAAGATAAGGGTTTTCAGTCTAGCTTAGGACTATTATTCTAGGGTTAGGGTTTACATCATGGTTAGTACTTACAGTTAGAGCCAGGATTAAAATAATGGTTAGGGTTCTAGAGTGAGTGTTTAGTTTAGGATTAGAATTACATTTGGACTCCAATTAAGCTTCTAGGGTATATATTGGTTAAGGTTAGGATTTGGGGTATGGCTAGGGAAAGACTTAAAATTATAATTGGGGTTGGGATTTAGGTTAGAAGTATAATTAAGGTTAGGTTAGAATTATGATTAGACTTGTAAGATTAGGGCTAGGGTGAAAATTATTACTATGAATTTCAAATTTAGTGTTAGAGTTAGGACTATGGTTAGGGTTGGGGTATAGGATTATGGTTTTGGTTAGTGTTACATGATTAGGGTTTATGGTTAGGTTTAGGATTGGAGTTTAGGAAATTAGGATTTTGGGGTTAAGGTTTAATTATGGTCAAGGTGAGGGTTTACATTCTCGATACTTATTATTGTCAGGTTAACATTTTAAATATGGTTAGGATATTGTGTCAAGGTTAGGGTTGGGATTAAGATTGAGGTTAGGTTTAAGATTATAGTTAGAGTGAGGATTTGCCTCATAGATAGTATTATGGTTAGGGTTGAAGTTTTTATTAGGACTATATTATGGCTAGAATCTAAGATATGATTTAACATTTAAAACAAGGGTCTAATTTTGGATTATGGTTTATCTTAATATTTAGGATTTACTATGGTTAGTATATAGGGTTATGGTTTGGATTACCTAGTTAGCATATGGTTTTACGTTATGATTATTATATATATCAGGCTTTAGAATTCAAGATTAAGGTTAGGATTAAAGTTTAGCATTTTAGGATCTTATATTTAGAGATAGGGTTTAAGGTTAGTTTTACATGATTATGGTTATAGGGGTTTACATTATGGTTATGGATAAGGTTAGGATTAGGTTTAGGGTTAGAATTAGGATTATGATTAGGGTTACTTGGTCTATATTATATGGTAAGGATTAGTGTTATGGTTAGTGGCATTACTAGAGTTAGGGTTAGGATTATGGCTAGTGTTAAATTATGATCAAGGTTAAGACTAAGGTTAGGGTTTTGATTACACTTTTCTCGGAGTTCATATTAGGCTTTTATTAGGGTTCATATTAGGGTTTTATTGGGTAAAAATTAGGCTCTTATTAGGGTTCATCTGTGCACATACAACATTCAAATTTGAAGTTTAGGAAGTAAAACACACATGTACAATATATGTTCATTTCATGTTTAGGACGTACATGCATGCTCATTTTGAATGCTCAATTTTATTTTTCAAACATGTGTATGTTCATTTATGTTTTAGGACTTATATATATTAGAATTAATTTGATACATGTGTATGCATTCATTTCAACATTTAAAAATAATTTTGATTCATGTGCACGTAATAGATGTTTAATTTAATGTTTATGATTTCTTGTTTCTTAAATGTTAGTGTAATAAATTTCAAGTTTATTAAATGTCATATTTTAATTTTAATTTTAGGTTTACACATTATACGTGCATACTACATACATTGACACATGGAAGATCAGAAACCTCCTATCCCCCTTGAGCTTCAACATGTCGCCCCCCCTGAGCCACAACCTATCCCCCTAGATTAGTATCCTATCCCACCTCATGAGCTCTATGATCATACTAACTAGGAGATTCGGAGACTTTAGGAATCCCTAGCTAGTGGTGCATACTTTAGTGTATATAGTAGTACATGCTAAAGCATCTTATGTAGCCTTACATATATTCTAGATGAGAGTCATGGTGTTGCTCCATATTCTACACATAATGTACAGATTGTCCTTGATAGTAATAGATAAGAGGTATCTTCAGGTCTTTCATTGCAACAAGTGCATGACTTAGTGTCCAAAGATGTCTTGAAGAGGGAATGTTTCCCTCATTATGTTCCACAAAAGATAGCAAAGGGGTATTCTCCCCTTAAGTGTATAGATACACAGATGGTTGCATTGATATACCCATGCTTCCTTGTTGCTCATGGTTGTTATCCAAATAATGACCAAATTCCACTCTATTTTTGCATGACACCTTTATGTCAATGTTCACTTAGGCAGGGTGGTGAACTACATTGATTTACCAGGGCATTTAGGAAAGGGGTGTGGCAGACTAGTTGATAGGTTTCTAGATCATCCACCATAGACACACTGGTCGATTATCAAAGAGAGGGAACCTATTATTTCCCCTTTTTTACATCCCTCAGTTGATGAGGCCATGCATAGCACCTAGTTGCGAGGGGGTGATTCAAGGAGTTGGAGAGATTTCCACAATTGTCAGATCTATTTTGAGCGACGAGGTTGGCCAGTATTTGATGTCTTGTTGATGTTCTAGATCATCATTTGGTGCTTCATCTTCAGGATACTTGTACAATGCAATAGACATCCCTTCATTGACTAGCTTAGAGGGCCTCACTGGAGTGTTGGCATGAGATACTATTGTTGGATACAATTGATTAATTGTGTGTTGTCTTTGATGTTACACAAATTTCATATCATTTGTAGTCAATACGTGTCAAGCTCACTCGGGCAATGGAGACAGTTCTCAGTGTCTACCAAGCGTTCTTGTGTTTACCTAGCTCAAATTATAGTGTCTATCAAGTTCACTAGGGCATCAAAGGAAAAGCTGTAGAAAGCGAATGTTAACTGAGCTCACTCAGGTAACGAAGGAAAGTTGGATGGAACCAATGCTAATCGAGCCCACTTGGTTGCCAAAGGATTTTTGTAAGTTTGCAGTGTTAATCGAGTTCTGCTAGTTAAAAAAAGAAATCATTTTAGAGTTAGTTTCTACTGAGTAGGGTTGGCTAACGAAGGATTTTCTTATTTTGTTGTATTAAGCTTACTTGGTTTATCTATTGATTCCAAACAACTAAGGTGATGAATATTGATTATTCTAAGTTGTATTTGAGCTGACTTGACAAAGTGGAAGATATAAGTATAAGGTCAAGTTTTAATTTCAAAGTGTGGAAGTGAATGTGTGAATTGTGATGATGTGATTGAAGATCTATTGATGAGTAGAGGAAGCGAATTTGAAAGATAAGCATAATATCCTTGTGGTGTAGCAAAGCCATATTTGATCAATAAGGATCAAGAACAAGCTAGAATAGAGATTTGAAATTGGCAAATTAGTTGCATTCAAATCAAGTCATCTCATTTTTACTCTCTAACCATTTTAGTAGTGATCTAAATCTCCTAACAGAGTTGGCTTAATAACTATTTGCAAATCCTCTAACAAGGTGGCAATTCCATTGAATTGTTCTCAAAGACCTCTAACAAGGCCACTCCTAATAGGGTGATTAAATCCTTTAACAGGGTCAAACCTAATAGTGTGTTTTGTAACCTTTAATAGGGTTGGCTCCTAATAGGGCTCATTTTAGAAGAGTAAAAATTAGTAACTAGTTGCTATTTGTGGTTTTTCCCAAATTGGATTTCTATGTTAAATCCTAGTGTCACATGTGTTCATGCTATTTGCTTTATGTGTTTGTAACTAAGTTAAAGTAATGGTAATCATAGATAACATCTAATGATTTATGTGTTAATCATTTACCGAGAAAATCCAATTATTACTGAGTTATAACATTCTGTGTGTTTATTGAGCTCAACAATATTCAGTTATCTATTTACATTTTGTACTGACATCTAAGGGATCTAAGATTTATTTTTGTAGTAACTGATTCACCCCTCCCCTCTCAGTTACTCCTCTTATATTTCCAACAATTAGTATCAGAGCTTTTTGTGCTTGAAGAGAAGGTTTCAAGGACCTAAGCTAAAGATCAAGATGTCTTACAAAAAAGAGATTCCTAACTAAATAGAGACAATTTTGTAGCATGGAAAGGACTTATGAGACTACATTTGGTTACCATCAATGATTTAGGTTGTATCTTGATGCTGAATATAAGACTCCCGCTGGAACTTTATCAGTTGAAGACATTGCTGAAAGAAGAATCATAATATCATGATGATTGATATTGCATCTACTCCCAGTTATGCTAAATTTGATGAGGTAAAAGATTGCAAAACTTCTTTTGCAATGTGGAACAAACTGAAAGATATCTATCGAGGAGATGACAATGTAAGAAGAGCCAAAGAAGAAAACCTTAGAGGACAATTTGATCAAATGAAAATGAGAGAAGATGAAAACATTGAAAAATATGTGGAAAGAATCAAGGCCAGTGTAAGTGCAATCAAAGCATCTAGAGGAGACATCAAGGAGGAAACTATTGTAAGTAAAGTGCTTAGAACTCTACTTCCTATTTATGCAATTAGAGTATTTTCTATTCAAGAAATGAGATGTGATTCAAATAATATAATAGGGTTGGATGCTCTAGTTGGAAGATTGACAACTTTTGAATTAGACAATTATGATAACTATGTTTCCGCTTCAAAGAATATTGAATTTGCATTTAAAGCTAAGCTTTCACTCAAAGAAAAGAGTAAAAAGTCAAAATCCAGTCAATCAAGAAGTGGAGAAGATGCAACATCAAAAGAAAGTTCAGACAATGATCTTGAAGTTGTTGACACCCTACTTGCAAGGAAGTATTCCAAAGGAAAAGGAAAGTACAAAGGTAAAGTTCCTCTTATCTACTTTTCTTGTGAAGAAATTGGTCACATTGTTGTTGGGTGTCCAAACAAGGAAATCAAGGATGAAAAGAAAAATAATAAGCATAAAGGCAAGGAATCCAAGAACTACAAGAGCTTCAAGGAAAAAGGTAAGAAATCTTGTTTTATGGCCAAATATTCTGATAATAGTGAAGATGAAATGGTATATATTGCTTGGCACTTATCTCTCATGTTAAAAAAATGATATATGGATTATTGACAGTGGTTGCTCACATCATATGACTGGTGACAGAACAAAATTTGAGCATATGGAATATTATGATGAAGCTAATGTAAGATTTGGAAACAATGAACCTTGTAACATAAAAGGAAAATGATGTATCTTGTTGACTAAAGAACTTGTATGTGACAATGGGGTAAAAACATAGATCTGTGTCACCATTTAGGATACCAAAACCTATTTTGGTCAAATCTCATTTCTCCATCAAAACTCAATTTTTTTCAAAAACTAAAAATACACTTTTATAGATCTTAGATTCAATGTCATCATTATATAAATTTTTGAGTGTTTTGATTAGTTATAATATGTTATAATCTCAAAATAGTATAAGTCGATATTTCAACATTTCAGAAGATGCTCCTTCAAAAAAGAAAAAAAAATAGTAAATCATATCAAAAAAATAAAAAAATCATATTTATCTCTAGAGGAGAGAATCCTCTTCATGAATATGATTTTTTTTCCCCAAGAAGGTATATATTTGATAGGGGAGTTTTGACGAGAGGATAAAACTGTTGGATTGTGATAAGGTTGAACTTGAGTACTTATAACAAAGAAAATATACATCAAAAGTAATTATTTCTTTTTTTGTTCTCTATCTATACATGTCATCTATAATATATTTTCAAATTAGAACAAAAAAAGATGATTTTCATATACTTGTTTGACGGGAACTACACCCTATATTTTTTACAGTTAAAAAATGGACTTCAGAATAAAATAAAATGAATAAATTCTTACTTAAGAAAATTCTAAAAATTATAGGCATAAAATTCATCCAATTCTACACATTTCATCAGTTTACATCATCTTCATATTCTAAACACAAATACCATTTTTTTTGTCATTAATGTTAACTGTCACATTCTGATATCCCATTTCTTTATAAAAGGTGACACAGGTTTGTGCTTTTACTCAATGCTTATTGGGTTGAAGGACTAAAGCATAATCTATTGAGTGTGGCACAATTGAATAACGTTGGATTCAAGGTAGAATTCATTAATGGATAGGCCAAATTGTTGGATGGGAAAGGAAATCTAGTTGGATCTGGCAAATACACAAAAGATAATCTATTTTATTTTGATCTCAGTAATTGTTCATGTTTTATTGCTCAAGTAGAGGAAAGCTGGTTATGGCACAAAAGGCTATGTCATGTGAATTTTGATAATCTAGTTAAGATAAGCAAACATAAAAGAGTAAGAGGTATTCCTTTTTTGAAGAAGCCCAACATGGGTCTATGCAAGAATTGCCAAATTGGTAAGATGGGAAAGAAAAGCTTCAAGAGCAAAGACTATCAGTTAGAATAAGTCTTGGAAATTGTTCATACAGACTTATGTGGACCTATTGGAATAAAGAGTTATAGTGGAGATTTTTTTTCATTCTCTTTCTGGATGACTATTCTAGAATGATGACAGTAATGTATCTAAAAGAAAAATTAGAAGCCTTTCAAAAATTCAAGTGGTATTTGGCAAGAGTAGAAAAAGAAACTGGGAAGAAGTTGAAATGCTTAAGATTAGACAGAGGTGGTGAATTCATCTACCATGAATTCAATAATTTTTGAATTGATAGAGGAATCAAAAGACAAGTATTAGCCCTTGGTACATCATAGCAAAATGGTACAGCAAAAAGAAGAAATAGATCTATTATGGATTGTGCAAGAACCCTAATGACTAAAAAGAGTGTTGCTCTCAAATGCTGGAAGGAAGATATCAACACTGCAATTCATACCTTGAATAGAGTTTAGTTGAAGAAAGATTCAAACAAGACACCTTATCAACTATGGTTTGGCTACAAACCTAATGAAGTTACTTGAAAGTATTTGGCAACAAATGTTATATATCGAAAGAATCTAGAAAAGAAAAAGTTGATGTAAAAGGTAATGAAGACATATTTCTAGGATACTCCTGCAGAAGTAAAGCATACAGATGTTTGAATTTGTCTACTCAAAAAATTATAGAAAGTGCACATGTTAGAATTGATGAATTTGTAGAAAAGAGTGAAGAAGAAAGTAGCAAGGAACCTGAAGACTATAGAAGATTTGTTTACTACAAACCTAATACTCTACCAAATCTATCTGAGAGAAAAGAAGCTTAATCTCTCGAGTCCCTAGAAACTCCAATAGCTACCGAGTTGTAGATAGTGCAACTTGAGCTACAAGGACCTAAGTCACAATTAAAGGCTACTGAGTTAGTTCAAATCGAGCCTGATGGACCTGAGTCATAGATAGAAGGACCCAAGCTTGAAATTGAAATTCAAGAAGAAGATGGTGGAACTCATTCAAAGACTAAGGAGCCTATGTTAGCAAGATATGTCAGAAGACATCATGCACCCGACCAGATCATTGGAAACAAATCAGATGGAACAATGAGAAGAAGCAAATTAAAAGGTACATGTTTACTTGCTAAATTTAGACCTAGAAGTGTTAAAGGTGCTCTAGAAAATGAAAGTTGGATTGAAGCAATGAATGAAGAGATAGAATAGATAGAAAAGAATAAAACTTGGACTCTTGTTCATAGACCCAAGGATAAAAATGTAATTGGTACAAAATGGGTGTTTAGAAATAAGTTGAATGAATATGGAAAGGTATCAAGAAACAAAGAAAGATTAGTATGCAAAGATTATTCTTAAGAAGATATTTTCTCCTTTGGCAAGACTAGAAGTTGTTAGAACTTTACTAGCATATGTAGCACATAGAGGATTTAAAGTATATCAAATGGATGTCAAATCTACATTCTTGGAATTCTTGATGAGGAAGTTTACATTGAGCAACCATAAGGTTTTGTAAATCTTAGAAAAATTGACATGGTTTGCAAACTACACAAAGATTATATGGTCTCAAACAAGTCTCTAGAGCTTGGTATGAAAGACTACATAATTACTTGGTATAAATTGGTTTTCAAAGGACTAATGATAATAGTAGTCTATATATCAAGGAAGGACCAGATAAGAAGATTGTGTTGGCATAAATATTTGTTGATGAAACTCTATTTATAGGAAATGATGACTTATGCAAAGCATTCTTAGAAGAAATGAGTAAATAATTTGAGATGTCCATGTTTGGTGAGATAAAATTCTTTGTTGGCTTGCAAATACAATAGGACGAGAATGGTATCTACATTACTCAATCTAAGTATATCAAGGAGATACGAAAGAAATTTGGAATGGAAGATTCAAGACCAGTTGCAACACCTATGTCTACTGGACATAAGTTTTCCAAAAATGATGATTCCAAAGAGGTAGATAAGACCACATATAGATCAATGATTGGAAAATTGCAGTATGTAGTACACACAAGGCATGATATTGCTCTAGCAGTTGGAATAGTGGCAAGATTCTCAAGAAATTCTAAAGAAAATCACATGATGGAAATCAAGAGAATTATGAGGTATCTAAAAGGTAATAAAGACTATGGTTTATGGTACAAACTTGGAGGCAATTTGGACTTGAAAGTATTTACTGATGCTGATTGGGCAAGAAGTCTTGATGATAAAAAAAGCATTTGTTGTAGAGAATTATTTCTTGGTAAAAGACTAGTATCTTAGACAAGTAAGAAGCAAAGTTATACGTCTCAATCCACAGTAGAGGTAGAATATTTAGTAGCAGTAGTTAATTCTTCTAACATGAAGGAATGAAGGTAGAGATCAAAGATCTAGTTGTCATATATTGTGATAACACTAGTACAATCAATATATCAAAGAATTCAGTAATACACTCCAAAACAAAGCATATTGCTATAAAGTATCACTTCTTAAGAGAGTTAGTGCAAGATAAAGAAGTTAGATTGGAATATGTGAATACAAAGGAACATATTGCAGACATATTCACCAAGCCATTACCTAAGGATGCATATCTGTATCTAAGACATAAGCTAGGGGTCATTTCCCTATTTGAAATTCACTAAATGAAGTTTAGTGAATGCATCAACTAGAACCTGTTGAAGATCAATCAGTTGGTGTAGAATTGGCAAGGGCATATTGCATATGAATCAATACTTAAGGTACATTGTTATTTAAAGAGTTATTGGATTTGGCATGTGTTGTCAAAGAGGGAGAAGTTTACTATCATATCTTTGAGAAATTTATTTTGGAACCAGATTAAAGTTAGAAATCAGAGAGGGAGAAGTCTTCCAAAGAAGAAGTATACTGAAAGAGGGAGAATGTTCTAAATGAACTTGGTAGTAGCTATTATAGATAGAATCTAGTGAAAGAAAGAGCTCATATTGATAGAGGGAGCTTTTCAAATCTAAAATCCAAAATTTCATTGTGCTATGACATGTTGTGTTGCCATCAATGCCAAAGAGGGAGATTGTTGGATACAATTGGTTAATTGTGTTTTGTCTTTGATGTTACACAAATGTCATATCATTTACAAGCAGTAAATGTCGAGCTCACTTAGGTAGCAAAGACAATTCTTAGTGTTTACTGAGTGTTCCTGTGTTTGCTTAGCTTAGAAGGCCGTGTCTACCAAGTTCACTTGGGCGTCAAAGGAAAAGTTGCAGAAAGTGAGTGTTAACCAAGCTTACTCAGGTAACAAAGGAAAGTTGGATGGAACCAGTGCCAACCAAGCTCACTTGGTTGCCAAAAGATTTTCGTAAGTTTGCAGTGTTAACTAAGCTTCTGCTGGTTAACAAAGAAAATTGTTTTAGAGTTAGTTTCTACCAAGCAGGGTCGGCTAACAAAGGATTTTCTTATTTTGTTGTATTAAGCTTAATTGATTTATCTATTGATTCCAGCTAACTAAGGTGATGAATATTGATTATTCTAAGTTGTATTTGAGCTGACTTGACAAAGTGGAAGATATAAGTATAAGGTCAAGTTATAATTTTCAATTGTGGAAGTGAATGTGCAAATTGTGATGATGTGATTGAAGATCTATTGATGAGCAGAGGAAGCAAATTTGAAGGATAAGCAGAATATCCTTATGGTGTAGCAAAGCCATATTCAATCAAGAAGGATCAAGTACAAGATAGAATAGAGATCTAAAATCAAAAAATTAGTTGCATTCAAATCAGGTCATCTCATTGTTACTCTCTAACCATTGTAGCAATAATCTAAATCTCCCAACAGAGTTGGCTTACCAACTATTTGCAAATCCTCTAACAAGGTGGAAATTCCATTGAATTGTTCTCAAAGACCTCTAACAAGGCCACTCCTAATAGAGTGATTAAATCCTTTAACAGGGTCACACCCAACAGTGTGTTTTGTAACCTTTAACAAGGTTGGCTCCTAATAGGGCTCACTTCAAAAGAGTGAAAATCAATAACTAGTTGCTATTGGTGGTTTTTCTCAAATTGGGTTTCCATATTAAATCTTGGTGTTAAATGTGTTCATGCTATTTTCTTTATGTGTTTGCAACTAAGTTAAAGTAATGGTAATCACATATAACATCTAATGATTTATGTGTTAATCATTTATCGAGCTAATCTAGTTATTACTGAGTTACAACATTTTGTGTGTTTACCGAGCTTCAACAACATTCAATTATCTGTTTGCATTTTGTACTAACATCTAAGGGATTTGGGATTTATTTTTGTAGTAACTAATTCACCCTTCCCCTCTCAGTTACTCCTCTTATATTTCCAACAACTATGACTAGTCTGGCTGAGGATCTATTAGATTCATATAGATTCATATCAAAGCATTTTGGCATACCCATATCAGATGTTCGAGCTCATGTCCATGGTAGTATTGGGACACATCCTTAACCATTTTCCTCTCATTAACCAGGTAGTGGTCATTGTGGTAGTACACATCATGATCAACCTACTGACCACTCTTTCTCTGTAGAGAGACATATATACACTAGTATAAACACTTTAGCTAGTGCAGGACATGCTTAGAGTTAGATGTCAACCTTGGTGATGTTTATTTCATCTTTTCGACCACAAGATGGATGGAATTGTTGACATGTGATGATTCTACTAATTTGCCATCTCATCTAGTCAGTTCACTTGGCTCGTCATTATTAGGATGTGTGTCACTCACTAGTCATGCTAGCGTAGATGCAGAGATGGAGCTACATGAGGCCCCCAAGAAATGGATGTATTGGTGGACATGATCAATGCTAGGTAGTCTAAGTATTATCAGATGCCAACATCTACACATTTAAGTCTTTTTTTTTTTTACGTTAAAATTTCAATTGTTTGAAACTAATAATTTATGCACATATACATATTTTTCCTTTGTAATCATATACATTTTAATTTGATTTGTTGCACATACATGTATTGTAGGAGGGACATGCCTCTTTTTACTCCATCTTTAATCCTAGATTGTGTATGTCATTGAGACTCATTCAATGCTGTCAATAGTGGACAGGTGAGTTTTAAATGTTTTGAATTAGACATGTACACATGCATGCATATACATATAAATTGTGTGCAATTTGTAAATTGAAGAGATTTAATTTCATATGATTATGTACATTGATATCACTTTCTCTTGAATATGTATAGGGGTCAACACATCCTAGTGAGCATCCTGATAGTCAGTCTTCAAACTGCATTGTGAGGAGACGTCATGATGATAGTATTGCACCTGATGATCTATAGTTTTAAAAAAAAAAAAAATTATTATTATTATTTTATAGATTAATTGATCTAGACTTTCATCCAAAGAGACATTCATAGATTAGAGAGACACTTTATATGTGCATGTTATCTATATTTGATTTGATATAGATATCTAGATGTATACATGCACGCTATTTATATTTGATATTATTTCTAAGATCTAGATAGATATGTGTTTTTGTCATTTGTTTGATGATTGATACATATATTTTAGACTTGAGAATGATGTTTGACACATGCATTTATGTTCAGGTTCATATACATGTTTGATGATTGCTATACATATATACATTCTAGACATTTCTTTTACATGTTAGATTATGTTGGATAATGTTCTAGTATATATTTAATGAAATTGATGTATACTTATGTGATTAATTTTTATCTATGCAAGTGCTATTTAGATATGATTAGATTCAACATTTGATCTAGAATTTATAATTTACGAGTACATGTAATCACTATAAATTAAATAGAATACCATCATAGTTTTCATCCTCAAACTCATTCATATTAATAATATCTAGTGGCACCGAAGTCCATTCACCCACATATCCACGTTCTTGATTAATGAAACCATCATAGTTTTCATCAATGCAATTAGAACAAAAAAATGAGTATTATCTTGTGTACAATGACCACACATTACTATTTGTACTTATAATTCAATGCAAAGATCGTGTCTTCTCTACCCTCTTGCATGCATGCATTGATCCTCTATTAACACTTGAATGTAAGGTCCATACATACATATTAAAAATGAGTTTTAAATATGTGTGTACATAATTTAATTATCACCTAGTGTATTAAATATAAATTTGATTCAATTTAAATATTCAAATTAATTTATATCTGATACCTCCCAAAACACTCTAAATGGTATGACTTGATCCACTTGTGATGGCATTTTATTTATATTTTTTGGCACTGTAAAATAAGTTTTGCACTAATCAACGACACAATGAGTATTATTAATGTGATATCCTTTATAGTCCATTTGGTACTTTCTTAAAGAATGTTTGATACAAGCTCCTGAACCATCATGCTCACCCTTTCCATGTCTGTTCTAAAAAAAATCCAAATGTATGGTATATTAAGGTATCAATGATATCTACATAATGCATAAAATGGTCTAATTGATTTAATTTGTGTTGCACATCCATCTAAGCATACTAAATGTTTTTCTATTTTTATGCCTTTATTTTTCAAATATTCAAAAAATATCTTAAAACAATGTTTCACAAAATGTGTGTCGTGTTCTTTGTCATCACTAATATAAAAGTGATACTCTTTTTTAATGACTCGTGCTTGATCTATACTTTCCACACCATCCAAATAAATTTGTACATTTCGATAAGACACTTGAACCATAATAGTAACCTCCTTTGTAAAGTAGTATTCCACTTGAAGTTGTTTTTGAGAAACAAAAGAGTAATTATTTGCAAAGTCAATAATAGATAAAATTGTTCCAAGTGGGAAATTTTCTCTTAGTGTTTGAAATTGTCCTACTTGCCACTTAGCAAAAAAAGCATGATGTATATATGGTTGAATCAATTTACAAAAAAATGACATAAATTCTCTAGCAGGTATCTCATCCTCTACATATTCCAACCTTGTTGATTCTTTTCAATTTTTTTTTTAATGACTTTATGTACTTATAACTCTTACATTTTACCATCCTCATCATATCAATATCTTCATCTCTCAAAGGAAATTTAGTCAATTACCACATGTTTCACAAGTTCCTCTTATGCAATCTAATTCACCTATTGCATGATCATTTGGTTTTCACATAAGATTGATGATATGAATTAGCT
This sequence comes from Cupressus sempervirens, assembly GCA_028749045.1. Taxonomy (NCBI): domain Eukaryota; kingdom Viridiplantae; phylum Streptophyta; class Pinopsida; order Cupressales; family Cupressaceae; genus Cupressus; species Cupressus sempervirens. The sequence goes on along the minus strand of CM053785.1, from coordinate 390,830,675 downwards.
CGGTCGTTTATGAAAATAATTTTGAGAACCTCCACTTTCTTCTATAATTTTTCAGAACCCTTAATAGTGCAGATCAAATTCAACATGATATAAACAACAACCCATTTCAAAAGATTTATTTATCTTCACAAAATAGGGTTTCAATCTTTTAGATATTGTTTGTCCAATCTTTGTGTCAGGATTTGAATTAAAAAATGAGAGCTACAATTCAGGTTGTGTGACATCCAACCAATGTTTTGCATGTTGGAGATATTCCTTAGGCCTAATCCTCTACTTGATGATATCTCTTCTATTTGGTGAAGGATGATTATTATCAATCCAAAATTGAATAACTAAGTTCTTAACTATTTCCCCAATCCTATCAGATTGAGAAGCTCTACACATTAGCTCCCAATTACCTTCTAATGTACTATCATCCAAATTGTTTCTCCTTTTTAGATAATGTAAAATCATCTTTTAATTATACCCAATATGAGATTATAGTGAAAAGATCTATCTTTTTTGCCATAATTTCTTATTTAAAACATATGACAGTATCACTCTTTGTGCAATGGATTTATCTATAGATCTAGTGTTTTTCCCAATGGAATATAACCCTTCCTTAACAATTTCAACAATATCTTCTGTATTTTAGAAGTCTTCTTCTTTTTTATACTTGTATATATACCCAATAATGTCAATGTCTCTTTTAATTCATCTTTAAGAAGTGAAATTGATAATAGTTGATTTTTCTCCACTATATCAAGATTCTCAAACTGTGCAATTATTTCTTTATACTTTTTATTCAATTTCCTCTTCATAGTATGTGTAGGTTGAATAGAATATTCTCTCAAATTTTCCATATACATTTCAATTAAATGATCTTTGTTTCTATGATTAATTTTTCTCATCAATCTTTGAGCTAGATTAACATTCTCATTTGTTGTTTGATCTCGGGCTGTATTAAAAATTAAAATAAAGTCTTAAGATACAATCTTTTTAGGGGACGTGTGTATATACATAACAAGTGAAATATTATACAATTTTATCTAACTTTTTAGATGGTCCTTTTTCAATATCCATTGCTTCATCTTCAATTTCCTCATGTCTAACATTTTCATCATGCACGATATAACAAATAAATCAAGCAAGTTTGTAAGGGGAACTATCTCCAAAATTAAAAATTAAATATATAAAGTTTGCCTAGACCTAGAAATCGAGAGAGGGATTGTACTTGCGAGAGATGCACATGTACCTATTTGAGCTTGGGATGAAACTTCTCCAACCTTGGTAAGTTTTCTTGGGTGACTACATCCTAAATAAATTCATAATTTAAAAAACCATAATTAAAATGAACCCTAATTCTAAATATTCATAATTAAAAAAGCTATAATGTAATAAACCCTAATCCTAAATATTCGTAATTGAATAAACCCTTAATATTAAGTTAATAGTAACCCTAATTTAATATTTACCATATTTCTAATTGGATAAACCCTAATCCTAACTATATACAAAAAGTCTAGAATATGATTGTACACTATAAATTAAATATGCATTGGACAAAAGATTACACATGTGTACCCTGCCTCCTATAGTATCTTGCTAAATTTATTTGACGATTTTCATCATCTTGTTCATGAGTTGTTCTTCTTTGTGCATATTTACTTGTTCTTTTATCTTTATTGACCATGTCACAAATTCTTCTTCCAAAATTAAAAAATAGACAAGTTGTAAATTATTTCCTCTCTCCCAATTGAAGTGTGAATTATCTGATTTATTTTGAATATTAAAATTGAAAAAATATAATTATTATTTATATGATATTTAAAAAAAGAAAAAAGAAAACCCTAAAGGTCGACTATAGTTTCGATCAAAACTACTTAGATAGTTTTGATTAAAACTACTAAGATAGTTTCGATTGAAACTATCTAGGGTCAATTAACTGCATCACTAACCCACACAAATAGTTTCGATATAAACTATAGGATTTTTTTCCTATCAAAACTGAAGTTAAAAGTTTCAAAAGAAAGTTTCTATCGAAACTAGAATTACAAGTCTTTTCGAATGTTAGAATATTTTCAATAATTTCATGGCTTCCAAGTTCAATTACTAGGTTCAGATGGAGCACTGAAGACATGTCATTTGGCATGAAAAAATTACTATGAACAAGATTTCTAATGACTATGAATTTGATACATTTTGAATCTGTTAGGTAGACATTTTCTACGTGAATCGAATATAGGTTTGTTATAAAAAATAAACCTCTATATTGGATGCTCATGGAAAATAGTAACTAAGTGAATATATTTTTTGAAAAATAGCTACAGTCTTTGTATTTGAGTCCTCTTCCAATCAAAAAAAGAAGATTTGAAATCAGGTAAATTATATAATAAGTTACTGTGTCAAAATCCACGCATGTCTAAATTAGTGTTATGTTGTCAACTTTAAACTCTGATAAAATATGAAATACTAAGGATAAATACATCAAACCACCTCCACTATTTCAGTATGGATGTTAACAAACTAAATTCGAAAGAATCATATTGATATCTCTTGTAAAAAAAAAGTTATGTGTATCAAAAGCAATGCTATTCTTTAAAAATAAGGTTTTTGATAACATACCAATTTTTGTGGGAGAAAAAATAATTCAATAAAATCAATTAAAAATAAATAAATAAATGTAGAATCTAGATAGAAAATCCTAAAAGACTCTAATTTACTTCATCTTCAAATTCCTAGCCATTAAATGATAATTTACACTTGAAAGTGAAAGTTTTCTTGAAAATTCACAATTTAGTGTCAGTTTAGGCAAAAAAGTGTAACCCATTATTGTGGGTCCACCCATGATGAATAGCTATTTGTCACCATAAATTTAAAAGGATTGGATTTTGAGCTTCTATAACCTCATGTGATCCAAGCTTTCTATCTTTTCAATCCATTTTATAGCTTTGTTAACAATTCCTACATGATGAAACTAAATCAACGAGTCTCAAAATACAAGAAAATGTAGAAGAAAATTGGGATGTTTGAAGAGGACTCTAGATATGGAAAGGAGGTCATCTACGCACTCTTCCTTTCTGTGTAGGCTAGCAACCTTATTGTACAAAGTAAAAACCAATATCCTTACTATAGAAGTCTTCACTTCCACTTAGAAAGACAATTTTGCTTCTTATAATTGTCAAGGAAACAATGTTTTTAAACCTACAGTTAAAAAAAAAAATCATGGCATCCATGACTCATAAGAGTAAGTCCCTAATGATCTGACAAATGAGATTTTCATCAAATATGACAAGCAAAATATTGCTTTCCCTTGGTTTGTTTTTTGTTTAACACGAACAATTTGAAGTAAAAAGTTTTTTCAATCTATGCTAACACAATACTATCTACTGGATTCAAAATTGTATCATTTTCAGTGTATATGTGAAAATTTTACTTATTAAGGTGACTAGTACAAACCTTCTACAATGAGCACAACATAAAGTTGTTAAACCATTATTATGATAGTTTTGCATGTATGGGAATTTTTTTAGTTTGAGATAGAATAGTAAAAGAGAATATATGTAGAAATAAATGATGTAATCTTGATTTTCATGAAACCTATTAGCTGACACTACTTCCCATAATTAAAAATCCTCATACTTGTTTTAATGCTCCCACTAAGGCATAGACATTAGGATGCCCCTTAATCATTTTAGCAAGTTGCCATTGCCACCAGAGGTACACCAAATACAATCATGACTTGGGTTCTTTGTATGGAGTGAGCTTCTTAGGCAGAAGCACTTGTTGTATGGCCATTTAGTTTCTTCCTGTTACACATAGGCATGTGAATCCCTTTTGTTTGGATTTATTGCTTTCTAGGTTGGCACCCCTGAAAGAGAACCCCGATATTTAATCTAGAAAATCTATTAAAATTATCAAAAATATGATGAAGTTTAATTGAAAAGGTCAAAAGACTCAAACTTTTCAATGCTATAATGGTTTACATTGAAAAATTGAAATTATGTGAATACTCATGCTCTTTTGCCATATAGTTGAAGCTGCAATATGTCCATTTCATTCAGACCCCAATTTCCCATTTTTCAAACACTAAAACCCTTAGAAACTACATTCTTCTTCTATCCTTCACCTTTAATTACTAATTCTAGGCATACTGATCTAGATTTGTTTGCCCTTGTAGTCTATTTTTAGAAAGCCCCACTCATGAATATTTTATTTTTAATCAACTGAAAAGACTGTGCAAGAATCAATATATTGAGCATATAATGAGGTGGATCTCTAGTTTTTGGTGAGTTTGGTGAAGGTATTCATTTGGGTGTTTTGATATTTGTAAGTAGGCATTATGGGAAAGGAGTAAAGGGGATCTCCTAAGCTACACCTACAACGAATAGGGAATGAACAACCACAAAAGCTTGAAATTTTTGGAAAATATAAAAAAATGGATACATAGAAAATCAAAATGAAAAGAGAGCAGATCTACTTAGATACCCAAGCCTTTTGTTCTTTCAATTGAAATGCATAGAGAAATGGGCATAGTAGGCCAAAGAATTATGAGAATATGGTGACATTGTTCAATGCATATGAATGATTTTAAAATATTTGGCAAGGATCTTTATGGAAAAAATAATGAGACAAAAAAAATTTGCTACATTTCTAGAGGACTATGTTGAGTCCATAAGGTGATTAAAGAGATTATGCTTGAAGCTTCCAAAATAAAGCAAAAGATAGAAAGGAAAGCTTTAGGAATATTCAGTTTAATTTGCAATTGTGGCAGGGATAGCTAAGAAATAGATTTATCAAGATATTAAGGACATTAAGTTCATTTGAAAATATTAAATGCTATTAATTATACTATTAAACGGTATAACAATGAGGCTGATGTAAATTTCATATTTTTTAAATATAAATGTATTTTTTTATTGCCTTTTTTCTTATGGGCCAATATAATTTCAAAAAATTTGCACTTCTCAACTTTTAAAATATATTCAAATTAATAGAAATTTTACAAACATAAATAAATATCTAAATTTTAAAAATTGGTATGATCTCTCAAAATTAATATTGCATCTAATGATTACATTAGTTTCTTGGAAAAAGAAGGAACTAATAACTTTGTCAAGAGGTCCTATGTTGATGTGAGGTTCTCTGCCAAGACTATTTTTTCTTTGATTTCTTTTAGCCATATTTCTCGATGGGAATGAATTTTGAAGGTTCTGTCACATGTACAAGGAGCCTCAATGAGAATACCAAGATGTAAATTGGTTAGCTTAAGGATTATTAGAGTTAATGTAAAGTTTACCAGAATTGTCCACTATTATGAGTCATTAATTAAGCCAATAGTAATTAGTTATGAGCAGTTGTATCATTCTAATGGAAGGGTTTTCCCTTTCAATTTAGGGTGAACCCAAAATAGTGGGTTACACTTTTTTGGTGGAAGAAATTCCTCCAAAAATATGTGCCCATGAAATTCTACTCAAGAGGTTTTGATAGAAACCTCCTTGTACTTTTGATCAAAAGTACAAGATTTCTAATTAAAATTACTCTTTTTCAGGTACTTTTGATCACGAGGTACTTGCAATTATATGTACAAATATTAAATCTAAAAAACAAAACAAAAAACCTTTGAATCAAATATATGGAAAATGAGATTTTAACCCCATGAAACCCCCTATCACTTTCATTATGATTGCGGGGAGTTTCAATCAAAGCTTTGTGCATGTGAAAGTCAACCTTCATTTTTAGGTAGGCCAATTTTTATTTAATAAATATGTATATACATATATGTGTATATATACACACATATCTGTGTGTATGTGTACATGTATATGTATGTATCGATATATATATATATATATATATATATATATGTGTGTGTGTGTGTGTGTGTGTGTGTGTGTGTGTGTGTGTGTGTATTACATGTATATAGATGTATATATGTATATATACACATACACATATCTATGTGTGTCTGAGTAATATGCACTATATACATGCATGTATATATACACATGCATACATATAACATACATCTACGAATGTGCATGTGTATATATGCATATGCATGTGGGTATGGCATATGTATGCACATGCATATGCATGTATGTGTATATACATGTACATGTATATACACATGCATACATATAACATATACACATGTATATATGTATGTGTGTTATATGTATGCATGTTTATCTGTGCACATGTATACATACATGTGCATGCATGTGTATGTTGTATACCCATGTGTAACATGTATGTAGAAATTTTAATTTATTTAATTGCAATGATTCATTTTCAATTTATGCATACATTGATATATTTTAATGTAGTAACTAATTTTAGTTGAAGTTCATGTAATTACATGTAGTTTGATTATTTATTTTTCAATTTTACGAAAAATATATACTCTTCATTTGACAACTTAAATAAAATATTTCAATTACACATATTTCTATATATTATTCTAGGCATCATGGCAAATCAACCAATACCACCTCAAGAACTTTTTGCATGCACTAATCAAGAAATTCAGAGATTGAGAGATTTCATGAATAGTGGTACTTGTTCTAGTGTTTATAGCAGTACATGTCAGTCGATACTAGATGACCTTATTTGCATTAGAAATGACATTCATGGTGCTACTCCCTATTCAATAGATGTTATCAAGGCCATACTTCAGAGGAAAAGATGAGAGGTTTCTTCAAGAATTTCTCTATGTGAGGCACATAACTTAGTGACCAAAGATACCCTAAAAAGGGAATGTTTCTTCCATTATGTGAATTAGAAGTATGTGAAGGGGTATCAAATTATGAAATATCAAGATATATTTATGTTAGTTTTGATATACCCATGCTTTCTTGCTACTCATGGTCGTTATCCAAATAATTACCATATTATACTCTATTTTGCACAAATTTTTGTCTAGGTTCATTTAGGGAGGGTGGTGATTACATTGATTTACCACCATATCTAGGATAGGGGTGTGGTAGGTTGGATGGCAGTGATTCTAATCACCAACTTGATAATCACTCGTTAGCACATAGGACTATTATCGGTTAGAGGGCACCTGTTATTGATCATACATTGGGTCTTGCAATAGATAACGTTATGGATAGCACCCAACTATGAGGAGTGACTCTAGGAGTTAGAGACATTGTAGAAGCTACCATATCTATATCTAGGGATCAAGTTGGTTAGTATTTGATGTATGTTTGATTCCCTAGATCCTCAAGTGGATCATCCTCAACTAACATCTAAATTGCAACATGAATTCCTTCATTTGCCAACCTAAAGGGTCATACTAGAGATGTGACATAGGTTACATTGGCTAGTTTGGTTTCAAATATATACTAAATGAATATGTATTCATAGTAAAAGACCATAATATACTGATTCCATATATTAAAGCTTTTGTGGGTAATACTAGATATGCTCAACCATATTATTCTCATCACACAGACTACGGAAATAGTGGCAGTACACATCAAGATCCACTTACTGCCCACCTATTGCTATGAAGGAAGAGACACAACATATATACCCTTCAGTGAGTGCAGGGCACTAGACTTCCTATGTTGGTTTTGATAATGTTGATTTTAACATAACAACCACAAGTTACATGAATTTTTTGGTACAAGATGATTCTACTTCCATGTCATCTCATTTGGTTAATAATCTTCATTCATCATTATTAAGATTTGTTCCAAACACTCATGCCCCAAACGTAGAGTTGGGACTAGATGAGGCCCAACAAAATCTAGATATCTTGGTTGACATGATTGAGGCTAGGAAGATTGAGTATTATTAGATGCCAATATCTACATAGGTAAATCTTATTTTTAGTGTAAACAAAGTTTGAAAACTTAAATATAGCACATAAATTTACTTTATTTTTATTTTTATTGATACATGATATCATGCATGCATATAATGTAGGGATAGATGCCTCTTCTTACTCCATTGTTGTCTAATCATGTACATTATCAAGACTCACTTGATGTGTTGGAGTAAAGTGTTAATTTAATTTAATTTATTAAATCTGCTTTATTCCCTTCTTAAGATTTCACTTTATGCACCTTTTGCATTCTCATTTGATAATTAATTAATAATTAGTAAATAACATTTACCATTTAGGTTACCCTTTTTGGGTTTTGATCTCCTACTATAAGGATAGACTGTTTGTTATTATCTTACATCTTTTTCATTTCTAAGAATACAATTTGCATATTTTTAGAGCAAAACCCTTGCCTCCTCTTGTCTTTTTCTTCTATGTGATAGATTTTTACGTGTAGGTTTTCTTCGGGCTTAGTGAATTTGTACTGATCAAATCCGTCATGGTATCAGAGCCAGATTTGTTGTAGCTTGTTCATTATTTGGAGAAAAAAGAGAACGAGGGTTTGACAAAACAGATCTAGATTTTTTCTAGTATTTCTTGTGAATATAGGGGTGTCTTTGATTTTTGGAGCACTTTGAGGCCAAACAGACCTCACGGTTGGATTCATTAGGCATCAAAAACCCCATTTTCATATAAAGTTTGTTGATTTTGGACAGCATTGATCTAGGAGGATTTTTTTTGCATAGTAGGGCCATACAACCTCTGCATGCAAAATGAAATGATTAAAAAAACAAAAAACAAAAAATACACATTTAAAAATGCGTTGTGGTTTAAAAATTGCCATAGTTTATAGAAAACAATGTGACATTTACATTCAAATCATAGCGGTTCTCTTCATTGATGGTTCTATTTTTTCTAAGTGGTTCTATTGTTTCTTGACACTATTGTGAAGTTCTCGACACATGCTCCACTTATGGCAGCTACTTCGCTCACGCTAGCCACTCTACTCACACCCATCACTCCGCTCTTAGTCATCACTCCTCCAAGCGGCTCCTCTTCGGCGACACCTCCTAATTGCCACCGCCGCACCATCAATGGTGGTGCAAGAGTTTTTAATTTTAATTTAAAAAAAATAAAAAAAATTCTTTTTCAAGCATTTTTGGGGGCCCTGGCAGTTTTCTTACAATATCTTGAGCATACAGGGGTCTTTTTATTTTAAATTTGAAAGAAGCATCAAAAAGTTGGTTCGAAGATGGAGATGATGGATTAGGTATTTTTGAGAATTTTTTCTAGTTTGGTACCTGTTTTGGTGCTTGAAGTCTGTTGATGACTTCTATCTTTCAAGGGGCATAACTTCTTCGCTATAGCTCCGTTTTACATTCCAAAAAAAGTGTTGGAAAGCTCTTCTTGAGCACTTTCCACATTCTCTATTATTTCACCAGCATTTTGGACTAGGTATTTGTGATTCATATCTGAGGTTTTTTTCTCTTCACTCATTTACACATTCTTTCTGTCAGTTGGGGTTCAATTTATTACATTGTGGGGTGCATTTTTATATTATTTTATGTGATTATATAAGCATATCAGAAAAATTTAAAAACCACTTCTAAAAAAATGGCCAAGACCTCTTCTTCTCTAGAACTTCTGACTCATCACAATTATCGCACTTGGAAGACCTCAATGACTTAGCTTCTCTGGTCAAAAGGGTTGTGGTCATGTGTTTAGATGTCATGCAACCTATTTTTCAAAGGCCTTATGAGATCATGCAATATCAAAAAAATTGGATGATGCAATCGAATTGATTGCATTACATGTATCAGATAGTTTATAGTTTTATTTGGACAGGTGCAATACTCCTCTAGCTATGTGGACCAAGCTTCATGGATTGTTTGGTACTGTGAATGAATTCAGGGAACTTTAGATAGAGGTAGAGCTTACCTCACTTGTACTGAATTCCTTTCTAACTATTGATGACTTATTCATGAAGCTTAATCAATAGAGATCTGTGTTGCAAGGTTGTGGAAAGACGAAGACTGATGTTGAGTGAATCTACCTGATTCTCTCTAAGCTTCAAGGGAATTTTCAGATATTTTCTTCCACCTTCTATTCCACCAAAGATGCTTTGGGGAATAGATTTTCTATGCCTACTTTTGAGGTCTTTTGTGATCGCTTGGCTAGAGAGCAGTCAAAGCTTACATAGTTGGATACTATGACTAGTTCTAAGATGGAGGCATTGGTAGCTCAGACATCTACAAGAAGGCCAAAATAGAAACCAAAGCATAAGTTAGATTCAACAGGTAGTGAGAGTTCCTCCAAGACTTCTCCCAAATTAGATGCTTGAAAGCTCTCTTAGAAGGGTAATTCTTCTAAGTTTGGTGAGTCTTTCTCCAAGACTAAGAAGTACATAGGTGAACCTTGCAGTTTTTGTGGCAAGGAAGGACATCCAGTTTCCAAGTGTTGGAAATATCTTAAGGCATAAGAGGAAGCCATGCAACATTCCAGTATTGCTTCTTTGAAACCTCCACCTCAACCTATAGGGAAAGGACATGCTCTTTCTGCATGAGCGTTGTCTTCTATAGCTTCTTGGATTCTTAATTTTGGAGCTTCCCATCATATGACACACTCACTTGATTTGGTTACCTCACTTGCTCAAAGTGTTACTACACAGATTGTACTTGGTGATTCTTCTTAGCTTTTAGTCATAGGTTTAGGAACTATCTCTTTAGAAGGTGGTTCACTACATGATATTCTCTTGGTTTTGACCATTTTTACAAACCCTGTCTATCTTTCAGATTTATCATTCAAGCTTTGGAAATATAGTTGAGTTCTCACTACATGATGTGGTTCTTTGAGACCTCCATGACCTTGACTTTGTTATTTATATAGGAAGTGTTGATCTTCAGTCTCACTTATATCAGTTTGATGGCTTTGAGAGCTCCAATTTTATAGACGCTTCTCTCATTGCTCATGTAGACATAGTGAGCAAGCTTTGGCATGAGCATTTTGGTCATGTCAACTATAGATATATATAGCAAGTGAGTATATAGGAGCTAGTGATTGGATTAACTCATATCTCTTGTATTGATGATGTGTGTTAAGGTTGTGCACTTGGAAAACATCATAGAGATCCCTTTCTGACAGGTAGATCCATGCGTGCTAAGGCACCATTGGAGTTGATACAAAATGATCTTATGTCATTTCCCACTCTATCTTTTTCAGGTGCTAGATATCTTCTCACCTTCATAGATGACTTCTCTAGATGCACATGGGTGTACTTTCTAAAGTACAAGTCCGATGTCTTTGATTCCTTTCAAATATTTAAGACATTTATAGAGTAGTCTAGTCTTTCTATTAGGTGTATACACACTAACAACGGCAGGGAATATGTGAATTAGTCTTTAAGAGATTTTTGCATTGAGTATGGTTTAAAACATCAATTCTCTATTCCCTATACACCTCAATAGAATGGGGTTGTAGAGAGAAAGAACAGGACATTATAGGAGATGGCCAATTGTATGATTCAATCTAGATCTATGAGTTCTTCATTCTAGGATGAAGCTATTAATTGTGCCAACAATATTCAGAATCAAATGCCTTATAAGGTATTATGACACAAGACTCCTAAGGAGGCTTGGACTCATGTCAAGCTTGATGTTTCTACTTTTTGCTTTTTTGGTAGTGAGGCTTGGGCATTTATTCTAGATGCTTAGTGGAAAGCCATGGAGAAGAAGAGTTGACCACTCATTTTTGTTGGCTACTATGAGGATGTGAAGGTGTATTTATCCTCTGATGGATCCTCCATCTCTAGCTTCTTCCTCAATATCCAGTACTTCCTCTACTCCTCTATAGGATTATGCATCCTCTAAGGAAGATCTTGATATTGATCCCCCTTCACCACCTCCACCAAATGTTCTGTGAGTGCTCAAGTGGGCTTGTGATATTGTTGATGCAACTAGACCTTTGGCAGGTGATCCTACAGATGCTTGTCACACTTGTGCTCAGATTGTAGGTAGTGACCTTTTGAGTCATGTCATTTTAGATGATCCTTATAGTTTTTCACAAGTGAAAATACACTCAGAGTGGAATAGCGCTATGGATGAGGAGTACTCTTTTTTGGTGAAGAACTACACATGGGATCTTTGTCCTCTTTTGAAAGGAATAAATTTGATTCAGTGCCATTGGATGTATCGTACCAAGTATGTTGTAGATGGTTCTATTGATAGGTACAAGACACATCTTGGTGCAAACTGTTTTCCACAGGTTGAGGATATTGATTACTCCAAGACCTTTTCCCCTATTGCTAAGATGAATTCTATTTGCCTTGTACTCTCTCTTTAATAGGTTCACATGGATGGACAATTTTTCAGATGGATGTGAAGAGTGCTTTTTTGCATGGAGACCATCATGAGGAGATCTGTATGGAGCAACCTCATGGTTTTGTAAAAGACTCTTCATTGGTATGCCAACTTCAGAGGTCTTTATATGGTCTTAAACAGGCCCCTAGGGCTTGGTATGAGGAGATGGACTCCTTCCTACTTGCTTCACAGTTCACTCAGCTTCATTCTGATCCTATAATTTACATTCAGCATCATGGCGCTATCTTATTGATACTTGTGCTTTATGTTGATGACCTCATCATCATAGGAAGCTCAATCTCCATGATATAGGGTTTTCAACAAGCATTGAGAGAGCAGTTTGAGATGATAGATTGTGGACTTCTGTACTATTTTTTGGGCCTACAAGTTGTTTAGTCTTCAGATGAGATAACCATACTCTAATAGAAGTATGCTCTTGATATGCTTAAGAGATTCTACATGCTTGATTGCAAGCCTACTCCTACACCTTTTCATTCAAGTGTTGTTTTATCTACCACTTGCTCTACTCCTACAGTGGATTTCACTTTATATAGACAACTTGTGGGTAGTTTTTTGTACCTAACACACACACATCCTGATATTTCCTTTGTGGTTGGACTTGTCTCTCGATTCTCCCATGATCCTCATGAGAGTCATTGGCAAGCTTCCAAACATATCTTGAGGTATATTAGAGGTACAACATGTTATGACATTCACTACACATCAGGGGATCCTCACATTGTTAGTTTCACAGATTCAGATTGGGCTGGTGATATTGATGATCGCAAGTCTACTTCTAGTTTTGTATTCTATCTTGGTTTTGGTCCTATCACATGCTCTTACAAGAAGTAGCTCTATAGAGGCAAAATATAGGGTAGCTATATTGGTTAGTTATGAGGTTTTGTGGCTTTGATAGTTGATGACAAAGTTTGGATTTTCTCTTGATAGTCCCACTTTTCTGTGGTGTGACAATCAGAGTGTTATACACATTTCACGCAACCCAGTTGAACATTGGTAGACCAAGCACATTGAGCTTCACATGCACTTCATTAGGCACCTGAGTCAGAATGATGCTTTGAGCTTGGTGTATAATCCTACTACTCAATAGGTTGTAGACATCTTCACTAAACATTTTGCATCCCCGTGGTATCTTCTGTTGGATACAATTGTTCAATTGTGTGTTGTCTTTGATGTCACACAAATGTCATATTTGTCATCAGACAAAAGTCTACCAAGCTTAGTTGGTTAGCAAGGCAAAATATAGAGTCTACTGAGCTCAGTTGGTCAACAAGGCAAAGGACAGAGTCTACCGAGATTAGAAGGTTAGTACAGAAGGTTTATAGTGTCTACTGAGTGGACAATTATTACCGAGCTTTCAAGGTTAAACAAAGAAATATAGTTGTTACCGAGCTCACTCAATCATCAAAGAGAAATATGATAAAAATAGTTCTTACCGAGCTCTCATGGACAATGAAGGAATTTAGTTCTTACCGAGCAAACTCGACAACCAAAGGATTTTGTAAATGTTGCAATGTTAATCGAGTCAAGACAGTCAACTCAGAAAATTATTTTTGGAAGTAGTATTTACCGAGTAGGGTTGTCCAATGAAGGATTTCATTGATTTATGAAATAACATTTAAAGTAATATTTGTAGTCGACTGATGTATGGTTTATTGGTAAATGTTACATATGAATGAGCTGACTTGATAATCTAAATGGTATATATAAGAGGTCAAGTTGCAAATTCTAAGTGCAAGAGATGGATTTGATGTGATATGAATAAGAGGAAGACTAATTATTGTGAAAGTGAATTTTGAAGAATGATCAGAGATCATTAAGGAGCAACAAAGCTATATTTGATCAAGGAGGATCTAATGATGTAGAATAGAGACCTGTAATCAACAAATTTAGTTGCATCTTATTCAGGTCAATTCATTGTTACTTTCTAACCATTGTAGCAGTGATTTCAAATCTCTTAACAGAGTTGGTTTAACAACCATTTTGTAAATCCTCTAACAAGGTGACAATTTAGTTGAATTGTTCTAAAGACCTCTAGCAAGGTCACTCCTAACAGGGTGATTAAAATCCTCTAACAGGGTCACACCTAACAGTGTGTATTGTAACCTTTAACAGGGTTGGCTCCTAACAGGACTTACTTCAGGAGAGTGAAAATTGGTAACTAGTTACTTGGTGGTTTTTCCCATATTGGGTTTCCATGTTAAATCTGGTGTCTCTTGTGTTCATTTTATTCATAATTGCATGCATGATTACTTAAAGATCAGTAACAATTTAATTTACCGAGTTACAACATTTTTATTATGTTTATTGAGTATCAATAGTAACTAAATATTTAAGACATCTAAGGGATCTATGGATTAGTTTTTGTAGTAACTAATTCACCCCCCCTCTCAGTTACTCCATCTTTAATCCGAACAATTGGTATTAGAGCTCTTGGCACTTTCAGGAAAAGATTTCAAAGATCTAAGCTAAAGATTAGGATGTCTTACAAGAGGGAAATTCCAAGACTTAACAGGGACAACTTCTCAGCATGGCAAGGATTGAGGAGACTTCATCTGGCTTTTATTGGTGATTTAGGACTGAAGTATCTTGATGAAAAATATGCAGAACCTGCTGGTACACTATCTGTCAATGATATTGCTGAAAAGAAGACTCACAACAACATGATGATAGATATAGCATCTGCTCTGAGTTATGAAGAATTTGATGACATCAAAGATTGCAAAATTGCCTTTGAAGTGTGGAACAAGCTGAAAGAGATCTATAGAGGAGATGATAATGTGAGAAGAGCCAAAGCAGAAAGTTTGAGAGGACAATTTGATCAAATGAGGATGAGAGAGGATAAAAACAGTGCAAAGTATGTTGAAAGAGTTAAAAGCACATGTTAGTGCAATCAAAGCATCTGGAGGAGATATCAAGGAGGAGATAGTTATAAGTAAAGTTCTTAGAACTCTACTTCCTATTTATGCAATCAAAGTCTCTGCAATTCAAGAAAGAAGATGTGAAGCAAATCATAAGATAAATTTAGAGGCCATAGTTGAAAGATTGACTGCATTCAAGCTAGACAACTATGATAATTATGTTCCAGCTATCAAGAACATTGAATCAGCATTTGAAGCCAAGCTTTTACTCAAAGAAAAAGGGAAGAAGATAAAGGATCCACTATCAGATAGTGATGAAGAATCATAACAGAGTTCAGACAGTGATCTTGAGGTGGTTGAAGCTCTGCTAGCAAAGAAATATTCAAGAAGCAAAGGGAAATACAAAGGTAAGGTTCCTCTAATCTATTTTTCTTGTGAAGAAATTGGACATATTGCTGCTAGGTGCCCAAATAAGCAAAACAAGGATGAGAAGAAAGGTCACAAGAACAATGGCAAGAAAGACTTCAAATCATTCAAGGATAAAGGTAAGAAAACATGTTTCATGGTTAAAAATTCTAATGATTCTGATGATGAAGAAGAAGATGAAATTGTCTACATTGCTATAAAAGATGAGTCTGATAATGATGAAGAAATGACACTCATTTCTCATATGAGCAGAAATGATACATGGATTATAGATAGTGGTTGTTCTCATCACATGACTGGTGATAAAACTAAGTTCGAACATTTTGAAGAATATGATGGTGGCAGTGTAAGATTTGGTAACAATGAACCTTGTTGTAGAAAAGGAAAAGGAATAATCTCATTGACCAGGGAACTTGTATGTGATAATGCATATTGGGTAGAAGGACTAAAGAACAATCTGTTGAGTGTGACATAGCTACTCAATAAAGGATTTTAAGTAGAATTCATGTATGGAAAAGCAAGACTATTGAATAACAAAGGTAAGCTGATTGGATCAGGCACTCAAAAAAAAGGTAACTTATTTTATCTTGAACTTGGTGAATGTTCATGTTTCATTGCTCAAATTGAAGAGAGTTGGTTATGGAATAGGAGGTTATGTTATGTAAACTTTGAAAACTTGATAAAAATTAGTAAATTCAGGAAAGTAAGAGGCATTCCTAACATAAAGAAACCTGAGGTTGGTCTATGCAAGAATTGTCAAATTGGTAAAATGGGAAAGACTAGCTTTAAAAGCAAGAACTATCAGACTGAAGAAATTCTAGAAATTGTGCATACTAATTTGTGTGGACCTAATGGCATTGAAAGTTATACTAGTGAAAAAATTATATTCTTTTTGTTGATGATTATTCAATAATGATGATTGTCATGTACCTAAGAGAGAAATCAAAAGTATTTGAAAAGTTCAAATGGTATTTGGCCAGAGTAGAAAAGGAAATAGGCAAAAGACTATAATTCTTAAGGTCTGACAGAGGTGGTGAATTCATTTCACATGAGTTCAATAACTTTTGCATTGAAAGGGGAATCAAAAGACAAGTTTCAACACCTATAACTCCTGAACAAAATGGAATAGTAGAAAGAAGGAATAGATCTATCATGGACTGTGCAAGAACCTTAATGATTGAGAAAAATATTGCTATCAAATACTGGAAGGAAGCTATTAGCACTGTAGTTCATACCTTGAACCAGGTACAACTGAAAAAAGATTCATTCAAAATCCCTTATGAGTTATGGTATGGTTACAAACCCAATGTAAGTTACCTAAAAGTATTTGGAAGCAAATGTTACATTTTGAAAGAATCTAGAAAAGGTAAATTTGATGTAAAAGGTGATGAATGAATATTTTTGGAATACTCTTGCAAAAGTAAAGCATATAGATGTTTGAATTTATCTACTCACAAAGTCATAGAAAGTGCACATGTGAAAGTTGATGAGTTTGCAGAAAGAACGGAAGAAGAAAGCAAAAGGGAACCTGAAGATGACAGGAGATTTGTTTACATTGAACCTAATACAATGCCACATACACTTGTCAATCAGGAATCTTCAACTCCCGAGTCTTTAGTAACCAAGTCACAGGAAGTTCAAACCGAGCTAATACCTACCGAGTTGCAAGAACTCGAGTTGCAAATAGAAGCTACCGAATCAGCATCTACCGAGCCTGAGCAACCAAAATCAGAACCAGAAGTTGAAGCATAGAAGGTTAACAAAGAAAGTCACCTAAAAGGCAAGGAGCCTATGTTAGCCAAGTATGTCAAGAAAAATCATGCACCAGATTAGATCATTAGAGATAAATTAGAAGGAACAATGACAAGAAGTAAGTTGAAAAGCACTTGTTTACTTGTTGATTTTGAACCTAGAAATGTCAAAGATGCACTAGACAATGAAAGTTGGATTGAAGCTATGAATGAAGAGATAGAACATATAGAGAAAAACAAAACATGGACTCTTGTACCTAGACCTAAAGACAAGAATGTGATTGGAACTAAGTGGCTATTTAGAAACAAGCTAAATGAAGATGGTAAGGTATCAAGGAACAAAGCTAGACTGGTATTCAAAGGATAACCTCAAGAAGAAGGTGTAGACTATGGAGAAACTTTTGCTCCTGTTGTAAGATTGGAAGGTGTCAGAACCTTACTTGCATATGCTGCATACAAAGGATTCAAAGTTTATTAGATGGATGTCAAATCAATATTTCTCAATGGCATATTGGATGAAGAGGTTTACATTGAACAACCTGAAGGTTTTGTTGATCTAGACAAGAAAGACATGGTCTGCAAATTGCATAAAGCATTGTATGGTCTGAAGCAAGCACCTATAGCATGGTATGAAAGACTGCATAACTATCTTATTCATATTGGTTTTCAAAGAACTAATGACAATAGTAGTTTGTAGATAAAGGAAAGACCATATAATAAGATTGTTTTGGCAGAAATATTTGTAGATGATACTTTGTTCACAGGAAATGATGATCTTTGCAAATGAACAAGGAATTTTAAGAACAAATTAACAAGGAATTTGAAATGTCAATGTTTGGAGAAATCAAATTCTTTTTTGGTCTTCAAATTCATCAGAGTAAGAATGGTATCTACATTACTCAAGCTAAATACATCAAGGAGATATTGAAAAAGTTTGGTATGGAAGACTACAAACCAGTTGGAACTCCTATGTGTACTGGATTAAAACTTACCAAGGATGATGAATCAAAGGAAGTAGATCAGACATTATATAGATCTATGATTAGAAAATTGCAATATGTAGTTCACACAAGACCAGACATTTCTCTTGCAGTAAGAGTTGTAGCAAGATTCTTAGCAAAACCAAAAGAAAATCACATGATGACAATCAAAAGGATCATGAGATACTTAAAAGGAACTGAAGATTATGGATTATGGTATAAACTTGGAGGAAATTTGGATTTAAAAGTGTTCACTGATGCAAATCGGACAAGAAATGTTGATGACAGAAAGTGTACAAGTGGAGGAACTTTCTTTCTTGGAAAAAGGTTGGTTGAATATGTTGTAGTAGCAGTAAACTGCTCAAACATTGTGTGGTTCAAACAATTATTGGAAGGTATGAAGCAAGAAATCAAAGAACCCGTTGTTATGTTTTGTGACAACACAAGTGCAATTAACATATCCAAGAATCTAGTGATGCATTCAAAGACCAAGCATATTGCCATCAAGTATCACTTTGTTAGAGAATTGGTACAAGAAAAGGAAATCAGATTGAAATATGTCCATACAAAAGAACAAATTGCTAACATATTAAAAAAGCCTCTACCTAAGGATGCATTCTTGTATCTAAGAGGTAAGTTAGGGGTCATTCCTCTATCTGAAGCTCACTAAAATATAGTTTTAGTGATGCATCAACAGAAACAGAATTGAAGATCTATCAGTTGATGTAGCAAACCAATGAAGACATTGCATATGAATTAGTACATGAGGTACAATGTTATTCAGTTGATTTGTGTTGTCTTTGACATGTGTTGTCAAAGAGGGAGAGTATACTGTCATATCTTTCTGAAATTTGCAAAATAATAAGAGTTTGTGTAAGAGGGAGAGATTATTATGAAAGAGGGAGATTGCTATATTTGAAGAAAAGAGTGAATTATTCTATCAATAAAGACTTGTTTTCAAATTTCATTCTTCTATGACATATTGTGTTGCCATCAATGCGAAAGAGGGAGATTATTGGATACAATTCTTCAATTGTGTGTTGTCTTTGATGTCACACAAATGTCATATTAATCATCAGACAAAAGTCTACCGAGCTCAGTTGGTTAGCAAGGCAAAAGACAGAGTCTACCGAGCTCAATTGGTCAACAAGGCAAATGACAGAGTCTATTGAGCTCAGAAGGTTAGTAAAGAAGGTTTATAGTGTCTGCTGAGTAGATAGTTTTTACTGAGCTTTCAAGGTTAAACAAAGAAATTTAGTTGTTACCGAGCTCACTCAGTCATCAAAGGGAAATATGGCAGAAACAATTCTTACTGAGCTCTCACAGACAGCGAAGGAATTTAGTTCTTGCTGAGAAAACTTGGCAGCCAAAGGATTTTGTAGATGTTGCAATGTTAACTGAGTCAAGACGGTTAACTCAGGAAATTATTTTTGGAAGCAGTATTTACTGAGCAGGGTCGGCCAATGAAGGATTTCATTGATTTATGAAATAATGTTTAAAGTAATATTTATAGCCGATTGATGTATGGTTTATTGGTAAATGTTACATATGAATGAGCTGACTTGATAATCTGAATGGTATATATAAAAGGTCAAGTTGCGAATTTAAGTGCAAGAGGTGGATTTGATGTGATATGAATAAGAGGAAGACTGATTATTGTGAAAGTGAATTTTGAAGAATGATCAGAGATCATTAAGGAGTAGCAAAGCTATATTTGATCAAGGATGATCTAATGATGCATAACAGAGACCTGTAATCAGAAAATTTAGTTGCATCTTATTCAGGTCAATTCATTGTTCCTTTCTAACCATTGTAGCAGTGATTTCAAATCTCTTAATAGAGTTGGTTTAACAACCATTTTGTAAATCCTCTAACAAGGTGACAGTTCAATTGAATTGTTCTAAAGACCTATAGCAAGGCCACTCCTAACAGGGTGATTAAAATCCTCTAACAGGGTCACACCTAATAGTGTGTATTGTAACCTTTAATAGGGTTGGCTCCTAACAGGGCTTACTTCAGAAGAGTGAAAATTGGTAATTAGTTACTTGGTGGTTTTTCCCATATTGGGTTTCCACATTAAATCTGGTGTCTCTTGTGTTCATTTTAATCATAATTTCATGCATGATTACTTAAAGATCAGTAACAATTTAATTTACCGAGTTACAACATATTTGTTATGTTTACCGAGTATTAGCAGTAACTACATATTTAAGACATCTAAGGGATCTGTGGATTAGTTTTTGTAGTAACTGATTCACCCCCCCTCCTAGTTACTCCATCTTTAATCCCAACATCTTCAACTATGTTCTATGCTTGGGGTGAAGGAAGTTGTCCTTGGGGGGTCTCAGTGATGAGTCCTTCCTTCCTTCTTTTTTTGCTATATCTTTTTGGAGTAGAGTTTTTCCCACTGGGTTTTCTCCATTTC
Source organism: Cupressus sempervirens (assembly GCA_028749045.1). Lineage (NCBI taxonomy): Eukaryota > Viridiplantae > Streptophyta > Pinopsida > Cupressales > Cupressaceae > Cupressus > Cupressus sempervirens. The sequence goes on along the minus strand of CM053785.1, from coordinate 390,810,046 downwards.
TTTGTTTCATAGAGATATAGTTGTGATTGGGTACCTCATCAGGCCTTGTTTTCAAGACCCAAGTTTGCTTTTAACATTGCATTGTAGTTTCCTTTCTTTTTCTGCATTGTTTGTAGTCACATTGTTGCTCATCTTAAGGGTGGGGGGGCGGGGGGTTTAGAGTGAAGCATTAATTTCATTTCATTTATTAAATTCACTTTATTCCCTTCTTGAGATTTCACTTTATGCACCTTTTGCATTCTCATTTAATAATCAATTAGTAATTATTAAATAGCGTTTACCTTTTAGGTTACCCTTTTCGAGTTTTGATCTCTTATTATAAGGATAGATCATTTGTAATTATCTTACATCTTTTTCATTTATAAGAATACAATTTGCATATTTTCAAAGTAAAACCCTTGCCTCCTCCTGTCTTTTTCTTCTCTGTGATAGGTTTTCACATGCAAGTATTCTTCGAGCTTTGTGGATTTGTATTGCTCAAATCCTTCTTGATGATGTCATCAATATTGGATAGCTGAGTTTTAAATTTATTGATGTACATGTACATGTAAATAATATGCACTTTACATGTTTCTTTTATTTATGGTTATGTTTTATATTTAATTATATTTCTTAGATATTGATATCACTTTCTCTATAGGGATCAACACATCCTTCACAACTTGATAGTCACTCTTCAACCTACTTAGTGAGGAGTCGTCATGATGAGACACATGGTGTCAATCCATAGATAGCTAGTTGTACATGTTTGAACTTATTTCATCTCCTTGCATAGACATGTTGATAGATTGTATAGACACTTTATATGTTTTTGATCTACATACATGTTATGTGTTTGATGGCATTTCATCTCTAAACTCTAGATGGTTGATGTATGATACATTTGATATTATCTTCTAGATCCTTGTACTTTTGATAGTATGTTCAATGATTGAAATATTCTACTTGATCTATATTTGATTCGTGTGATTATGTTCTTGTACATATTTTATCATTGATGTGTACATTCTATTACTTTTGTTCTAGTGCATTTTAGATGATTAATGTATACATTCTATACTTGATCAATGTCTTTTAACTAATGTACTAATTTGTAGATATGATGTGATGATTTAATTTATATACATGTATGTTTGACATGTACTTAAATTTAATACATTTTTTACCTATGATTTGTTGATCTAGAATTTATATATATGAACTCGACATGTAATTTAAATATGCTAGATACGATCTAAGTTATATGTTTGATGATGTAAATTATATATGCTTCATGCGAGATTTAATAATTTATATGTTTGACATGATCTAATTTGATGAACTAGTCTATAATTAAAGTATTGTGATATCGTGTCCTAATTTGATGAACTAGTCTAATATTAAAGTATTATAATATTGTGTCTCGATTTAATCAAGTATATATATCATCCCCTTAAGACGTGTCCTAATTTAATCAACTACAAAATTAAACTACATTTCAATATCACATGTCCTAATTTGATGAACTAATCTCTAATTAAAGTATTGTGATATCATACATCCTAATTCAAAAAAAAATGTCTTGATTTGATGAACTAGTCTAGAATTAAAGTAATGCCATATCATGTCCCAATTTAATCAACTAGATATGTCATCCCCTTAATTTAATATGTTTGATTCTATCTAAGTTGTATATTTGATGATCTAAGTTAAAAACATGTTTGATGATGTAATTTATATATATGTTTTATGCAAGATTTAATCATTTATATGTTTGACATTATCTAATTTGATGAACTAGTCTAGAATTAAAATATTGCAATATCATATCCGAATTTAAAAAAAAAAATGTCCCAATTTGATGAAGTAGTCTAGAATCAAAGTATTGCAATATCGTAGCCTAATTTAATCAACTAAATATACCATCCCCTTAAGACATTCCTAATTTAATTGACAATAAGATATAACTAGATTGCAATTACATGTCTTAATTTGATGAACTAGTAGAATTGAAGTATTGCAATATCATGTCCAAATTTAAAACATGTCCTATTGTAATCAACTAGATAAAACTAAAATATGTGCTTTCAATGACATAAGTGTTACATTGTCCCCTTAAGACATGTCCTAATTCAAAGTAAACAATTGTCTGAATAAAATTCCCTTAAGTCATGTTCTTAGTAAACAATGTAATGAGTCATCCCCTTAAGACGTCATAATTAAACATCAAAGAAATTATCACAGAATAATTTAAGAATTGAAATTACCTCCTTAAGCCATCTATCTAGGCTTAAGACAAATTTATATATCTATATGTCAAATTGTTCAACCGAAATTTGTGCACAATTTACAAACATATTACATTGTTTCTATGTCACATCAAGTGGTTCAACTTGCTCTTGGATAATTAATATTCTCTCATGGTCATCAATGTCAAGTCTCTACTTACGAATGTCATGTCTTGTGACTAGATGAAGAGATGGGGCAATGATGATTACAAGGTGGCTATACTGATAAACCTTGTTGTTAGGCTAATAATCAATAAAGTGGATCCCCATGTTTTTGATTTGCTTCAAATATGTTCGTTGCAAACAATTGAACCTGATAGACAAAAACACCATAGATTAATTAACCATATACACACACATATGTATATATACATATGTGTGTGTATATATATGCATATCTATATATGTACATATAAATATATATGTTCACACACACACACATACATACATACATATATGTACATATCTCTCTCTCTCTATATGTGTGTGTGTGTGTGTGTGTGTGTGGGTGTGTGTGTATACACACATATATATACATACATACATACATACATATATATATATATACATATATATATATATATATATATATATATATATATATCTACATATATATATATATATCTACATATATATATATATATATATATATATATCTACATATATATATATATATATATATGTATATGTATATATATATATATATATATATATGTAGATATATATATATATATATATATGTAGATATATATATATATATATGTAGATATATATATATATATAGATATATATATATATATCTATATGTATGTATATATATATGTGTGTGTATATATATATATATATACATATACACACACACACACACATATATAGATATGTATATATTGATATGTATATATGTATATATATATATACATATAGATATATACATATATTATATGTATATATATATATATATACATATATACATATAGATATATATGTATATATATATATACATATATATATCTATATGTATATATGTATATATATATATATGTACATATGTATATATGTATATATGTATACATATACATGTATATATGTATACACACACACACACACACACATATACACATGTATATGTATACATATATATACATGTATATGTATACATATATACATATATATATATATATATATTATATATATATGTATGTATGTATGTATATGTATATGCACACACACGTGCACACACATATATGTACACACACACACACATACACATATACACATGACACTCGTATAACTCAATTCTAATAAGTTAAACACAAATACACCACAAACCTGTGGGAAACATAATTCCAACATAATTCCATCACTTGTTTCATTCTTTGTGAGTGATTCAACATAATAAATAATAACACACACCTTCTACATTTTCAAAATTTGTTATGACTACAAAAATACTATATGCTCAATATATTTTTGGCAATTTGTAAATTTAAATTAAAGAAAATTGTATGAATCTATGTCTAAATCATAGTAAATAAGAATGTACATGATCATTGAATTTTTAGATTGAGCAATTATGAAACCTAAATGTATGTACAATGTACATATCAAATTCGATCAATCCAAAAATATGGTCATAAATGGTAGAAGTCAATGGAATATCGTCAAAGTTTTCATCCTCAACTTCATCATTCGTATTAATAACATCCAATGATACCAAATCCCATTCACCCACATATCAACATTATTTTTTAATGTAACCACCATATTTTTCAAAAATACTAGCATAAAAAAGTATGAGTAATATCTAATGTGTAATTATCACACGTTACTATCTATACTCACAATTGAATACAAAGATAGTCTCTTGTCTACTCTCTTGCATCAATGCATTTATATTTTATTGAAACATTTAAGACATGGAAAATAAATAAGTTAAACATATAGTTGTTCACATCAATTTATTCAGGACGTATACAAATTTGATTTAATAATCTGAAAACATGTTGTGCTACATATACTTGATACCTCCTATAACACTTTGAATGGTCTGAATCAATCCAATTGTGATGACATGCTAGCCTCATCACCACAACGTGCGTTTTGCACTACTCAACTAAAAAATGAGAATTATTAATTCAATATCATTGGCAGTCTATTTGATACTTTCTTAAAGAACATTTGATACAAGCTCGTGCACCATTATGTTCATCCTTTCTATGTCCACTCTCAAAGAAACTCTAAATAGGTCTTAAAATAATGCTAAAAAAAATGTGTGATGTACTCTTTACCATCACTAATGTCAAAGTGATATTATTTCTTAATGACTCATGCATGCAAATCCAATTGTGCATGTCGATAGTTTTCAGCTCTGCAAACTAGTATTCTGGCTGAAGTTATTTTTGAGAAGCAAAAGAGTAATTTTCTTCAAAGTCAACAAACAATAAATTGTTCCAAGTGAGAAAGTTTCTCTTAGTTTTTGGAACTATTATGCTTTCCACCTATAAAAAAATGCATGAAATATATGTGGTTGAGTCTATTTATGAAAAATTGACATAAATTCTCCAACAAGTATCTCTTCCTCTACATATTCTAACCTTAATGATTCTTTCCCAACTTTTGTTTCAAACTTTATGTACTTATATCTCTTACATTTTACCATCCTTGTAATGTTAGAATTTTTATCAATCAAAGGAAAGTTAAAAAGAAATTTAACTAGATTACCACATGTTTCACAAGTTCCCCCTATGCAATTTGTTTTACTAATTGCATGATCATCTTATTTGTCACATAAGATTGATGCTATAAATTGGCTTGGTCATTTAGCAAAAGTGTTTTGAGAACCATCACTTTCTTCTATCATCTATTGGAATACTTGATAATAGAGATCAAAATAAATATGATATCGACAACAAGAAGTTTCAAAAGATTTATTTATCTTCACAAAATAAGACTTTAATCTTTCAAACATTGTTTGCCCAATATTTTGTTTGAAATAGGGATTACTAGGGTGTGGGGGTTGTGAATAAGTAATCTACACAATTTAGTCAACAACTGGATATTATTACTTACTTTAAACCATGCATAACAAAGCAATAAAGTAATGTTGCACAAAGATAACTCATAACACCATATTTTGTTAACTAGGGAAACCTTGGCCAAGGGAAAAACCTGGTGGGGATGATACCCACTAGATAATATACTAATATATAAGTTCCTTATTAGAGGATGGACCCTGTTGGGAGTCAATGAGCAGATTCAGTATAAGCAATCCCTATTAGGAGACTTTGAATCCCTGTGAGGAGATTCCAAACCTGTTAGGAGTTGTGGTATAATGTATGCAAGACGAGCCCACTACCCAAACATGCAATTTCAACTACAAGAAGAGCTCACTGCTCAATCAAGTAATTTACTATTATCCTCTTTCCTTGTCTGATCTCTAATCTTCAACTCGATCTCGGATCACCAAATAGCTCATATAAAATTTCACATATGTCACTTTCACATATAGTCACAATTCACAATTCACACTTGCACTTTGCTTACATAATACACCAAGGTAGCACATTGCTTATCGCAAGAAGTCCTTTGCATAAATACCATGCCTTTACACAAATTACTGATGGGTCGGCTAAGACCACAATTCACTTTTCCAAGTTAGAATAAACATCTAGGATGTTGACTGTAATTGGACAAGTAAATATTTTGTAAGCAAAACAATTCTCTCCTTCAATTCCACTGTCCTGCTTCATCAAAATACAATTAATTCTATTCCATACAATCCGTACAAATTTCCAAAGTTATACACATCATCACCAACATGTATACTATCTCCATGTAACTTTTCTTGTCATAATATGACATCTGCAACATGTTATAAACAAAACAATACATTGTTGTAAACCAAATTCTATACTTTGACAATTTTTTGATTACCAAACACTAAGTATCTTTATTTCTGAGGTTTTCTATCAACATGTACATCATATGTTGTCATTAATGACAACAACTACATATCACTATTAGCCAATTGTCAAAAATCTCCCCCTTTGGCATTGATGACAACAAAATAGGGAAAATTGGCGGCTAAGTGACAAAAATAAACAATCAAAATAAACATTACAACTATTATAACTTGTTTAACTTAACATATATGCTCCCTCTTACAATATAATTTACACCTTTACAATCTTCACATGTATCTCTCCCAACAATCTCTACTTTTGTCACGTATACAATTTTCACATCTCTCCCCCTTTGACATCAGTGACAAAGGTCAAAAATGTCAAGATTCTATCCAAAAACTGTCCAAAGACTGCCAAAACTATTGTCTTTCCGTATGTTGAAATGATCTTCATACAATTATCAAAATTATTCTTCAGACTATCCATATCTTTGGTCCATGTCTCTTTGTTAGACTTAGCTTATGTGAGAATTGCACATAAAGCATATGATGCAATCTCAACTGCATTGATATCTGAATACAAAAAGTTTGAATATGTGTCCTTGGCCTTGACACATTCCTCTAGCTGCTTTTCAACAAAAGATAACTTTAGAGAAATGGATTCTCTGCAATATGAAGTTCTAGTTTCCTAATGTCATTGTGAATACTGGCAACTTGACTCTCAAAATCATCAACTTTGCTAGATGGATGTTGGATTTGGCTGGATAAAGCCTCTAGCTCATTCATCTTTACCTTTATCTGACTGTTCAAGTCTTTAGTTAGCTTGTATGGTAAGGTACACTTAACATATAGAGTTTTTCCTTCTTGCTGACATTTTCAAAGTTCTTTTATATATGAATCAAGATTAACTAAGTCATTCTTGATATTCTCACAGATGGCATTAAATAACTTAGCATCATGGGAAATTTGAGCCTTCACCTCTGCAACATTCAATAGATTTGTGAACTCTTCATCGAATGATTTTAGCACTACTCGTGCTCTCTATTTGGGATTTGAGTTAGTATGATGAACTGCTAATGTACTGTGTAGTCTGTCTATCACTTCGATCAATGTTCTTTATAAACTCTTCTCTTTCCTATTTTTCTCAATTAGCTTGGTCAAGGATGATATTAGATCTGTTTGATCATCATCATTAGTAGATAAATTGACAAGAGAGAGTGGAGTAGATGAACTAGATGGTTTAGTCTCATCCTCCCTCTGTTTTTTTGCTGCTTCTTTAGTTCTTCTCTCTTTCTCCTCTTTCTTTTCCTTTTCCTCTCTTTCTCTCTTCTCTTCAGATCTTTTCTTCTCTTCTTTTGCAATTTTCTTTTTCTTTTCTTCTTCTATAATCCTTATTTTATCTTCATCTTCCTTTATTTTCCTTTCTTCCTCAAGCAATTGCTGCTTGGCTTCTTCTATCTTCTTCTTTTCTACTTCTAGTGGTCCCTTCTCTTCCTTAATTTGTCTCATCTTTTCCTTAATATCTTTGGTGTCATGTACATTTGGTTTGGAACCACCAAATGGATTGGTATCATCAATGTTAAATATTGTAACATTGGTTTAATCAATTAGCATAGTGTCACCACTTACTGACACTTCCAGGTTCTAGGAGTTGGAGGAGATGCTTCCTGTGATTTTGTCAACATCTGATTGATAGCTGTTGTAATCTCCTTTATCAACTTATCCTTTTCACCAACCATGAATATAAATGGTTTCAACTTATTTCTTAAGTATGGCACAAGGTTATTCAACAATCCTTTTATTTCACCTTCATCATCAGTCTTGCAAATAGTTCTCATCATAGAGTTTTGAAGTTCAAGGTCTTCTTCTCTTGTAGGAGTCTTTTTATTTAGAAGTCTCTCATAAACTTTCTTGTTCACTACTCCTTCAATATCCTTGAAAATTAGATAATTTTCTATGATATATCTTACAGTATATATATATATATATATATATCAATTTGATCCTTCTCAAAATTATTATATAAATCATAAAACTTGTTCATCCAAACAAAGTTACATTCATTGGCAATCACTGTATTTATCTTCTCAATCTTTGGCTTCCAAGTTTGCCAAGCTTTTCCTCCTACTTGTCAAGGTGGTGTCACCTTTTTTGCTTGCTTAGATTCTTGTTCCTCATCATCTGCATCACTTGACTCAATTGTCAACAATGTTTTCTGCCTTTTACCAAGTCTTGTGGCTAGGTGTTTGACTCTCTTAGTCTTTGTCAACACTGCTTCAAATATTCTCTCTAATTTTCTTTTATCCTCACTAGGTTGAACATCAAACACTACTGCATATGGTATGCTTTCTTCCGAAGATGTTTCAACAACTAATACTGACAAGGGTTGTATGTTAATACACCTTGCTTCATTGTTTGTCTCACAACCTTAGATTTAGTCTCTGTCATTCCAGCCTCTGATATTGCCTTCTTCATTATTGATTCAACCTTATTATGTGATGTCTTCTCCAAGGTTACTTGATGAGCATGCTATATGATTTTATCATACATTCCAAATCTATATTCAACTTTATCTTTATCTGAATTCAACAACAAATCAATGTAACCAACTACAACATCATCATTCAACTCATAGCTCAAGGGACCCAAAAATGTCTCCCAAGGTTCCATGCTTGAATACATGTATGATCTGTATCAACTAGAATACATACATCCTCCTTGAATCTATCCACAATTGCAAGTGAAATCCTAAATCTTTGTTTCATCTCATTTTGAAAAGTCCTCATAATTAAGTTTCCACTGTCCAATATCTTATTTGTAGGGTGCCTTTTGCATACCTCTGTAATCTTCTCCATAGTGCATCTATCACTACTCATTATGTTTGTGACTGACAAGTAGGGAAATCTCTTAAGCACATGAAAGAATATGTGATTTATCAATGATTGGAATCTAAACACACCATTCTTTGTCCTCTTAATCTTTTCAAGGTTTTCCAAAAGTTGCATTCTCAGTATTTCACTTAGATTTACTTGCTCTTTCTCAACACATATCTTATAAGCCACGTATATAAATCCTGCTGAAAGTTCATCAATCCTAGAACTTGCACAAAATGAATAAGCAACAATTCTACTAAGAAATCTCACATCTTCTTGCTTGATGGAGTTGATTACCAAATCCTTCCCATTGTATATTGCCTCAGTGTAACTTTCCACTTTCTTCTTAACCATTTTCTCACCTATGGGTACACTACCTTGTTTGCTAAGACTAGTTACCTCATGAATAAGGTTGGCAAAAATCTCTACTACATTATCTTGCATCTACAATTTTCCATCATGTATCCTACTTAATATGATTTGAGTCCATTCATCTATATCTAGCTCATGGTAGAAATGATACTCAAACAAGTCAAATTCCTTTAAATGTTCAAATTCGAGCTTCATGGTCATGTCGAGATTAAAGAATAGTTCCATATCCTTATTCATATATTCACTGCCAATTGACTCAAACTTGCAATTCAAATAATTTTCCATATCTTCAAGGTAAACTACATTGTTCGGAGTGATAGACAACGTAGAGTTAGGGTTTCCTTCATTAGGTTTTGCAAAAACAATCTTAAACTTAGGTCTGTCCTAATTCTCAATATTGTGCACTAATGACATATCCATGATCTTTATCAATATGAACTTTTATCGAGCAAATTTATAGAAAAAATGATAAAATACCTCTATTTGAAAATAAGGTTTGCTTCAAAGTCACTCTAACAAGTCACTTCTGAATGCTCTTCACTTTGAATGTGTTTGCAATGAAGTAAAATCAATTCTATACTCCATTTATCCCTCAGCTTGTACTTGCATTAATTGCATACTTCACAAATATGAAAAAGCTGTTACTTGCATGCTGCAATTAGTTAGCTACTCAAGAACATCTATCCAATCTTCAGATGTCACCCAAGGTTTATTATACCCTCCTTCCATCATGACAAATATCCTCAAGACTTTGCATCATAAAATTCTCTGCAAAAACTTACTTTTCATCTTTTGTTACAGAATTAGCATTTATTGTAATACCAATAACTTTGAATTCCACCATAACTTCTTTAGATGAGATCCAGATCACAAGCAAGCTTAGGTACCATCTAAATTTAACTGGATACACCTTTTTCCAACTTTGCCACCTCTAATTCAGTTTCTGATTGAAGTTCTCAAATTTTGATGCTGTGAACAAGCTTAATTCAACTTATTTGATTCAAACTCAACAAATGACTTTGATATTCCTGTCTCATCATCATCTAACTTTTCTTTTGAGATATCTATTCCTTTCATGAATGCTTCATTAAGTTCTTCTCAAAGTTCACTCACAATGTTTCTTTGTTCTTCACTATTAGTTCCAGAGTTCCTTTCATGGTTCCTTCTATCATTCCTTCTATTCCCAAAGTTTCTGCCATTTTTCCTTTTGTCTCTAAAGTTTTTGTCAATTATGTAGTACTTCTTTGTGTGTTCAAAGTTGTTTCATAACTGACATATAGGTGCTTTGCTTTTAGGATTCTACTGATCATCAAGTACATGACAATTTCGAGCAATGTGTCCTAAGTTGTTACACTTATAACACACGATTTGTCTTCTGTCTTCATAAGATCTTCCTTCACTTGATGTCCTTTCATTAGATCTTCTATCTATAGGGTTAATATATCTAGACATTCTACTATTTCTCCTATCATTATCATACTTACGTTTCCTATAGTCAATTGCATTATGACCCATGCCATGACAATTATGACAATAAAAGTCCTTAACATGATTAAATGACTTATTAGTACAATCTCTTTTCATATGACCTATTTCATTACATAAAAAACACTTACCTTTAAATTAATACCTAGTTGTCATAGGAGTCTTCACATGCTTTGGTTCATCCAAGATTTCAACTTCCTTGTTTTGCTCAACTTCTTTAGGTTTCTTAGAAGATTGACTGGATTCAATCTTATCATTAGATTTGTCTTTTGGATTTGATCTAATCTTAGGTTTCTTCATAGACATGTTAATTTAGCCAAGATCAGTCTTATCATAAGAAGGTCTCTATATAGACATTGAATCATCAAGCTTTTCTCTACTAGAATAAACCTTCTCAAGCTTTTGTTTGCATTGTGTTAATTCATCTTGCACAACAATATTATACTTATGGAGTTCTTCATGATCTTCTTTCAATGTTTCAAACTCAGATGTTCTTCTTGGCAGACTTGCTCTTAGATTTGCATTTTCAATCTTCAAATCAGATTCAACTTTGCTAGGATCATTTCTTAAAGTCAACTTCAGATCTCATGATTGAAGATCTTGTACTCTGTCTTCAACTTTGAATAATCATCATCACTAGTTCTAGGTTTAGTAGATTCAGGCTTGGATTTCAAATGTTCAATCTTTTCCTTCAACTAACCAATGCATACTTTAGAGTCTTCATATCTATCCTTCAGCTTATCTCTTTCTTCAGTAAGGAGATCAATTTGTTCAAGAGCTTCTTCAAGGTTCTTCATCAACTATTCCATATCCATAGGGATCTTTCTTAAGCTATTAAGCCTCTTCAAAGTAACTGGTCTTTGATACCAATTATTAGAAATATGGATTACTGAGAGAGGGGGCTAAATTAGTAATCTACAAACTTTAGTCACTAACTAGATACTATTACTTACTTTAAACCATGCATAACAAAGCAATAAAGTAATACTGAATAGTAATAATAGAAATGCACAAAGATAACTCATAACACCATATTTTGTTAACTAGGGAAACCCTGGCCAAGGGAAAACCTCGGTGGGGATGATACCCACTAGATAATATATTGATATATATGTTCTTTATTAGAGGATGGACCCTATTAGGAGTCAATGAGAAAATTTAGTATAAGAAATCCCTATCAAGAGACTTTGAATCCTTGTTAGGAGATTCCAACCCTGTTAGGAGTTGTACAATGTATGCAAGAAGAATCCACTACCCAAACATGAAATTTCAACTACAAGAAGAGCTCACTACTCAATCAAGTAATTTAGTGTTATCTTCTTTCCTTTTTTGATATCTTATCTTCAACTCGATCTTGAATCACCAAATAGCTCATATAAAACTTTGTATATATCACTTTCACATATAGTCACAATTTGTAATTCACACTTGCACTTTACTTACACCAAGGTAGCACATTGCTTATCACAAGAAGTCCTTTGGATAAATACCATGCATTTACAAAAATTACTATTGGGTCAGCTAAGACCACAATTCACTTTTCCAAGATAAAGTAAAAATCTAGGATGTCAGCCCTAATTGGACAAGTAATTGTTTATAAACAAAACAATTCTCTCCTTCAATTGTGTTGTCCTGCTTCATCAAAACATGATTAACTTTCTTCTATATAGTTTGTACAAACTTTTGAGGTTATACACGTCATCACCAACATGTATACTATCTCCATGTAACTTTTCTTTTCATAATATGATGTTTGCAACATGTTATAAACGAAACAATACATTGCTATAAACCAAATTCTATACTTAGACAATTTTCTGATTACCAAACACTAAGTATCTTTATTTTTGAGGTTTCCTGCTAGCATGCACATCATGTGTTGCCATTAATGAAAACAATTACGTATCACTATTAGCCAATTATCAACATCTTTATGTCATGATTTAAATTACAAAATAAGAGATACAATTCATGTTATGTGATGTGCAATCAATATTTTGGGTGTAGAAAATATTCCTTGGGTTCAATCCTCTACTTGATAATATCTCTTCTATTTGGTGAAGGATGAGTATGATCAATATTAAATATAATAATAAGGTTCCTAATTTTTTCCCCAATCTTATCAAAGTAAGGAGCTCTATACCTTAGTGCCCAATTAATTTTCAATGTACTATTATCCAAATTGGTTCTCCTTTTCCTATAATGTGATATTATCTTTCTAATGTATGTAGCATGAGATTTATCTTTTTTGGGACATTTTATTTTATTTTAAATAGATGTCAATATCACTCATCATGAAATGGACATATATGTAGATCTAGTTGTTCTCATACTAGAATGCATGTCTTCCTTAAAACTTTCAACAATATGTTTTTTAAGGATGGAAGTTCTCAACTTGTATCTATATCGAATTATTTTAGTGGCTCTTTAACTCATCTTTGAGAAGTGAAACTAAAAATAGTTGGGTTTTTTCAAGTGTATCAAGATTGTCAAAATTTGCAATTATTTCCTTATCCTTTTTATTCAATGCGCTCTTCGTAGTATGTGTAGGTTGTTTAGCATAATATCTTAGTTTTCCACATCCATTGCAATTAAATGATCTATGTTTCTACAAATAATATTCAATTCAACCTTTGAACTAGATTAACATTCTCATTTTTTTCTTAAAATTAGACTCAATAATTTAATTAAAAAAATCTTAAGAGGTTTTCAAGGGGGCCTAGATGAGATGATGTAGGAGCATCTTGGATACTTAGCAATCTTACATCAACCACAAGATTTCATGTTTTGTTTACTATTCGTAGGATGGCATTTGTTGTTAGTGTCTTCTCCTTTCATGTAGTTGGCTACCTAATGTGGACCTATCATGGATCATGTTCCTATGTTCGTGAAATCTAATTCTTTCGTATGTAGGATTTATCTTTCTCTTTCTACAAGGCATGCTTAGCAACACACGGGTTAGGCTTCAACAAGGCTACATGAGGTATCAAGGATTTTTGTGGCCTTGAAGATCTCTTCTTTGATGATGTTTTGACCTATCTTTGTCATACATTATTTTGTTTCATTGTAAGGTAATTGATTTCTCCTTTATGGTAGGACCTATATTTTTGTAATACATTGTCTGACAGGCCAACTTGTGGTTTTGCTAGCTATATAATTTGAGATCTATTTTAGTATAATCTCAATCTTCTAAGTTTGGTAATTGTAATTTGAATGTATATAACTGCAACTAGGTAAGCCTTATGTTAGACATGTTATCAGAAGATTGTCTCATCATATCTACATTGAATTCAATATAATTTCTTGTGGTTTCTCCTATATTGTGTGAATTTTGTGTGTAATTATAGCAAGGGTAGCTTGGGAGTGGTTTAGGACCCTCCCACCTTGCTTCAAGTGCTATCATAGCAAAGGTTTCCTTCCTTCCAAAATTTTGGGATTGTAGAGAACTCCAATTGGATTGGTTGTAGGGTGACATATATGATTTGTGACCTATAACTTGCAGAGGGTTATGATTCTTGTAGGAACTTGTATCATCTTAAAATGTAAGCACTTCTATATTAAGAGTGTTTATCCCTTTGAGTAAGTGGTATGGGGTCATGTCAAGTCCCTTGAATGGGCCTTTGCATGGATCTGGTTATTTTCCCCCTGTTCTGCTTCTCTCTCTCTCTCTCTCTCTCTCTCTCTCTCTCTCTCTCTCTCTCTCTCTCTCTCTCTCTCTCTCTCTCTCTCTCTCTCCCCAACCTATTTTTGACAATTTGCTCTGTGAATTTGAGGACCTTGACTTCTGGGTCAAGGATGAACTTTTAGGTCAAGGTCAAACTCGACCCTGACCTAGGTCAGGGATGACCTCGACCCTAACCTAGGGCAAGGTCGACCTCATCCCTGACCCTAGGTTCATTTTTCAATTTCTAGAAGTTTTGCGATCTTGGGATTTAGAAAGTTTCTTTTCTAGTTTCTTGGTTGGCTATTTCAGGTTTTGGAATGGTAGACTCTTAAATTACATTTAATCTAGGTCTACGTCTAGGGGTTAAGGTCAAATGAGATTTAATGCTCCTATGTCAGCCTTCTCTAGGAGTTAGTTCTCTAGATATCTATATAAGGAAGCCTTCTTCTCTCATTTTGATATCTACAATCCATCCACTTTCTATGAGCGAAGTTATTATCTACCTTTTATGAAGCACATCCACCTACTATGAAGAGAAGATCTAATATCTACTAGCATTCAAGCATTCAAGTGTTCAAGCATCCAATTCATCAAGAATATCCATTGTTAGCCATTAAAGGATTCAATCTCTATGGAGCCCTCTTATTGAAGATTTCTCCATCCATATTCATCAAATCCTTTTCCTATGCAAAGATACATTAAAGACTAGTGTTGAAGATCTAACACCATTGATTTGAGACATCCTACATAGATTTCTACATACATTTAGAGCATATGTACTTGTGGATTCAAGAATTCAAATCCTCCACAAGGATCTCAACATAAGCAAGGTGAATAGTTCCATTTATTTTGTTTATGTATATTACAATTTCAATTCTATTTAAGGTTAATTCCAAACTAGGGTTTGACTAAGGCAAACCCCCCATTCAAACAAATAAATCATTTTTCTTGCAGATACAGGTGTGGAATAGCAAATTGAAAGGCATATTTGGATAACCTTTTCGTCAAACTGGCAGGATCTGCGAACAAAAATTTCATTGGAGCAATGTAGGCTAAGGTCAACTTTTTGGGGTATAATTGTGCCCCGAGGTAAGATTGTGCCCTGCTATCAAGGTCAAGGTCGAGCTCCCTTCAAAAAGACAATATTTTTTGGTTTCCTCCGTCTTGACATTTCCAATCCAAAATAGGTTGCAAAATTCCCCAAAACTGTACATAGACATCAAAAATCAAAATTTTCCAGATTCAAGGTTAGCATTTGTCTCTAATCTATTTAAGGATTTAAGCACATACTCCTCAAAATAGAAAAGACCATTGAACCTCCTTTCTCCTATTCTCCATCACAATATCCATTTCTGCATTGATCACTTTCTTGTGCTTAATCAATTTGGATCATTCCTTTTGGAAATTAAGGTTAAGAAAGGAAACCTTATTTTCTTTCTATTAATTTTAGTGAGCTTGACATGCTTACCCTCTTTTCTTTTGTAGAATTAGATGCCCTATTGTGTTTTGCGGTGTTATATTTCATTTCATATTTGTTAGGTCTTTTCTTGTATTAAGATTAGATTTCATTTACGCTCTTGCACTTTAATTCAAAAATTAAAAAAATTGCAAAAATTATTTCAAATTACAAAAATATTGCAATTTTATGTTTAATTCATTTGTATTTCATTAGTTTATGAGCTTTATTACTTTAGTCCTACTTCTAATCTTAGGGTTAGACACAGTTGTAGACTTACGGGTACCTTTGAGCTTGAATCTTCTTCTCCTTTCCTTAGGATTCCATATGAGACTTTGATTCTTCCTGATTCTAATCCTCTTATGGAGCGAATCTCTTCTCACTCATCTCATGATGAGGATGATGCTTTAAGAGTTCCTCTTGAACAAGTCCAAAAACTATTAAATGAACTTAATAAAATGGGTAATTGGCTTCTTTAAGAAAACCATAATCAAGATTCTACTCAAGCTATAGAGGCTCTTAAGAAAGTTCTTCATGATGGTGGCCAAGGTGTTAATATTTTATGTGGTATTACTCACCTTGTGCATTCTAATGTTAAACCTTCAGCTCAAGAAGTTCAAGATTTAAGGTTGTTTCCTCCTGTCACTAGGGTAGAACCTTTTTTTGTTCCTCTTCCTAGTGTTCCTATTTATACTCCTTTGGTGACTCTAATAGTTCCCTCTATCTTTATGAGTATTCCTCCTATGTCCCTTCCTACATCACAACCTTCTTATCATACTATTCCTTTTACATATTCTACTCCTTTGCCAACTGTAGTTCCTAGTGCTCCTCTGATTGCATCTTCCATTCCTGCAACTTCTTACACTTTGCCTAGCTCTAATGTTGTTATTCCTCCTATTTCTTCTCATGATTCTACAATTATAAGTTTGGCTCAAATTGTGTCATCTTTACAATAACAACTTGCATCCTTGACTCAGAACAAGTTTAGTATCCCTACTTGTGACATGGGAAGTCCTTTGTCTCAAAATATTATTCATACTTCCATTCCTCACCAAGTTGACATGCCTTGTCTTGAGAATTATAATGGCAAGGGAGATCCTGTTAATCATGTCAAAACATTTCAAATCCTTTGTAGCTCATGATCATAGGATTTTAGCTAAGTTCTTTGCTCAAACTTTTCGTGACAAGGCCTTACAATGGATTTGTTCTTTAACTCCTTATTCTATTCATTCATTTCCTCAACTTGCCAATACTTTTATTCAACAATTTCAAAACAACATTGGCCCGCAAGAGTCTTTGATTGATTTGATGCATTATAAACAAAATTCTAAAGAAAAATTGACTAAATTTATTGGTCGATTTGAGCATTTGCACTCAGATTTCCTATCATGTTCTTGATATTGATATTCAACATATGTTTATTTTGAATTTGCAAAATGATATTTGAGATAAGACTTTTCTTACTGAATTTAAATATTTTCAATAACTTTGTGTAGTGCTTCATCATTGTCAATTATAAGCGAGTTAATTTGAGAGCACCACTCCAATGGCTCATGTTCCTATTGATAAAAGTGATGTTGCTCCTAATCCAAATAAAGTTTAAAAATTCAACAACTATGTCAAGATAAATAAACAAGCAAAAGAAATTGCTGATCAAATTGTTGTTGCATCTCATAATGCTACTTTTACATCCATTGATTTTTGACTAAATCTGACATTTACTCCTCTCTTTGAATCTTTAGATTATTTTATGAATAGGTTGTTAACTACTAATATGATTACTTTACCTCCTATTCGACCTCTTTACCTACTACAATGGCAGCTAAATCTTTTGATCCAAATTCTTTTTGTCAATATCATTGCCAAAATGATCATGATATTGAGAAATGTTAGTTTAAAACCTAAGGTTCAAGACTTAATTGATTTTAATGCTTTATCTATTGATAATTTTTATGGTAGTGAGAATAAATATGTTTCTCCTCCTAATCAAAAGTTTCAAATTTATATGAATCATTTACCTACACATGATACTAATACGATTTCTCAACCATCTTCTATAGATATTGTGCATGATTCAAAGATGGATGATCTTAATCATGTTGTTAGTCAAGTGGAGCATGTGGTTCAATTTGTTTCTCCACCTAAATCTCAACCTCCACTTCAATCTCAAGTTTTAGCTCCACCTTATTTGAAACCTAAGCCTAAATTGAAGCCTCAATCTAAACCTCGACAACAACCTAAGAAAAAATGATCTCAAGAACTTTTGATTACCTTTGATTATTCTAACACTAATAAAGCTCCCGACGGTCCCCTTTATATTTTTGCCAAGATTGTTAAGATACCCACTCATGGTTGTCTTGTTGATCCTACCTCCTTAGTCAATGTTATTACAAAAGAAATTCTTTTTATGAAAAGTTTGCAACATGATTTTTATGATAAATCAGATGTAGGGATTCAAACTTGTAATGGTTTTCTTTATCCATCATTTGGTTCTATTGATTTACCGATAGAACTTTGTGGAAAGATTGTGAACACTACCGTTGTTGTTGTTCCTACTTTTGATTAGTTTCAAGTTAAGCTTGGTTTACCATGGTCAAATTCCATGCATGTTGTTGCTTCACCTATTCATAAATGTCTTAAGTTTGTTTATGATGATGAAGTGAAGACAATTAATCATAGTTTATATCATACTTCTAAGCCCATGGATTCTGCTACCTTTGAACTCTTTTGGCCTTCATTACCTAATTCATGTCCTTTTCGACCTAATCATCTTTTCCATTAGTATCAAGTCTATAAGCATCGTAAGATTCTCAAGTTAAGTTTACCTCCTATGGATCTTAATTGTGGTATTTTCCTACACCTTCCATACCTCCTTTATCTTTGGCTTCTACATCTATTAATCAAGCTCCTCATGTTGCTTGTCAGTCTACTGATAATCCTATTAATCCTCCTATAGAACTTGTGAAGGATCTTGTAATTGTTTCTCCTAGTTCTCAACAAATTTCAAGGAAAAACACAATCGATCTACTAACGAATGTCATAAAAAGCATCGTGCTCAAGCTAAAGCTCATAATTAGGTTATTAAAAAATCTTTACCTTCTTGGGATACAACTATGCATGATGTGTTAGAAGAAGTTGTTGCTAATAACAATTTTAAGCTCATGATTCTAATGATTCTATTCATATCTTAGGTCCTATTTTGATAAATCTAGATGAAGAAGATACTCTTGATGATATTGATGATGTTAATGATGAATATGAAACTATTGACATTGACATCAATTTACCTAATATGCTTTTCCTCACAATTGACACTTACACCTAGTATTGAACATTGTGATTCTCAAGAGGATCCTTGTTTGGAACTGGCTATCATTCGTACTGTGTTGGATATAGTCCCTCTTGTGAGTTACCCACCTTCCTTAAATGATATACAATGAGATAGGGAGAGTAGGTGGAGCGCTTGATTGGCTAGTCCTTCATGGTAGCTCTTTTGTGTGTTTTTCTATTGTACTATGCTTCTCTCGTAATGTGTTTGTTAAATGTTGTTAGATTCTTTTATACGATCTTTGTTTCTCTGTTAGTGCAAGGTGATAAAATAATCAAAACTATTGTACAATTCCTCTATAAATATAGCTATTCTTCCATTTGTTGTTTCATGTTATGTTGTACTTGTGCTATTGTTCATACATGTTTCCTTGTGTAATCTACTTAGATTCGTGACTTGGTAGCACTGATTCTTTTTGGTCTCTAGGTCATGGTCCAAAAAGATTCTTCTTCGTATCACTTATGCGATCTTTCCTCCTTTGTGATTGTAGTTCTACTTTCTTTGGGGAATGATATCAATTCATTTGCAATAATATCATATATATAATCTTATGATCATACTAACCCCACAGTAAGTAGATCCCTTCTGTGTTCTCTGTATGTTTATGTACTATTTCCATTGATTTGTCTTCATCTGGGGGCATCTCATAGTGGAAACATAATCAGTAGAGTTGCTTATGTTTCCATCAAAGCCACTACTCCTATTAAAGTGTTAGCAATGATTTTAATGTGGGGGCATATGCTCTGCTCACTTATTGAACACACACACTTTTCAATAAATATCTATTATTTTTCAAGATACCTTTTTGCCCTTTTTGGATTATTAGTGACTAATCCTTAAAGCATGGATTTATATTTTTGGATCTCTTGATCCCTCTAGTTTCAGATATATTTTTGATCCTTTAAGGTCGAAGGTGTCCTTAAGATTGGATCTCCTTTTCTTTTTGCTTTTACTCCTATAGAATAGAATATTCTTAAGACTGAATCCTTGATGGGTTGACTAGTGAGTAGCCACATTCATTAGACAGTTCAATTCCATCTTTCCAATTGCGCAGTTTCCTTGCGTGGTTCACAACGAAACATAAGTTCTCATTGGGCAAGATAATCACACTATTTTTCTTTTTCTCTTTTTCTAGAGATATCTCTCTTATTGTGATCTTAGAGTTGACGAAGACTTGAGTCTCTATGGGCTTGAGGATCTCTTTGTCTCTTTCATTTTAATAAGATTATCTTTTCATTATGATCTACTTTACCAAGAGTTTATATCGAGTCCATACTCTTGTTAAAGTGGGGGCTAAATGTATCATCTTTTGTTAAGAGTGTTTAGCCCTTCAAGTAAGTGGTCTAGGGTCATGTCAAGTGCCTTGAATGGGTCTTTACATGGATTTGGTTGTTTTCCCCCTATTCTGCCTCTCTCTCTCTCTCTCTCTCTCTCTCTCTCTCTCTCTCTCTCTCTCTCTCTCTCTATTTCTAGCCTATTTCTGACAACCTAACCTATGAATTTGAGGACTTTGACTTCTAGGTCTAGGTCAGACTTGAACCTTACCTAGGTC
The DNA here is from genome assembly GCA_028749045.1 of Cupressus sempervirens. Classification (NCBI taxonomy): domain Eukaryota; kingdom Viridiplantae; phylum Streptophyta; class Pinopsida; order Cupressales; family Cupressaceae; genus Cupressus; species Cupressus sempervirens. The sequence goes on along the minus strand of CM053785.1, from coordinate 390,789,148 downwards.
AAGGATGACCTTGACCTTGACCTAGGGAAAGGTTGACCTCATCCTTGACCCTAGGTTCATTTTTTAATTTTTGAAAGTTTTGGGATCTCAGGCTTTAAAACATTTATTTTCCCACTTCTGGGTTGGTTGTTTTGGGTTTCAAAATAATATACTCTTAAATTACATTTAATCTAGGTCTACTTCTAGGGGTTAAGGTTAAATGAGATATAATGCTCCTATGTCGACCTTCTCTAGGAGTTAGTGCCCTAGATCTCATATAAGGAAGCCTTCTTCCCTCATTTTGATATCTACAATCCATCCAGTTTCTATGAGCGAAGTTATTATCTACCTATTATGAGGAGTATCCACCTACTATGAAGTGAAGATCTTCTATCTACTAGCATTCAAGGATTCAAGCATCCAATTCATCAAGCAGATCCATTGTTAGCCATTGAAGGATTCAATCTCTATGGAGTCCTCTTGTTGAAGATTTCTCCATCCATATTCATCCAAGTCTTTTCCCATGCAAGGATACATTCAAGATTGGTGTTGAAGATCTAATACCATTGATTTGAGACATCCTACATACATTTCAAGCATTCATACTTGTGGATTCAAGGATTCAAATCCTCCACAAGGATCTCAACATAAGCAAGGTGAATAGTTCCATTTACTTTGTTTATGCATATTACAATTTTAATTATATTTTAAGGTTAATTCCAAATTGGGGTTTGACTAGGGCAAACCCCCCATCCAAACAAACAAACCATTTTCCTTGCAGATACAGGTGTGGAATAACAAATTGAAGAGCATATTTGGATACCCTTTTCATCAAACTTGTGGGATCCATGAAGAGAAATTTTATCGGAGCAGTGCAAGTCAAGGTCAACTTTTCGAGGTATAATTGTGCCCTGAGTAAGATTGTGCCCCGCTATCAGGGTCAAGGTTGACCTCCCTTAAAAAAGGCAAAAGATTTCTAGGTTTTCTCCATCTCAACATTTTGGATCCGAAATAGGTTGCATAATTCCCCAAAACTATACCTAGACATTGGAAATCAATATTTTCCAAATTCAAGGTTAGTATTTGTCTTTTATCTATTTCAAGATTTAGGCACATACTCCTCAAAATAGAAAGACCATTAAACCTCCTTTCTCCCTATTCTTCATCACATGATCCATTTATGCATTGATCACTTTCTTGAGCTTAATCAATTTGGATCAGTCCTTTTGGAAATTAGGGTTAAGAAAGGAAGCCTTATTTTCTTTCTATTTAGAACTATTATCAAAATGGTTTGAGGTAGAGGAAATGAAGATAATGTTATTATGGACATGTTAAGACAAATTGCAGCTAGACTTCAAGATGTTGTAACAACCTAAGAAGTGGAGTACATCTTGAGGATGTTAGTGATGAAGAAGAAGCATCATCACCTAATCCTAGACTTGGAGAAGAATAAGATGAGAAAAGACTTTTTAAAGATTTTGCTAGAGCGAATTCAAGATTTTTTTTTGAACTTTCTACTTACTATGAGAAGCTTGATAATGATGCTTTGTTGGATTGGATCTCTGAGATTAAAAAGTATTTTAATTATAAAAATACCCCTAAAGATAGAATAGTGAGGATAAAAGATATAGAGTTGAAAGGACATGCATCTCTTTGGTGGGAACATTTGCAAACTAATAGAAAAAGAAGAGGAAAAGAAAAGATCAAGACTTGGATGAAGGTGGTTGGTAAGTTGAAAAAGAAATTCCTTCTTATTGATTACTAAGTAAACTTGTTGAAAAGAATACAAAATTTAAGGTAGAAGGACATGACTATGAAAGACTACACAGAGGGATTTTATAATTTGGACATTTGATCTAGACATATTAATGACGAGGTTGAAAAAATAGTGATATATCTAAATGGTTTGAGAACTTCTATACAAGGTGAGACCAACTTTGTAAAAATGGAAAATGTTGAAGAAGCATACTTGTATGCCCTGAAAGCTGAAATTTTTTGGCAAAGAAACAAGAGCATAAATAAAGGAAAAGAGGTGAAATATTTCAGTGAAGTAGAGGAAGATCTTATGGAGAAAGTAGCAAATTTGATAATGTATCTATTGACAAAGGAAAATAAAAATGGAAAGAAGACAATGGAATTAGGGTCAGAGGTAACTACAGTAAAGGTAATTATTCTAGTTACTCTATGAATAAAAATATTATAAGGAGAGAAGATAGATCTTGGTTTGAAGGTACTTTTTTTAAGTGTGGAGAAGAAGAACAAAGCCTTTGAATGTAACTTTTCTAGTAAGAAGATAGGAAGTAGTAGCAAAAAAGTTTTAGCTCAAGAAGATGTTATTGATGCACCTAATGAACCCAAAAGGGGAGAAAATCTAATGGTTAGAAGAACCTTGTGGAAGAGCAAATGAATGAGGAACCTATTTTGAAGAAAGGTATTTTCAAGATTAGATGTAAGATTAAAGAAAATATTGCAAGGTGATCATTGACAATGGTAGTTCTAATAATTTGACATCTGAGGAGTTGGTATCTAAATTGAACTTGCAAAGATTGAGACCTCATAATCATATCACATTGCATGGATCAAGGATGAGCATAAGTTTTTGGTAAGTGAACAATGCCTTGTGAAATTCAAGACTATAAATTACTTTGATGAAGTCTTGTTTGATATTATGCCTATGTATTATTGTCATATTTTTTTGGAAACACCTTGGCAGTATCATAGACAAGCTTTACGTGATGGTAGATTGAATCAATATAGTGTTTGGTTAATGAGAAGAAACAAGTATTGTTGCCTTTGATCAAGAAGCTTGAGGATAATTAGTATACTATAGTTAGAGTTTGCTTGGTTGAAGGAAATCAGTTCGTGAAAGACATGAAGAAACATAATTTTTTTTTGCTTTGATCCATAGGAAGACTGAGAAACAAGATAAGCTTGAGTATGCACCTAAGGTTAGATATTTGTTGACTGAATTTCAAGATGATATTTTAGATAATGTACTTGATGGATTACCACTTGTAAGAAGTATTAGTCATTGTATGGATTTGATACCTAGAGATAGTTTGCCTAAAAAAGCACCACATAGACTAACACCTGTAGAGAATGAAGAATTGAATAAACAAGTGCAAGACTTGCTTAAGAAATATTTGATTAGAGAAAGCTTGAGTCCTTGTGCAATACTTGGTGTATTGGCACCTAAGAAGAATGGATAATGGAAAATGCACACTGATCCTAGAGCTATAAACAAAATAATAATGAAGTATAGGTTTCCTTTGCCTAGGATGGATGATGCTATGGATCATTTTAGTGGAGCAAAGTATTTTACAAAGATTGATTTGAAAAGTGGCTATCATCAACTTAGGATCAGAGAAGGGGATGAATGAAAGGCTTCTTTTGAGACTAATGAAGGTTTCTATGAGTGATTGGTTATGCTTTTTGTTTTAACTAATGCACTTAGTACTTTTATGAGGTTGATGAATGAAGTTTTGAAGAATTTTTTTGGTAGATTTGTGATTGTACATCTTGATGACATACTAATCTATAATAAGACTAAAGAGGAAAACCTAATGCATATCAAATAGGTATTGTAGATGTTAGAAGGGGAAATTTTCATAAACTTGAAGAAATTATTTGATAGATTTGTGATTGTACATCTTGATGACATACTAATCTATAATAAGACTAAAGAGGAACAACTAATGCATATCAGATAGGTATTGCAAATGTTGAAAGGGGAAATATTCATAAACTTGAAGAAATGTTGTTTTATGAAGGAGGAAGTCATATACCTTGGTTTTGTGATTTTTGGTAATGGTTTGAAGATGGATCCTGAAAATGGTAAAAGCTATTCTTGAGTGGCCTACACCTGATGGTCTTAGAGAGGTTAGATCATTTCATGGCTTGGTAAGTTTCTATAGGAAGTTTATCAAAAATTTCAGCCTATTGTGTAATATTATGACAAAGACAATGAGAGGTGATAAAAAGGAATTAAGATTTCCACATGGAGAAAATAAAAGATTTGAAACATTGAAGGAAAAGGTCACATAATTACCTGTGCTTGCTTTACTTGATTTTATGAAAGTTTTTCAAGTTGATTGTGATTCTAGTGGGAATGCAATTTGGGCTACTTTGAGTCAAGAAGGTAAGCATATAGCTTTCTATATTGAGAAGTTAAATTATGCTAAGAGGAAATGTCTAGTGTATGATCAAGATTTGTATGTAATTTTTCAAGCTTTGAAGAAATGGAGACATTATTTGATGCCTAAAGAATTTGTATTGTACATTGAAGTTAGAATAAGTTGAATCAAAGACATGGAGTGGGTTGAATAAATGCATGACTTTTCTTTTGTGTTGACACATAAAAAAGGACAGTCGAACAAGGTAGTAGATACATTGAGTGGAAGAATAAGCTTGTTGACAATAAGTTAGAATAAGTTGAATTAAAGACATATGAAGTCAGTTGAATACATGCATGGTTTTTCTTTTGTGTTGAAACATAAAAAAGGACAGTCGAACAAGGTAGCAGATAAATTGAGTGGAAGAATAAGCTTGTTGACAAAGATGAGAGTTGAAGTGCTTGGATTTCAAGATTTGAAGAACTTGTATGAAATGGACACTAATTTTGCAGAACCTTGAAAGGCTTGTAAGAATCATGTGACAAATAAGCAAGATAAGTGGGTTGATTATTTAATTCACAAAGATATGTTGTTTAAGAGAATTTAGTTATGCATGCCAAGAGGATCTATGCAAGATAATATCATTAAGGAGAAACATAGTGGTGGACTTGCAAGACATTTTGGGATTGATAATGCAGTGAAGTTGATTTTAGAAAGATACTTTTAGCCAAAAATATATAAGGATGTTTAGAAAATGGTGAGGAGTTGTAGAATTTGTCAAGTAGCTAAGGGAACTAATGAGAATATTGGATTGTATACACCTTTTCTTGATCCTAGTAAGTCTTGAGAAGATATCAGTATGAACTTTTTTCTTAGATTACCCAAAACTCAAAGAGGTAATGATTCTATCTATGTAGTGGTTGGCTGATTTTCTAAGATGACACATTTCATAGCTTTTAAGAAGACATCAGATGCAATATATATAAAAGATCTACTTTCTAGAGAGCTTGTGTGATTACAAGGATCATGTAACACCTCACTTGAGAACCCAAGAGAAAATAACCTACTATGTTACAATATTTTACCAAACATTTTAAAAAAGTTTGTACAATATAAGATAATAATGCAGAAGAAATATGCATATACACATCAAGTACACAAGCATTTACAAATACATTTCTCATTCCTCAAGAGTTCTTTCACATTGAGTCACATTTAAGAAAAAAATATTAATTAGTTTTAATCCTAAGCACAATGTCCAAAATCATAAATGAATAACAAATAAATAATATCATAAGACAATACATAAATACTACTGATATGATAAAGAACATCTAGATAAGAGAGCATCAACTACACATGTTGTAGGGTATATGATAATAAATACAAGTACATCAAAATAAAATACATCAATCCATAGGATCTCAAAATATAAGATAATGCATAGATACAACTTCTAAATACAAATCTCCAGGATAAGAACAAGAATGATAAAGGTACAATCACATCAACGAACATCCGACATTGGTGTTAATCCGTGGGGCACCCAAATGGTAAGAAATAACTATATCTCGATTGTGTGGTTGCTTAATCAAGCTCCCATTCCCAACATGCAGGAAAGATAACGTACGATCCACACACATTTATCAAACACCAAAATTAATCCTAGGAAAGGAATCATAATAGCAAAGTCCACTTCAAGGGTACACAAATTATTGATAAAATAATAATAATCAAAGTTAAAAGAACTCCCATCCAACACAATCATCACATACCAAGTCAACATCCAAATACAAAGTACAATAAAGTATCAAAACCAAAGAGATGCAATCACTAAAAGAATACTAACTTTTGAATCAATACCATATGTCAAAAGTACAATATCCAATAGATAAAAAATTATCATAAAGGAGAGTGAATTACCAAAATAAGAAAAACTCACAATAAATACACCACCAAAAGTAACATCCAACAATTACACCACTAGAGGAAAATACAAAATCTACGAATGAGACTTAGGCTACATACTAGGGAGTGTCATCACATGAGCCAACTCTAAAGTTACCCTAATACTCTTTCAGGACCTTGGCCCCCTAATGATGCTACGCGGAACCAAAATACCCTCTTGTGAAGACAAGAAAAACTAGTCATACCTCTCAAGGTATCATCCCATTCCTATCCTTAGCCTATACAAGCACTCAAAGGATAGGTGAGGCAAAAACCCTAACTTATCTTTTTAAATGCATCTAAAGGAAAGAGCTCCACAAGATATTTTAACTACTATGTTATCACTTGTTACACAACTTAAAATGAGTTATCTTGGCAACAACTTTGGGCTCTGATCCGCATTGCAAGCCACTCCCATAGAACACACCTAGACTACCTTCCCAAAAATTCACAAACCACAATTGTGTCTCATACAACAAAAATAATACTAATTGAATTTGGTTCTTTAACAGGCAAGCCAAAAATAGCATTGGTTCTCAAAACTCAAGTTCTCATAAATGCTCATCAAAATAAAAATCATAAATATAAATTTCAATTTGAATAATAAAAGATACATCATGGCATCTAGTCAAATAATCATCATTAAACAAATCTTAAAATGAAACCTTCGATGCACATCCTAGTTTGACCAACTATACAAGTCACATAAAACCACCACGAAATAAATTTCGCAAGATGCTAAACAAATCATAAACACATAATTTTTGGCCACATAGTTTAATTCCATGATTTTCTATGTTCAGATTGAGCCATAAGAATGTGTTTAGCAATAAAGTAAGAATATACACGTTTACATAAATTGTTAGGATTATATACTTATTAAAATGACTAAGTGTTTATATGTCAAGTCTCTTTGTTATAAAATATCATGCAAATAATCTTAAATCATAAATTATTTAATTAATAACATAAATGTATATTGTTTCTTAAACACTAGCTTATATATATACTTATATATATAATATGTTGAGAGTATATATATATAAGCTAGTTGTAGCTGTCGCACACCATGGAAGACATTTCTTAAGAAATCTAGATGGTTATGGTTAGGAGCAAGCACTATAGTATTTTAATTTTAAATTATTTTCACTTTGAAAAATTTGGATGATAATATTTTTATTTAAAATTTTAATTTCTATATATATAAGTATTTTTTATTTTTTTCTATTTTAAATAAAGTTAGTATCGAAATATTTATTTATTTTTAAATATAGTTGTATAAATTTACAATAAAATTGTAGTTTTATAAAGATACATTAATTTTTTTTTTAAAATAAATTATAATTGTATAAAGTTACTATAAAATTATTCTTCAATATTTTATATTTAAACTCTATATATGGTGTTTAATTTGCATAACTTTAATTTAATTTAATTTTAAGAATATTGTTATGTAAAATGTTACAGTTAGGAGTAGAGTTAGGGTTAGGATTAGAGTTAAGATTAGGGTTAGAGTTAGAGTTAGGGTTAGGTTAGGGTTAGAGTTAGATTTAGAGATAGAGTTAGAGTTAGGGTTAGAGTTAGGGTTAGGGTTAGAACTAGAGATAGAGTTAGGGTTAGGGCTAGGTTTAGGACAAGGGTTAGAGTTAGAGTTAGAGTTAGAGTTAGAGTTAGATTTAGGGCTAGAATTAAGGTTAGAGTTAAGGATAGAATTAGGGTCACAATTAGGGTATGGCTAGAATTAGGGTTAGGGTTAGGGTTTAAATTAGAGTTAGATTTAGGGTTTGAGTTATAGCTAGAATTAAGGTAAGAGTTAGAGTTAGAATTAGAGTTAGATTTAGGGTTAGAGTCAGAGCTAGGGCTAGAGTAAGAGTTAGGGTGAGAATTACAGTTAGAATTAAGGTTAGGGTTAGAGGTAGGGCTAGGATTAGGGTTAGAGATAGGTTAGGGTTAGAGTTAGGGCTAGGGCTAGGATTAAGTTTAGAGTTAGAATTAGAGATAGGGTTAGGGTAAGGATTAGGGTTGAAATTAGAGTCGGGTCAGGGTTAGGGTTAGGATTAGGATTAGGATTAGAGTTTGAGTTAGAGTTGGGATTAGGGTTAGGATTAGAGTTATAGTTAGAGTTAGGGTAATAATTAGGGTTAGAGTTAAGGTTTGAGATAGAGTTAGAGTTAGAATCAGAGCTAGAATTAGGGTTAGAATTAGAGTTAGGATTGGAGTTAGAATTTGAGTTATGGTCAAAGTTAGGGTTAGAGTTAGGATTAGCATAAGGACTATAGTTAAACTTTGGGTTAACATTAGGGTTGGGGTTACAATTAGAGTTAGAGTTAGAGCTAGAGTTGTACAATTAGGGTTAGAGTTAGAATTAGGGCTAGGGTTAGGATAAGGGTTATAATTAGAGATATAGTTAAGGTTTGAGTTAGAGTTAGAGCTAGTGTTAGAGTTAGAGTTAGAGTTAGGGTTAGAGTTAGAGCTAGGGTTAGGGTTAGGATTATAATTAGTGTTATATATAGGGTTAGGGTTAGGGGTTGAATTAGGGCTAAAGTCAGGGTTAGTGTTAGGGTTAGGGTTACAATTTGAGTTAGAGTTAGAGTTAGAGTTAGGGTTAGAGTTAGATTTAGATTTAGAGTTAGGGTTAGAATTAGCATTAGGTTTAGGGTTAGAATTAGAGATAGATTTAGACTTATAGTTAGATGTAAAGATAGAGGTAGGTTGAGATTTAGGGTTAAAGTTAGGGCCAACATTAGGTTTATAATTAGTGTTAAGGTTATGGTTAGAATTTCAATTAGAGTTAGAGTTAGGGTTTGAGTTCAAGTTAGAGTTAGAGTTGGAGTTAGAGTTAGAGTTGGAGTTAGAGTTAGGGTTAGGATTAGAGTTAGAGCTAGAGTTAGAGTTAGAGTTAAAGTTAAGGTTAGAGTTAGGGTTAGAGTTAGAGTTAGTGTTAGGGTTAGAATTAGGGTTAGGTTTAGAATTAGGATTAAAGTTAGGGTTATATAAGGTTAGGGGTAGAATTAGAGTTAGGGTTAGAGTTAGAGTTAGGGCGAGGGTTAGCATTAGGGTTAGGGTTACAATTAGAGTTAGAGTTAGAGTTAGAGTTAGGTTTAGGATTAGAGTTAGAGTTAGTGTTAGGGTTACTACTCTTATCAGAGTTGACGTTAGTTCTATTATTACACTCTAAATAAGTGTTATTGTAACTGTTAGGTAATTTTTTTATGTGGATTAGTTCTATTAAAATGCTCATGATTAGTGCTATTGTGACACATATTATTATATTTTTATAATATACTCGCTCCTTCTCCCATCCCTTCCCACTCTCTCTAGAGATTGTCTTTAATCACTGCTCTCCCTCTCTCCATCTCTAATCTCTAGATACATGCCCTAATCTCTCTTTCTCTCCCTCCTTACTCTCTAGATACAACCCCATCTCTCTCTCTCTCTCTCTAAATACACCCGCTAATCTCTCTCCCTATCCACTCTTTAAATACACCCTCTAATCTCTCTCTCTAGTCTCTAGATAATGTTAGCATGAATGCTAATGATATGACATTGGGGGAGTATTCTAAGCATTGGAGAGTATTGATATGTTGGACTCATGATGGTGTTCATCATTGATGTCAACATAACATTGTTTATGTAAAGACTAGTAGAGTAGTAGACATAGATCTTGATGGTATGGACAATGGTTTGATTGTCTGGTCATGCGCAGTTATGGACATGTACATCATAATGTCATGATGACATGATTAAGTGCACAGAGTCTAATTCGATGACATACATAAGTTGTACTTGATTTACAGAGAGCAGTTTAGAGATAGAGTATTGGGAAAGTAGTTCATGATGATTGTTCTCTATCTTACATCTCAAATGTAATGAAGAGATGCATAATCAGGTAGTGATAAAGTACAGTTAGATGATGATGCCAACAAGTGCGTAAGCCTTACTATCGCACGTGTGAAGTTTTGTATAGACTGTGATCTAAAAGTACTATTATAATTATAATTAATTAATTATCTTATTTTAATTAATTGGGAAAGCCTCAAGGTTGACTCAAGGAATTATTATGAAGATATGGTATAAAGGAATGATGTTTTCCTTGATTGTAAGGTGTGATCAAGTGTGTGATGTGTGTATCTATTGTTGCAAAAAGTGCGAAGTGAAAAAAGGGGCATAATGCTTACTGAATGCATGTAAGCAATCCAAGGGATTATTGGATGCGAGATTCAAGATTTGGTTACAAGATCTGAAGGAGCACAGGTCTGGTTGATAGGACAAAAATAGAGGAAGTACATTTTAGTTCTATTATTTTGCAAGGAATAATACATAGATCATTTGGATAGTGGGTTCATTGGTCTTGCCCTTGAAGCTTCTTGGGCAGTAGGTCCAGTTGTCTTCCACAACTCCTAACAAGGATTCAAAGTCTCCTAATAGGGACTCATATGTACTAAATATTGTAACATACTCCTAACAGGGTCTATCCTCTAACAAGGAATACTTATTATAGTACATCATCTTATGAGTACCATCCCCATTGGGGTTTTCCCTCTAATCAAGGGTTTCCCTAGTTAACATATCTGGTGTTATTATGAATGAGTATCTTGTTGTGATTTTAGTTTACATTACTCATATGGTTAAGATTGTTAATTGTGATATTGGTTGGATAATTGATTTACCCCCCACCCCCTCCCCCCACATCTCTATCTCAATATCTCCCTCCCTCCACTATTTATTACACCTCTCTCTCTTTTACATTGCCTAATCACCCTCTCTCTATCCCTGTCTCTAAGTTCTTTTTATATTAAAAATATAATAGGATCTCTCTCTCTCTCTCTCTCTCTCCATTCTCTCTAGATATATCGGCTAATATCTATCTCCGTTTCTCTCCCTCACTTACTCTTTCTCCACTCTCTCTCCCTTTCCTCTCTCTATTTATAGTCCCTCTAATTACCCCTCTCTCTCTCTCTCTATATATATATATATATATATCTACACACACACACACACACACACACACACACACACACACCCCTCCTAATCTTTCTCTCCCTCTCCCTTCCTCTCTCATTCATCCCTTCCCCCATATCTCTCTCTCAATATCTCCCTACCATGATTATCCATGACCTCTCTCTATGGATACCCCCTAATCACACTCTCTCTACCCCTATCTTTAAGTTCTCTTTATATTAAAAACATAATAGGATCGAGCTCTCTCTCTCTCTCTCTCTCTCACACACACACACACACACACACACACACACACACACACACATTTCCCCTTTCTATGCATATGTCTCTATATCACTCTCTTTCTTACTCTCTCCCTTCCCTTATCTCACCATCATATCTATTTTTTATTTTTATTTTTCTATTGTTCTTTTTATATTAATATCTTTCTAATTAAAGTTTATTAAATAAAAATTGATGATTTAGTTATATTCATAATCTTTAGGAATAATATAATCTTAAAACTATATAATGTTAAGTCTACCAATATATACTTATATAACTATATACAAGAAATTTGAAAAAAAACATATTCTTTAATAAAAATCCCCACTTCTTGTTATAGAAAAACTCATTCTATTTAAAATCCACGTGTCATTCCATTACTATTGATCTCTGCATTTGAATAGTCCAATAGACATTTAAAAAAAAACCTCCAATGACTCCACATCCCATTTATAACATTCCAATATTTAATCTTTTTTAACCACATCTAATACTTTACAAAAATCAGAAATTTCTTTTTTTAACCACATTCAATACATTACAAAAATAAGAAATTTCAAATATCATTTTCAGCCCATGTTTTTTGTGTGAATAGCCAATGTTGATTCTATTTCATGCTCATAAAATAAAGCTCCAATTTCATGTTTAAATCACTTTTGAAACTAAGACCTGATTCCTCAATCTTGACACATTTAAGGCAAATAACATATACCATAAAATTTGCTCATAAATCATGACATTAATTAATTTGATGCACCTATAACCACTTGTAATTAGAAATCTGCATTTATGCATTTAATGTGGAGACTGGAAAGAAAATGAAACCGATGATAATTGGAATCAAGAACATGGGATCGATAAAGAGTTAAAAACCATTAATTTTATGACTAATGCATTTTGGAATAGCACTTTTGAATTAGATCCCAAAACAAGGTAGAAAACTATGTAAGTGATTCTTGAAATTGGATTTGATTCACATAGTAAAATTTGCATATCCAAATTGGTTAAAGCATATGGGTTTGGTAACATAAAATATGTTTTAAAAAAATATCAAATTCATATTGATAACATAAACGGCTGTTGAAGTTGCCTTCATGATGTATACAAAACAAGACACGCATGCCACGATCAAATATGGGCGAGACCATGGCATCTGCGTCATTCCAAAAATTGATGCTCTAGGTGTGTGTATTCACTTTTTCTAAACTTCACTCTTGGTCTTCATGAGCTAATATTACTAAATGGAATTTCATATTTTCCTTTCAATTTCATTTGTAACAGTTGCAATCTTTTTTCCTTACATAGATTATTCCTGTGTTGGAAATTATTGCTCCACTGTATATGCCTCTCGGCATAATTAATATAATTTCATTTCTAAAAATATTAATTTAACTTCTATTTAAGTCCAATATTAATATTTAATTTTCCTTTAATTCATAACGCAACTAGAGATAAATCAAACTTGAAATTATAATTAAATTATTTATATATTCTCTCATAATATTAAATACTCAACTAGATGATTATATAGTTAACTCCACTATAAGTCTTCTTAAAATATAATTAAAATTAAAAGCATATATTTGTTAAATTGTATCTCCACTTGCATTAATTAATATATAATAAGTTATATCGTACTAGAGCTTTAAAAAAACATTAAATATAGAATTCCACTTATATGAAAATAAGTAGTAATTATTTATTTAATTTTCAAAATAAATATAATAATTTTTTAAAATTTTCAATATTTTTAAAAAAAATTTACAAAATTAATAATTAGTAATATTTAAAAAACATAAATAAATCTCGAATTTAAATTGCATTTTTATAAAATAAAAATAAACATGCAATTAGTATTTTTGCATGTCTTTGATTTTTCAACTCATGTAATCATAATATACTTAGTTTTATATCTTTACCATATTTGTTTTCACATGCATGTATAAGTTTAGTTACAACATGCTTTCCTCTCAATTAATTTCTTGCTTTTCCAAAAATAATTTCAACTAAATTATTTTAGATATAAAAGAATATTCATTTTTATTCAGAAAATTCATGATAATCTCATGGTTCTAATGACAAACACAAAGTTGAGACCCTAGTTGTTCAATTTGTTGTTTTTTCTAATTTTCTATAATTGAATTTTTCTATATTAGAAAGAGTTTTGAGATATTGTAGTCATAATAATTTCCTAGATTTTTATACAGTTTACCTTTTTCAAAATTGACAACTTAATTATTTATCAATACAATAAATTAATAAGCAATATGCAAGCACCAAAGAAGACATGGAGTAGATAAATCTTTAAATAAAATTTTATAACGCATTTTCAAATCCTAACTCAAAAAAATAAATAAAATCTGAGACAATCTGTGAATTCATGCAAATCCAAACCCTCTTAAACTTTCAACAATTCTTTTGCTCCAATTCCAAATTTTGCTCCCCAAAACCTGTGTGTGAAAATGAACAACAAACCCTCTAATGTAGAGCTCTAACTCCCTTTTAGGGTTTTCGCTTCTAAAAGCTCTAAAATATAATTATTTTATTTAAATAATTTTTTTAATCCAAATTTAACTCACTTTTAATTAGATAAACTCTTTTATTTTATTTTCCCATTTTATTATTTAATGCAAGCACATTAAAGGCAATAATTTCTTATTTTTATCAATAATGATAATTAAAGTACATTATTTAAATGTCACTCTAATTTAATCAATATTAATTAAATATTTATAATAAAATAATATTTAATATTTAATATTTAAACATTTTTAATTTAGTTTTCTAATTTAGAACTTTAAATTAAATCTTTTAAATTAGCTGCATATTCAAATGTTTCCCAACATTATTTAATATTTCCCTTTAAAAAAAAGCAAGTAGCATGTAATAATTCCAATATCAATGATTAATCCCAAAATCATAAATAAGCATTCTACCAAGCAAATCTCAAAGTCTGAGCCACATAAAACGCATAAGGAAAACCAACGAAAGGGAAAATCAAACAATATATGCAAAGAAAGACTTGTGGGTTTAAAAATGGTAGACAGTCAGATACAAGTCCTCCTTGTAGGATAAGTATTTAAGCTATGACTGAGTTTGGATCTAATCATTAACTTTCCATTCTTACCATTTAGTTATTGTGATAGGGCATGCTCATCTTGACAATTCAACAAAATTGATGCCCAATACCTGCAACCTGCATTAAAGATGAGCATGTACATATGTATATATGTCATGTCCCCTAATTGTGATAGTGAAGTAAAATAGTTATAATATTATAATAATATATTTTGACATAATACTAATACATTACTTAGATAAATATAATAATTTAAAATAAAATAATGATACAATATTATCGATTAATAGTAATGTATGATAATTGTAAATATAAATATTATATATGATCATTAATTTAATATGTCATAATATCAAATGCATTATCCCAGTAAGAAAAAGAATTATATAAGATAAGATAAATTTATTAATGTCTAATAGGAGACCAACGAGGGTCTATGGGACTAGAAATAGTACAAAGGGCAAACGTCAGCAAGGGGGAGCACCAAACGGTGTTTGTAGAAAGAGCGTGAAAGCAAAACAATAAAAGAACCAAGGAAAGGAAAAGTAGGAACTAAGTAGTCCTCACAGGTGAGAAGTAGTCAAGACTGGAAAGCTGTGCACTAGAGCAATCTTATATTTATAACCAAAATATAAATAAATAAATAGAAATATACAATTAATTATCATATAATATAATATTACATTATAATAGTAATATTAAATTATAAAAATGAATCATATATATGATTCAAATATATAATTATACTTTAATATTAATAAAAAATTAATAATAATAATAAATAATAAACAATGATGTAGGAGCTTTTAGTGGCTTTTTGATGTATAATATTTTAGTAGTTAAAAAAAAACTTTTAATGCTTTTCTTAGTTTTTAGAAAGTTGATTTTTATTAATAACCTCAAAATATTACTTCCAATTTCGAATGTTAGTTGATAATTCATCTTATCTCAATTTTAGGAAGCTTCACAAACAATAATCAGCTTTTTTTGAGTTGTTTTTAAAAATGACCAAAAATGGCAAAAAATAGTTTTATAAAAAAAATGCCAAACAATGGTAATTTTGGATTTGTATTTAACTTTTTATTTCCTCTCATTGTAGGGGAAGAGAATTGGGAAGATGAATAAAGAATAATTGGGAGTTCTAATATTAATTTTTGTGTTCTTTCTCTCTTATGTTTATGTTAATTATTTGAGGAATTTTGGCTTCATCACATAATAAATCTAGTTTGAAGGGAATAAAATATATAAATGAATAACACAAAGGAGAGGGAATCATTGATTTTTTAATGAAATAATCTAGCAAATATTAAAAGATTAGAAAGGGATATTACTATATATATCTAAGCTAAATAGGCAATGCCAATGAGTGGTACATCATGTAGATCCCAACTAGTAGGTGGCTATCACTCCATCCCTTAACAACATCAAACACATCAAATAGAATAACATACATACACACAATACACATACAAGTCTAGGGTAAGTTCTATAATAAATCTCGTAAACTAGGAACATCATAATTCTATATTAATAACTCATATTCATGAATTCTCGATCTTCATTGTTTAAAGATACATCATAAAACATCATCATGAAAATAATTGCAATTACCAACCATAAGTTATTAAAGTATCATCATTATAAAATTATTCAATCTAGACATAGAATCGAGTTGTGCAATAATGCCATATAACTATAAATCAAATATCTCTGAAACTAACAAATGCATGAAATAGGCCTAAAAGAGTTCGACAAATAGAATATAAAAGAAAACTATGGATGTGCATCACATATCACCTAGGACTATTGTTTCAGACAGAGACACTAGGTTTACTAATTATTTTCTGATAATACTTTGGAAGAAGTTGAATATTGAGCTCAAGTTTAGTTCTACATTTCATTCGCAAGCATATGGACAAATTGAAGTTGTAAACAAAGTTTGAGTAACTTGTTGAGATGCTTGATTGGAGATAAACATTCTAATTGAGACTTGGTTTTGACATAGGCATAATTTGCATATGACAATTCAATGAGCAGAAGTACTAAGAAGACTCATTTTTAGATTGTGAATGACATGAGTCCTAGAGGAACTAGTAAATTAAGGAAGTTGGATGCTAAAGTAAGGAATAGTGTTGGCTCAAGAATTTGTGTACTTAATGAAAAATATGCACAAAGGATGGACGAGTAATCTAGATAACAATAATCAAGGATATAAAGAGAGAGAAGATAAGAAGAAAAGACAAATCTTTTGAAGTTGGAGATGAAGTAATCGTACAGTTCAAGGAAAATAGATTTCATGTTGGGACATATAGTAAACTGAAGATGAAGTGATTTGGGCCTTGTAAGATCTTGAAGAAACATGACAATGGAAATTCCTTTGAAGTTGAATTGCTTGAGGATATGAATATTTCACCTTTTTTCAATATTTCAAACATCTTTGAGTATTATGAATCTGATGGAGAGACAACAGATAAATTTGATTATCCTAAAAAGAAGACAAAGGGAATAGACTGAATTTTAGATACCAAAATTAGTAAGAGTACCAGAGGAAAGGATTACAAAGAATACCTTGTTTAGTGGAAAAATAAACTAGTTTAAGACAAATCTTAGATATCTCAAGTTGAGTTGGATCTTTATGATATTTCTTAGATCATCAGGGTTTCCTACTGTGGACACCAGTTCTTATTTACCCCAGGTGTTTGATGTAGGAGCATCTTGCGTACTTTGGAAATCTTTCATCAACCAAAAGGTTTCTTGTTTATTGTTCGTAGAATGGCCTTTTTTGTTTGTGTTTCTCTTTCCGCGTAGTTGTCTACCTAATGTAGAAATATTGTGGATCATGTTCCTATGTTCATGAAATCTAATTCTTTCATATGTGGGAGTTATCCTTTTCTTTGTTTGAGGCATGTTTGTTTCTTGATAAATTGAGTAACATGTGGGTTTGGCTTCCAAAAGATTACATGAGGTATTAAAGATTTCCTCAGCCTTGGGAATCTATTCTTGGATCATGTGTGGACATGTCTTTGTCCTTGTAGACATTATTTTTCTTAATTGTAAGGTCATTGATTTCTCCATTGGGGTAGGACCTATATTTTTGTAATAAACTGCCTGACATGCCGACTTGTTGTCTTGTTGGCTATATAATTTGAAATCTAGCATTAAGGAAAGTAGAATAAAGTTAGATAGAAGGAAACTAATCAAACTTTCACTTTGTAAGCTTGAGCTTATAAGCTCATTGATTGTAATTTGAATGTATATGGTTACAACTAGGTAGGCCTTATGTTGACATGTTATCAGAACATTGTCTCATCATATCTACATTGAATTCAATGTGATTTCTTGTGGTTTCTCCTATATTATGTGGCTTTTGTGTTTAAATCTAGCATGGATAACTTCAGAGTGGTTTAGGATTATCCTGCCTTGTGTCATGAAATAACTAGAAAGAGATCAATGAGAGATAGTAATGAGAAAGAGAGATGCATAGTTGACCTTGTGATGACCCTTATCCAATATTCATCACTTCAACTTTGGTTTCCCCTTGTCTAAGATTTTCTTCATCAAATATTGCTCACAACAACAAAAAAACAATTGGAAAAGGTCTCCAAACCTTTTCTCCAAAATACATATTAACCACAAGAGGGGGGGGGGGGGGGGGGGGGGGAGAGAGAGAGAGAGAGAGAGAGAGAGAGAGAGATTTTTGAGCTTGGGATGACCCTTCTCCAACTTCAAAAAGTTGTGCTTATTGAGTATGTTCTACATTTACGAAGAAAAAATTAGAATTGTCCCATATATATATATATAGATAGATAGATAGATAGATAGATAGAGAGAGAGAGAGAGAGAGAGAGAGAGAGAGAGAGAGAGAGAGAGAGAGAGAGAGAGAGAGAGTATCTTTAATAAAACTACAATGAGGGTGAGAGTATCTATAAAATTAGTTCTTTTTTCATTCAATTAGTGCAAAATTAAGGGTTCTTATACAAGCAAACCCTTTAGTCGTTTTAGTTGCATATCAAGTAAGAGATCGAACATACTCAAACCTATTGATTTAGTCCCACCAGCACAAGCACCCCTTCCTATCCTAGCTTCCCTTAGTTTGAGGAGGCACTCCTTCTCCCAAAGTTATAGAGCTATTTTGCTGAGTTCCTTAGAGAGAGTTATCTCAGGCCTCTAGGTATTCTCTACCTGCCTACCTATGTTAGTTTTAGGTACATGAATCGATTCATTGGCCAATCAACCTAGAGAATGGATAGAGATACTTGAGTTTGGGAGTAACCAATGCACAATAATATGAAGGGGGGCAAAAAGGGAGTAACCAACCTTGTTCAACCACTCCACCTCAAAATAAGTAGAAAGAAACTAAAGGGGGTTGGGGGAGAGAAAGAGAGAGCTTTTATGTTTAATAAGTACACCATATTAGGTCATATAGTATTAAAAGGATTTAGATGGAGAGAGTCTTATGGTGGTCTAGTGAGAGATAGTCTTAAGGGGATTCTTATATCCAAACAGGTCATGCAGTGTGCAAAATTAAGGACTCTTATATCAAATTGGGCCTTATGGGGTCATAATAGATCATATTATGTAATTTATAGTGATTGTCTGAGTGCAATCTACCTAGCTAAGAACTTGATATTTTGTGTCAGGGCCAAGCAAAAAAAAGGCCAGAAAGAATCTTCTTTCGATCCCTAGTTTTATCAAACTTAGCAATGAAAAAACCCTTAGCCATGGGGAAAGGACAGACATAAGCAAATAAGATTGGTTCCCACTCTTTGGAAATCCAAGCATGCAAGTCTAAAAGACTTAGCCAAAGTCTCGAGAACTGGCAAACCACAACATAATCAGAAATATTTATAATTTCTTCCACAATATCTTGCACCGTGTCCTCCTCCAAGTTTAGGAAGAAATAGTTATGCATAGGAATGGGATCCTTCCCCTTTGAAGGAACCGAAGACCCAACTACTACCCTAGCAACACAAGACAAAAGTTCGCCAAATCCCTAGCATTAGCAGGGGACACCTTATACAATCCCTTCTCTTCCACACCAAGGGTAGAAATAGTTGTAGAAGGATGCAATGATGAGGGAACCCTGACAATCCCCAACCTAGCAAGATCCACACCAACACCCATCAGAATAGGATCAAGACCATCTATGTCCACACTTCTGAAACCCATTTGCAACAAAGATACTACCATACAAACCCTTGCATGGAGTGAGAGCTTAGCAGCAACAACATTCATGGAAGGAACAAATTCGCTCGTAGCATCAAAACCTCCCACAAGTTTAGTCTACACTCCAATAGTGATCGGACCAAGACCCTTAAACAACTTTTGTAAAATGCCTGCAACGTGAGCCCTAATGCATGCAACACTTATCGTGAAGTGCTTGTTCTAATAAATCACAGTGTTATGTATTCATTATCATTTTATTTATGTACTTGTTTGTATCTTGAAATCTTTGTAATAGGTAAGTTGTTATTTGCAAAATTGTCCTCTCAAGATTAGCATAAGAAACAATTCCGCTCACATTTGCTTCCTTACACATGTGACCAATGGGTTTTAGATTCCCAACAAAGTCAACTATTATAATGGATATTTGGGCCAAGAGGAGACTCACCTAGTAAGGGAACGTAGTCTTAAAGTGTCTTTGAGATATTTAGGTCAAGTTTCTCTATGAAAGGTGAAACATAATAGTGGGTTGCGGCCCCCATCCACCAAGAAGGGTAATCTTGTGCCTAGGAATGCTTCTTGCTACAATGAGACGTAAATGTCTATGGAAAAAAAAAAGTCTCTAGAAGCTATTTTCTCATAATATACTAGTTGTCTACAACATCTTTTACCTCCCTTTTAATGAAATAGCAACAAGAATGCCCTTTGAAAGACCCATTTTAGAAAAAAGTCATGCATATGTCAAGCTTCCATGATTGATTGACTCTTTTAATATGCTTTGATATTTTCCCAAAATTTTAAAGAGGAATAAGGAAGACACACCCACAAAGTTGTAGAGGAAAATGCCTCAAATCAAGGATTAAAGGAAGGAAACCAAGACTGCAGGCATAAAAATTCCTCACAAAAAATCCAAAGCCCAATATTGAGGACTGAATCATTATCATCCTCATTCTAAAATAAAAAAACCATCTAGCACATGGATTAATACTAATTTCATCCATCATATGTTTTCTTTTCTAATTATCACAAATCTAGGAATGGAGGTCTTGCAAGCTTAAGCAAGGGAATTATTCTATACAGAATCCTCCCAATTGTTGATGAGATTGTCCACATTAGGTAGAGAATCTAAAAGAAAATATGTGAAGGTAGGGTTTACATCTTAAAATGCGAGGAGAAGAGAGATTCGATGAAGGATTACATTGACGAGATTTGGGTGGAGGAAAAGGTACATGATCCTCTAGAGCATTTTGGCTCACACTAACCCTAAAATCAAGCTAACAAGCATTCTCCCACCTCTATAGAAGAGCCTTAGTGTACTTTACATTAGGGTTTGGACTAAAGTAGGTGTTGCCAATGATTTTTCTCAACAACACCATTACACTAATCCAGGTCATTGGAAGTCCCAAAAACCAGAGCCAGAGGCCCTAGCACCTCATAAGCCACATAATAGTCCTTAAGTTTCAAAGCCAAACTTTCCTACATGCCATGTGGCAAGGAGCGAGGGAAAAACAAGCCAGAGGAGAAAGCATAGGTTTTCTTAGCCCTGTCTACCTTGACAAAGACCCGAGGTTCATCCTCTTCAAATTTCCTAAGAGACAACTTCATGTCAAGCCTGGAGACACCTTGATGGTTGTCATCTATAGAGGTCTCATTAAAAATGCATGTATCAAAGCCAGTAGAATAATTATTTTAATATATGCATTTAACTTTGTGTGTATGTGTGTGTGTGTGTCTACACACACACACACACACACACTAGACACACACGCACACATGCATGCGCATGCATGCACATGCACACACACACACACACGCACACATACACATACACATACATACATACATACATACATACATACATACATACATACACATACATATACATATACATATACATATACATATACATATACATATACATATACATATACATATACATATACATATATATATATATATATATATATAGAGAGAGAGAGAGAGAGAGAGAGAGAGAGAGAGAGAGAGAGATTTATATATGTATATGTTTATGTAGAGTTTCTCCTTTACAAAAGTTCTTTTCCTGTTTACATAACAAATAGTCTTCTATCTATAGGCTCCACGAATAACTAACCTCATAACTACTTAGCACAATCAACTAACCACTTTCCTAACTATTTAGAATAACTATCCAGAAAAATTACTTAGGATGACTACCTAGAATAATTACCCATTTACAAACAATTTACGAACATTAAGCTCCAAACTTTTACAAACTAAAGTTTTCCAAATTTGAACCCTTTGGTTACATTAAGTTTCCAAATTTTCATAACTTTTCAGAATGCCCGACAAGAAAATGTTCCTTAAAATAGATTTCTTCATTGTCAATCAGAGCCTTGATGAACTTATTTTGTTAGTGTCTTCAACGTATTTACCAACTTTAGCTTTTCCTTCAGAATTTTGGATCACTTTGAAAGTCTTTGAGTACCATGTACATACTTTTCGTGTGGCTCCATTTTCCATGGGTAGAGTCGATGAGGTGACCACCCGTTGTATATGTTTAAAGGTTTTCAAAGAAATTTCAACTAATCCTCTATATATACCTACGGTCATGGCATTACACTGACACAATTTCTTTATGAAATAATCACATATTTTGATGGATGTAAGCCATTTCCTACTATCTTTAAAAGCTTCTATTTTGGCACGAGTGGCAAGAGTATAACATGTCCTCTGATTATTATTGTTATTAGTTCCTGTCTTCGGCATGAAACTATTGGAATCGTTAAGCTCAACTATTGGAATCGTTAAGCTCAACTATTGGAATCGTTGAGGTCCATTTTTCAGATTTGACTTTTCAACTAACAAATTTTTTTTGAAGAATTAATTTTCCATTGAATTAATTATTTTGACTTTTCAACTAACCTATAAAATTGAAGAATTAATTCTTTTGAGATAAAAACATTATAATTAATCATTAACATTTATTTTAAAAACATTTTAAGATATATTTTTCCTAAATATATTTCTCGTTGCCATTTCTCTACGACCCCAGATAAGAAATGTGCAAGAAATAACTCTTATCTGTTTTTCCATTGAATTTGATCAAACACCAAATATTTATTTTTAAATGGATGCATTTCAGTAGACAAGGGAGATGGAGAAATTGGAAAAGAACGATTTCTTTGTCCTTTTATGTTTTGGGCTGAATTTTCGACACCCTTGATTTCACAAATATATTTTTCTTCTCTTGTTGTGCTTATATGCCATGTATTAATTACGCCGAGAGGCGTTCTATACAGCCACAACACGACAGTTACAATGTCAATAAAAAAGAAAATGCTAGCTGTGGGCTGCGGAGTAAGGCAGCAAGACCACCTGTCAGCGGCAGTTACTGCCGCCCCTGACATGCATGTCAGAGGTGGCAGTAACTGCCGCTGACAGGCAGTCTTGCAGCCACATAAAACAATGCCACATGGGGTGGCGGGGGTGATGGCCTGTCACCCCATTTTATTTTATTTTTTAATATTTTTTTTTCAACGAAATAGATAACGTGGCGGGTTAATGTATTTTTTTTTTAATATTTTTTTTTTTTTGAAAAAAACAGATAACGACATGTAGACACTTTTTAAAAAAAAAATTTCGTTGTGTAATATTGTCTTATTGGCATTTTTTAGTAATTAATTTGAATTTTGTAGAGGAGTGGAGGAGTGGAGATGTGGAATTTGAAGAGTTCCTTTAGTGGAAATTGAATAGTTTTTTCATGGGAGATGAAGAGTTTTTTCTCTGATTATAAAACACTCATATCCTCTCATTTTTGCTCTTCATTCGTAGAAGAACATATTTGCAGAAGACAGGGTTTGAGTAAAGCTTTCATTGCTCTTGAGAGGTAGAGCAAACTTTTTTGGGAAGAAGAAAGGGAGATACATCATTTAGAAAAGCATTTTACATTTGAAGATCAACAAGGAGATCCAAAAAGCAAAGTAAGCTTTTTGTTAATTTTTTTTTCCCTATTAAGTTTTATTTTGCATTTTGATTATTATCTCCATTTAGAATAGTAGTTACACTATTTACATTTAGTTGTAATTTATTTGTTATATGACATTTCTTAATTTTTACATTGTTCTATACAAAATTACATTTGCATGTTTCATGCATTATTGTTTTTCATATTTTTCAATGTATTTTTTAGATTAATCTTGTATTTATTTTCCATAATATTTCATATGGATGGCAATGCCGCCATATCAATATATTTTCTTTTTAAAAAAAGTGATTATAAATTTAATGATTACTATTTTCATTTGCAAAAGTAGTTTGATTTATAATAGTTTTTTATTAAGATTAGTATATTAATATTCTGAATTAGATTACTATTTTGCTTAAAATAGTTTTGTACTTTACATTTAGATTATAATTAATCATAACATATTAATATTTGAAAAGTGGATGGCAATGCCGCCATTTTTCAAATATTTTATTAAAATGCCAGTTTATTTATTTTTAAATATAAAAACTTAATTTTATAATTTTAATTTTGTTACTTGAAAATTAGAGTAGCCATATATTTTATTTTAATTTATGCTTATTTTTTTCATGCAATTTTTAAATAATAAATATTAACTTTTAGGCATCAATCTTTAAAGAATGGAAGGCAATGCCGCCATTTTTTAAATATTATAATAGTAAGCAATTTATTATAATGTTAACTATATCTCAACATATTTCTAATGTTTTCATTAAGAGTAGTATATTGATTTAGAGTATCATTCTAAATTAGATTACTATTTCAATTATAACAGTTTAGTAATTTACATTTAGATTAAAATTAATCTTTACATATTAACATTTGAAAAGTGGATGGCAATGCCACCATTTTCCAAATATTTTATTAAAATACCAATTTATTTATTTTTAAATAAGAAAAACGAGACTTATACTTTTAATTTTGTTGCATAACCATATATTTATTTTAATTTATGTTTCTTTTTTATATGCAATTTTAAAAGAACAAATATTAAATTTTAGGCATTAATCTTTATACTGACACATTAGAATGTAAATCACTGATATTATTTTTATACTAGCTATGGTGAGACCTAGGTTAAATTTTGAATCAGAGGAGGCAAGAAGAGAATGCCAAAGGCAATATCAAAGAGAATATCGCAGAGAATACCGTAGACGTCAACAACAACAACAACAACAAACAGAAAATGAAAGAGAACAACAAAGAATAACATTAAATCAAAGAAACGAGCAAAGTTATGGTAGAAGAAGGTCTGAAGTGTCAGTTGCACAACTAGAGAATGATGAAAGAGAGCACATAAATGTACAAAGAAACAATCGTCAACGTACTTCTGAGAGGGTCCTTCGAGATGTACAAACATCTGAAGTACAACATGTTGAAGTGCTACATTATGTGATCATCATCGTCAACTATTATGCTGTTATTCTTATTATGCACATTGATATTCCATATTCCACAGTTAATGAAAACTATAATTGGATATGCTCAATCTGACATGAAAACCTTATTATTTGTACATTTTAATGGTTGCAAGTTCCATTAGGCTGATATTTCATTTTACTAATTCTCTAATTTGTAAATTTAACTATGATCATCACTTGGGTCCTCAAATTAAGGTTATAATATTAATTCTAATCATAAAGACATTGTCCAATTGAAATAAATCATAATGTTTTTGCTTCATGACTTTCAACCAATACATTGCTACTCGATATTTCAAATCTATGTTTGTCTATTCTTCAGTATCCATGAATGGTCATAATATTACCATGTTTCAATACTCAAAGTTTCATTACAAATTTTAGTACAATTTGGTTTTTATATTCATTTTCTCCATACTTGATTGTACTAAGTGACCTATTCTATTTTTTCAAAACCATTATTCATTTAAAATTTATATACCTCTCATTAAGTATACATTTGTTCTTCTTTTTTTATTCGTGATGATGCTATCTAAATTGTTTTCCATCATTTTTTCAGGCATGGAAGCCTCTAATACACAATCAAGCATTGTCGACACTAGCCCAACTTCTTCTGTACAGTCAAATCATTTTTTTGAGACAGAGTTTCAGAAGTGTGCACGCATAATTAAACAGTGTTATACAACTATGGTAGAAGCACTTCAGAATGCAGCTTTATCTATTGATCATGTACAAGAAATAGAGATAATGGAGATGGAAGATGTTGCCAAATATGTACGCAACACATCTACAAAAGTAGATGCGTTTCCATCCATGATGAAAGAGGTCTATGATGATCATATTACAAACAAAGGTTGTAATACAATTTTAATATCTGAAGAATATGTGATGTACTTACATCATTATGGAGAGCTATACACATGGTCCATATGATGATTTCACATTTTTCAAATCTTCACTTATTACTTTATCCAGATAATTGTACTAGGAGATATTATTCTCCTTCCATCTATGTATCGAAATAATAAATAAACGATTTAACTTTTTATCTCAAATTCTTCTCAACTATACTTCCAAATATTTGAAATGCTTTTTGTTGACCTTTGTTTTTGTATTATTAAAGATTTTACATGAGATATATCATTAATATGTTGATCATTAAATTATGTATAAAATTGATGTGTTATTTCTAACTATTAACCCACTCTAAAGCATAATATTCATTTTATACTCATTTTAAGTGTAATCATTACCTCAATAATGTTTAGTACTCCTTCATTGTACACTATTCATGCTAAGCATAATTAACATTAATTAATTGTATATTTATAAATGTAACTAATAAAGTTATAAAACTACATAAGGAACATTTTAATCCTTATATTGTTCTATTATGCTAATAGGCATGTGTAAGGAGAACGAGCTACCCTCCTAAATGTAATTCTAAACATAACAATAACCGTAACTTTGACCGTGGTCCTACTTCTCCCCTAACTCTAATCCTAACCATAATTCTAATGCTTTGTCTACCCCTAACTCAAACTATAACCCTAACTCAGATTCTAACCATAAACCTAATCCTAACCCTAACCCCTACCCTAACCTTTTATGTACCCTTATCTCTAACCCTAATTGTAATGCTAAACTTAACCTTGACCCTATCTCTAACCCTAACCCTAACCCTAACCCCAATCCTAATCCTAACCTTAACCCTAACTCTAATCCTAACACTAACACTAACCCTACCCCTACCCCTAACTCTAACTCTAAATATAACTCTACCATAATTATAATATAACCCTAACCCTAACCCTAACTTTAATGCTGACTGAAACCCTAACCCTAACCCTAACCTTAATTCTAAACTTAACCTTGACTCAAACTCGTATCTTAACCTTAACCCTGATGTAACTCTATACATATCCCTAACTCAATATGTAAAACTAACACTAACCATAACCCTAAATCTAATCCTTTCTCTACCCCTTTCTCTAACTCCAACCATAATCATAACCATAACCGAAACCCTACCGTACCCCAAACTCTAACCGCGAATCTAACTCTACCATAATTGTACTTTAATATTAGCCCTAGCCCTAACCCTAAATCTATCCTTAAAGTTGACTCAAAACTCTAACGTTAACCCTAACTCTAACATTAACCCTAATCATAATATTTAATCTTTTTGAAACTCTAACCCTAACCCTAACCCTAACTGTAACCCTCCCCCTACCTCTAATTGTAGCCCTAAATCTAACTCTACCATAATTGGACTTTAACTCTAACCCTAGCAATTATTTTAACCCTAATCATAATATTAAATGTCTTTGTAACTCCAACCCTAACCCTAACCCTAACTATAAGCCTACCTCTACCTCTAATTGTGGTCTTAAATCTAACTCTACCATAATTGGACTTTAACTCTACCCCTAAAAATTATTTTAACCCTAAAGCTAACTCTAACCCTAACCCTTTCTATACACCTATCTCCAACCCTGACCCTAACTCTAATTCCAACCCTAACACTAACACTGACCCTAATCCTTAACCCAATCATACCCCTAACTCTAATTCTAACTATAAATCTAACTCTACCATAATTAGACTCTAATCCTAACCGTCTCCCTTTGTTTAATCTTCACTAAAACCCTAACTCTAACCTTAACCCTGACTCAAAACTCTAACTCTAACCTTAACCCTAACTCAAAACTCTAACTTTAACCTTAACGCTTACTTTAATCTTGACAAAAATCCTAACCCTAACTCTAACCTTAACCCTAATTCAAAACTCTAATTCTAAACCTAACCCTAACTCTAACCCTAACAATAGTCATAATCCTAAAATAACCCTAACCACAACTCTAACTCTATTTGTAACTCTAATCCTGACCCTAACTCTGGCTCTAATTGTAACCCTAACCCTAATTCTAATTAAAATCCTAACCCTAACCCTAATTTAAATATTAATGCTAACCCTAACCTTTACTTTAGTCTTCATTAAAACCTTAACCCTAACTCTAACCTTAACCCTGATTCAAAACTCTAATTCTAAACCTAACCCTAACTCTAACCCTAAAAATAGTCATAATCCTAAAATAGCCCTTGCCCTAGCCCTAACCATAACTCTAACTCTAATTGTAACTCTAATCCTGACCCTAACTCTAGCTCTAATTGTAAACCTAACCCTAATTTAAATCTTAATGCTAACCCTAACCCTATTTCTAACCCTAACCATAACCATAACTCTACTCTTAAATATAACAATTTACCTAATAATATCCTTAAAATAAGATTGAATCAAAGTGATGCAAATAAACAATATATATAGAATTTTTTAAAAAAATGTTGAAGAATGATTTTATACTAAGTTTATATGACTACAATTTTATAGTAAGTTTATACAACTAAATTTAAAAAGAAAAAAATAAATCAATACTAACTAGATCAAAAAAAGAAAAATTAAAAAATAATTTATCTGTTGCGCCGCGACTGCTACTAGCTTATATATACCTATATATATATATATATATTACGCCGAGAGTAATCGTTCTCGAGGAGCCTTTTTTTTTCATAAATCCCAATTATTAAATAACCTTGGGATTAAATAAAAATAGGCGCCTCGAGAACCATTACTCTCGGTGTAATATATATATATATATATATATATATATATATATATATATATATATATATATATAGGTATATATAAGCTAGTTGTATTACCTGCAGTTTGGTTATTTATCAACATTTTAATTGTTTCTTTTAATAAGTTTTAGCTATTGGGAAAATTTTACTTTCATAGAATTTTTAGTTAGTTGAGTCATATATTACCATTGTTGTTTTGTTTTTCTTTACATTTATTAAAAAAGCTTAGTTCTTTTATTTATAACATTTTATACTTGTGAAGACATTATTTTATTTATTTAAATTATTAAATAATTAGTTTTCTCTTTACAAATGATAATATAAGTTTTCCAAATTTTTATCTTACACTATTTATTGTTATCAAATTACCATATAATGTAATAATATTATTTTTCTTCTTCCATCACGTAACTGTTCCTAATAGTTTATGGGTTCATGTAAGGTTTCTAGATTGAAAAATAATTGGACATCTTTCAAAATTTTCATTTAAAAAAGTTTAAATAATATTTATAAAATATTTTTCTATTGATTTGGCTTTCACTAAAATGGAAGTCTTTGAAATTTTTCTTCTTGTAAATTTAATTTTATTGATATTATTCATGAGTGGAGTTTTGTCAACTACTCTTTTGGACTTTAAACTTTTATTTATTTGAAGAATTATTTTGATATCAAAATTATCCAAATATAAATTTATTGTGTTGGGTCTACATAATGTTTTTTTTTTGTGTACTAAATTATTTTAAAAATTTGTTTGTGATACTTATGAGAAATTTGTAGAAAAACTTGCTATTTATGACAATATTAATTATCTAATTTCTAATCATAGCAAGCTTAAAATTATAATTAATTAGAATATGCATTTAATTAATTCAAATAAGATTATATTTTTGCAAAATAGATTTAAAATTAGGATACAATTAGAACTAAATTGATATTATAGCTTTTTAAATTTTGTATCTATTTAATTTTTAGATTTAATATATATAAAATAATTTTATAAGATTATTTATTCTTCATTTTTGTTAATTGGATTTATGGCTACACATTATTATTTAAAAAAAAAAAATATAACAATCAAAACAAACTTTTTAAAAACTAGGGATGAACCACAAGTTACTTTTCTAAGCTCAATTATATTTTCATTCCTAAAAATTTTACTTGAAGGTCACTTTTAAACTTATAATATGTGTCTTTTCTTCTCAGGTTTGACAATAATAGCACTAAACCTAAAGACGTCATGTTAAACAAGTTTTTTCAAGTGCACACATATTCTAGACAATAGCTCAGTATATTAGAAACAATAAGCACGCTAAATTTTCTCCACTTTAAAGCATTTGCAACTATTCTATTCCTCAATGCATTAAAATACAATTCAAAATTAATTAGTCATTTGACTTCTCTTGTTTGCTTGATAAAAACTATTCTAAGTTGTACAATTATTTAAGTTATATTAATTATTTTTGTTATATTAATTAATTAATTTTTCATATTCCTCTCTCCTTTCTATTTATATTTTTGTCTCTAACTATTCCTTTCTCTTCCTATCTTCATCTCTACCTCTTGTCATCCTCCCCCCTCTCATATCTAGTTTAAGTCTTCTTCCCTTACCCCTCCAACTTTGTACCTTGTTAGAAGTATCCAAACTTTATGCAAGAACTTGATTTTGGATTTGATGTGCACATTTAGCTAGGAGAAACTCACAACTGATATAAATTCTTCATAAATACAAGCTTTGATGAATGTCCATAGCCGGTCCCAAGCTCTACAATTCAAATAGAATAATGGCAATGATTGTGATTTTGCTATTAGGATTTAGCTCTGTAGTTTTTAAATCAAACTCATTGACTCATGTATCATGATTAGTGATTCACACATGAATCCATCTCTCATGAGAATAAATGGAACACTTAGCACTCATTGGATCTAAGTGATTGCTCATAGACGTGACGCACAGGGACTTCTCAAAAGGTCGCCCGTCCTAGTACTACTCTAACTTGACAAACTCTAAACTGTCGATGAATGTATGGTGAGAACACATCGGTTTTCTTGCCAACTTTGATATCTTTAATTACTTTACAAAATCTCACTTCATCCTACCAAAGTTTTACGGTCCTTTGGGAAGTCATCTTTAACAACGCATATACATATCGAATTTTGAACATCTTTAAGAATCCTCATCAAACTCGTATGGAATAGAGGCAGATGACAACCAGTGGACTCTATGAAGTTACATTCGCTTCATCCACAAGAGTGAATAAAACATACCAGGGAAAATATACAGATGCCATGGAACTGACTGAAATATATAAGAATTGGATCCATAAAGCACTTTGAGTTTGCAGTCAGACCCATTAGTTTGAATATTGATTTGGAAAATATTGATCGGGGTGTAAGATAATAACGTCCGATGTTATCGGTTGTGAAGCAAACCATTTGATGTAAATGATATCTTCAACATCTGAATGTAGAAAAGATCGATACCATATTAAGAATGAAGAAATAAGACTCTTATGAAATTGATATTCTGCAGTATAACTTATAATGACAGATTTGTAATATATATATAAAATGTCAACTAAGATTAAACGTCAAATGTTTCAATACACTAAATGCTAACATTCTTAACAACAATTTCGCCAGTGTTGGGAATTGGTCATGAAGGACATCCATAAAAAAAAATTTATAAAATAGGAAACTGCACATTTTAGAGAAAATAAATTATAAATAGTATTTTGTAAAATGACTGTTAAAAACCCATTGCAGGCATTAAACAAATGTTTATATTGTTTGATGGAAAGTATTAATCACATATTTGTTAAATTAATATTGCTTGTTTGTTTAAAAATTAATTTTAAATAGTGGGTTTTATTTTAAAAACAGATCAATCCACTTTCAAAATAATCTTAAATTTATCATTTTAATTTAAATTTAGATATATAAAACAAATCAAATAGAAGATATATAATTTTTTTAAAGAATGAAGATAATATCAACAATAAAAACATACACTTTCTTTTATTTGGATTTCTTCCTATTTTTTACATATATTGTAAAACTACAATTACCTTATAAATAGTTGAAATTATACACCATCTCTAAAACTATGGGATCCAGCTGAACATTACACATGTGATTAAGTATAAACACTTACAATATGGTACATAGGTTAGGTAATGACCTAAGAAGTAGACCAGCTTTCATCCCTTTCCAAATTAGTATTTTTTGGACCACTTGTACTCTCAAGAAAAGGTGAGATATCTATAGGTAATTGAAAAGACGGAGTACCAAGAAACTCTATTGTAATTTTTTCTAATCTTTTAACTATCTCCCTCATATCTGGACGTTGTTGTGGCAACTCCCTTGTGCAAGCCAATCCTACTTGCATAAATTGAGTAAGGCATGATAATACCATTGATAATTCTGATTCATTAACATCTCTAAGCATGTTGTTGTCCACCACTTCTACAATTTTATTTGGAAAAGCCATACCCACCCACTTTGATAGATTAATTCCTTCTACAAACATGTCATCTATGGGTCTCTTCCTTGTCAACAATTCTAGAAGTAGAATTCCATAGCTATATACATCTCCTTTTGTTGAAATATTTTCAGCCATTCCATATTCTGTAATACAATATAATGGTCAGTTATTCTTGAACCATATAAAATAATCAATACATTATTTAAAAAAATATATATTAATAAAAAATATACATTTTTTAAATTCTGGGTTCAATTGTAAAAAAATAATTTTCGTTACACAATCGAACCGAGAATAAAGAAAATACATTGATGTGGATTGTGGAAACCTAATTGCGTTGAATAATAATTTATGTTGTTAATGACAAAGTTTTATACCTGGTGCAATGTAACCAGTAGTTCCCTTCAGTGCATGTGTTGAAGTCAATGAATTCGTTGAATTTTCAAATAGGATTTTGGTAATGCCAAAATTTGCAATATGTGCAGTCATATCGTCCCCTAACAACACATTACTAGGTTTTAGGTCACAATGAATAACTTGCACAAAACAATGATGATGTAGATATTCCATTCCTTGTGCTATCTCCTTTGCTATTCGTAATCGAATAGCCAACTTTAACTTGCATTCATCTTCTTCCTCACCATATAACCATCTATCCAAACTTCCATTTGAAATAAATGGAAGAACCAATGCTTTGAAATCGGGGCTGGAACAAACTGAAACAATCTTGATCACATTGCGGTGTCTAACTCTTTTGAACACATTACATTCTCTACTAAAAATTTGAACAGCACTTTCATCTTGCAAATTGAGAACTTTAACTGCAATATGTGTACCATTGTTTAAAATCCCTTTATAAACGGATCCAAAACTACCAACTCCTATCAAATTTCCCTCATCAAAGCCACCAGTTGCATCCACAAGTTCTTCATAAGAAATTATTTTAGGCCCAACGTTGAGGTCGGGGGTATCCTGAATAGGTCTCCTATAGAGAATTACCAACAATACAATAGACATGATCAAGATTCCAATGCCAATCATAACCGGTACTATCACCTTTTTGGAGACTAAAATATGTTTTTGTTTGTCATTAGAGCATGGATGCAAATTGATCCATTTGCCACAAAGGTCAGGATTCCCCATAATTGCTGACTCATCAATTGTTGCAAAAACTCCCTTCTTTGGAACCTCTCCTACTAATTGGTTTGAAGAGAGATTGATATGCAAAAGTGCTTTCATTTCTTGGAATGTAGCTGGAATTTCCCCTGACAAATTATTTCTAGAGAGATCAAGTTCCGCAAGATTTTTGAGACTTGTGAATGATGCTGGAATTGGGCCATCAAATGAATTCCATGAAAGATTCAAATATTGCAATTCAACACAATCTGATAATTGAACTGGAATTTCACCCGAAAACCTATTGAGAGACACATCTATTGCTTGGACCATTATCATTTTACTCATTTCTAACAAATTGCCTTGCAACGAATTGTTAGAAATATTGAAGTAAATTTGGATATTTTTAAGACTTGCTAACTCTGCGGGTATATTTCCATTCAGCTTGTTGTGAGACAAGTCCACCGCCTCCAAAGTTTGGCATCTCCCTAAACTTGCAGGTATTTTCCCTGAAAGCTGATTTTGGTAAAGATAAAGATATCTTAGTTGCTGGAGACCACCAAGACTATTTGGAATTGTCCCGGAAAGCATATTACTACTGAGTGATAGTAGTCCAAGTTTTTTGGCCTGACCTAAACCTTTCGGGATGCTTCCATACAAATTATTTTCACCCAGATAGAGTCTTTCAAGATGTGGAAGTTGACCGAGTGAAGATGGAATAGTTCCATTGAAACGATTGTCAGATAAGACTAAGAATGTCAACATTGTGAGGTTGCTAATGCTGCTTGGTATGATTCCCTCAAGTTTGTTGGAGTACAGCCGCATTTCGGAGAGTTGGTTGGATAGCTGGCCAATAGAAGAGGGCAAAATGCCTGTGAAATCATTCAAAGATAAGTCTAGTTCTTGTAGATAAGAACAATTAGTCAAGGCTGTTATGATGGACAAATCGTTGCTTTTGCTAACAAAATGATTTTCCCATACAGAAAGCACTAGAAGTTGGTGTAAATTACCAAACTCTAAGGGTAGTTCGCCACTCAGTTGGTTGCTTTCTAATTCAAGTAATTGAAGTTGAGTGCAGTTAAACAGGGACTTTGGTATTTCACCAGTAAGTTGGTTTACTGACAAATACAATTGCTGCAAGTTTGATAGTTTGCCAATCTGCCATGGGATGTGACCACTTAACTGGTTGCCAGTGAGTGTCAAGTTTTGGAGAAGACTGCAGTTAAAAAGTTCAGCGGGAATCACTCCTCTCAGATTGTTTGCATCAAGTGAAAGATCTGTGAGTTGAGTAAGCATGCCCAATTCAACAGGAATCGGCCCTGTCAAATGCATGTGAGTAAGATAAAGCTCTCTAAGCTGCGTGAGCATACCTAGTTCAATAGGAATACCACCATGGAATCTATTACGTGACAACTCCAAGTAAGTTAACGAGGACAGGTTTCCTAGGGAAGGTGGGATTGTGCCGGTTAGGTCATTTAGCCCTAAAATTAGGGTTTCTAAGTGTGAAAGAAGGCCAAGCTGTGAGGGGATACTGCCACTAAGATTGTTGTAAGACAATATGAGAACTTGCAGAGAATGACAGCCTGCTAGAGCAGAGGGGATGGAACCCTCCAATTTATTTATAGACAATCTCAGTATTCTAAGACGAAAAAGCCTTCCCAATTGAGAGGGAATGTAACCCTCAATGCTGTTATTCTTGAGAGAAAGTAGCCTAAGAAAAGAGAGATTGCCAAGAAAAGGAGAAATTGGGCCTTGCAATGACATACCAGTGAGATTCAAAGAAACCACACGTTGATGACGAGAAGAGCAGACAATACCCGTCCAGTTGCAGTGAGATTGATGAGGAGACCAATCGAACAGAGAATTTTGAGAGTCCAAGGAAAGGGCACCCTTGAAAGACAGAAGAGCTTCTTGGTCAGAATCATAAGAAGGAGAAGAATGAGAGGAGTAAGCAGCGACTGCAAAGCATGAAAACAAGAATGTGAGGAAACAAACTAAACCCATTTTAACCCGCATTAAACTTAAACAATTGAGAAATATTAGCTTCCCAAACCTCTCTGTTATTCTCGGACTCTCCGAATTCGTATTTAAAGCTGTCAAGGCAGGTCGAATGGTGAGATTCAATGTATTTGCTGGTCAATTGGGGTAAACGAGTG
The DNA here is from genome assembly GCA_028749045.1 of Cupressus sempervirens. NCBI lineage: Eukaryota > Viridiplantae > Streptophyta > Pinopsida > Cupressales > Cupressaceae > Cupressus > Cupressus sempervirens. The sequence continues at coordinate 390,753,817 of CM053785.1, read as the reverse complement.
GAAAGTTAGCATGTAATGAGACAGAGAAAGTGGGGGAACTGTGTAAAATTAAAAGCATTCGTAATGGTGAGATTCAATGTCTTTTGCTGGTCAAGGGAGGAAAACGGGAGGAAACGCTAGCGTGTAGTGAGACATAGTGGAGGAAATTAGCGAGGAAAATAGTTGAAAATGCTCCCACTACCATTTCCACTTCGAAGTTCACGTGGTACGATGTAACGTCCATTTCCAACACACGTCGCTTGAGTGCATGTACGGAAAGTCAATTCCAATGTGGTTGTTGAAAACTATGGTCATAAAATGTTATAATAATAATTTTCAACCATTCTTTCAAATTCTCTTATGAAAGTCAATTCCAATGTGGTTGTTGAAAACTATGGTCATAAAATGTTATAATAATAATTTTCAACCATTCTTTCAAAATCCCTTATGACTTGGAAGAACTTTAATAATAGTCACGATTCTCTTACAACTTGAAAGAACTTTAATAATGGTCATAGATCAAATCAAGGCCAATTGGCTTATACAAAATCTAGATTTGAAATTTTTTAGGAATTGGCTTTTACAAAATCTGGATTTGAAATTTTTTGCATTTGTTTCAAAATTTTCAAAATGGAATTAGCATACGAGATTTCCAATTTTGCCTCAAAACCAAGTTTTCCAACTTTCTAGTAGTAAGTAGGAATTGAAAATCAAAATCTGGTTATGTTTTTTAAGGAGTGTAAAAACAATAGATTGGACTACTTTTTGAAATTCGCCTTCAACTCCAAGCTTACTCATAAAAATGTGAAGACCGTTTGGTTAACTCAGAAGATGCATGTGAAGACACATTTTTATGTGTAAGCTTGGAGTTGAAGGCAAATTTCAAAAAGTAGTCCAATCTATTGTTTTTACACTCCTTAAAAAACATAACCAGATTTTGATTTTCAATTCCTACTTGCTACTAGGAAGTTGGAAAACCTGGTTTTGAGGTAAAATTGGAAATCTCGTATGCTAATTCCATTTTGGCAATTTTGAAACAAGTGCAAAAAATTTCAAATCCAGATTTTATCATCTTTCACAAACCAAACAAACCCTTTCATGGAAAAAATGCTAGCCTTTATTTGATCTCGTGACCATTATTAAAGTTCTTCCAAGTCATAAGAGAATTTGAAAGAATGGTTGAAAATTATTATTATAACATTTTATGACTATAGTTTTCAACAACCACATTGGAATTGACTTTCTGTACATGCACTCAAGAGACATGTGTTGGAGTCTTTATCAAGAAATCTACGACGTTTGGAAGTTTGCTCATTTTAACTCTTATAGCTTTTCTCATCCTAATGATGGATCACTGAGTGTGATTTGAAACGTCGATGCAAAAATATGGCACACAACGGAATTAGAATACACATCTCTCCACTTCTTAATCTTCTTTTTAGTGTTTAATTACAAATTATAGGCTAAAATGACAATCAACTAGCCTTGGACAACACACAAATCTCAAATCCTAGACCTCATTCATAATGGAGACCATGACAAGAGTGATACTCACAGTTTAGCGATGAATTGGCTTGCCTCTCTTTGGGCAGGCTCAACTAGCATTGATTCAATTTTTTTTAAAAAAAAGGTTGTTGTTTCTTGATGCCAACTCAGAGAAAACAACTCAATCCTTGAAGCATATTATTGCCCAAGTGGTAATGAATTGACATTCAAGTTTCAAACCTTCTCATCAATGTGAACTCCTAGGGAAGTTTCAACAACTCATTTGTTAGAGAAAATATATGTTCCTTTTTACCAAATTTCTATGGGAACCGTCCACTTAATTGTCCGTTCAAAAATCTAATTCAACCCTTAATTTCTAGCCACAGTCAGTCTTTTATTCCCTATCATGTTCCCATGTGAGATTGCACTCTTTTAACATAACAATTTCCTTTTTAACCAGATTGTGTTGTCCACATGGTAGCCCTTGATTTTCTTACACAAACCTTGTATCTTTGTAGTCCACATGGTAGCCTTTAATTTTTCTAACACAAACCTTGTATCTCTTTATTATTGTCAAAGCATTTTGGCAAGTTAATATTCCAATTTTGCTCATCCACTTGTTGTTTTGCTTGATCCACATCTTCATTCTACAATCTAACTTCTCTTCAACAATCATTTTGGACTAATAGTGTTTGTAGACGTCTTCAACTTTTTAATTCCCTTTTTTTCTATTTTGATATGACTTTTTCTACTTTATCATTATTAATTTTGTTTTTTCTTATGACGTGTTACTCGTATCGCGCTTCATTCTTTTAATATTTTTCTTAGACTCTTTTCCTTTAATCATGCACAATATTTTGGTATTCTTTATTCTTATCATATTTACTCATTTTTTTGTCCTCTTTATACCGTGCTTTATTCTTATTACATTGTTTTTTGTTTATATTATCTTTTGAATTTAAAAAAAAAAAAACCGTTCTCATGTTTATTTAATTCTAGGCCCTCCAAAGATCCCTTTACTTCATCAATCCATTCACTTTATTTTTGAAAACAATGCCCTACAATTTTACTCCATTTTCATCTTCTTTCAAATGATGGATTATAGTGTTTGATCCAAACCATCAATGCAAAAAAACAAACTATACATACTTAGTTCAAAAGGATTTACAATTTATGTTATGGATTATAGAAATATCACATATTAATTTAAATATTGTTAGATTTCTTCTAATGTCCTCCTACTTGAAGCCTATTATTATAAGAAATAAATTCTTTCAAAGTGTTCCTCTAGGTATATTGTAAGGAAGCAACTATTGTCCATACACAATGACATCTAAGGCATCATGTCAAGAATCTAACATATAATATCACTATGTTTTTTGTTTTCTCCATAGAAAATTGAATGTGTACATCATGGTGATGTGGCCAACAATAGTTATTGTTTTTAAAGTTCTAATATTGTGATTTTCCATCATGATGAAATGTTAGCTTTATTGTTCCTTTGCTAACATTATCGATGATCATTGACATTGAATAATATTTGGAGCTAACATGTTAAAAAATGTGCCCCTTCTATTTTTGGTATTATTAGTTCCCGATGTATGGAAGGATAAAATAACATCCATGTGGATGCTATGTATCAAATAGTGAGTTGTATTTATTTTCTAGCATTGTATTCAACAATGTATTTTATTTATCTCATAATTCATTAAATTGTAAAATCACCATGTTTCCAATTTCTAATTGGTTCGTACTGTGAATGGTAGGGCTTTCACCTTTTATTGCGCTAAAAAATTGACCTAGTATATTTTTTTAAAAGTTTAGAAGATCCCAAGTGAGGTTTCCACAGTCTTGAATTGGGTAGTCCTTCTAGAGTTTTGTAAATTATACATCTTTATTACAACAACTACAATTTGTTTAGATATTGAATGCTTTCCTTTTCATATAATTATGTACAATGTAATTGCCTCTTGTTTTGTTGATATCTTAGACTCTTAAATTGCCTGTTTTCAAATTGTCTTCTCATTTGCAGTGCATCGATCAACTAAGCAAGAGAAAATCTATCCAACATTTTTTGTTCTATGGACCGCATTTATATTATGCATTGTTACTATGCAAAATGAAAGTACATTTTAGGGGAAAATAAGGTCTGCATGCATTTGGTTGTCAAATCCTTCATTTATGGAAACATCCAATTTCACCCCAAAAATCTTCTTTGCCCTTCCATTACATTCTAGAATATTCATAATCAGTTCTTATCCAAAAATTTGCAAGTGAATCCAACATGAGATTCATCTGCAACCAATAATTCAATGTTAATGAAGAGTCCTTCTCCCTAAAGGATTTCTAATCTACACATCAAGCCAAAAATGATATCTTCCATTAACTACCTCAAGAAATTACAATTCTTCTTCAACTTCTCAAGTGCGTTGATCTTTGGCAACTCATCCCTGATCTTCGTATAAAATAATGGTTAGGGACTCTTCACAAAAGGTGATTATTGAACATCAAACTCTGCAACAACAATAGCTCCAATTGTGTGTTACTACAGTTGTGGGTTACATATCCAAAGTGAGGCTACTTTAATCAATCATTTTCTTCTTTTATTGCACTATTAATTTAAATTAGACTTTTAAAGTCACTTGAGTTGATTGTAGTTAGAATAATTAAATCTTTTTAAACAAGGGTAAAGCTTGATCTCTCACCAAATGAAGACAACTACAACCTTCATTAACCCAATCAAAATCATTGAATCTATATGTTAAGACAAAATTTAGCCAATTTGATGTTATTATTAGGCCTCACACTTGTGATTTCAAATACGAACAAAATATTCTTAAAATATTTTGGATAATTGCACAGTCTAGTTACTTTTTTGAGATTTTTTATGAATGGTGTTGATTATGTCCATGTGTCCAGATTATATGCATGCAATCTGTGATTAACCATCAACCTTTTAGACCTGAGAATCTATCAGAGCTTGAACATGTTCATGCAATATTAAAAACTAATATTGCTCTTGAATTTAACAATATTTTCATTGAAGACATTCAAGGCCATTTATTTTTGGCTCAATTCTACTCTAATCTTCTACAATTCTTTCAGCATTTTGGTGTTTTCTTTGAATTTAGAACTTGAGGAGAGGCTCATATTTATTATTATTATTATTATGGCTTGCAAAATTGTATTATTTTTATGTTTCTTAAAAAAAATTATTCTGTATTTCATCTAGGTGAACAATGACTCGGTTTTTCAGCATATTTTTTACGCATAATTTTCTTTAATAATTACTATGAATTGGTAATACTTGAGTCATTTTTAGGTTATGTGTGTTTTAGTATGATATTACCAAGATTGGCCCAAAGTATCTATATCATCTTAAACTAGATCGACCTCAACCCTGACCTAGGGCAGGGTCGACCTTGTCCTTGACCCTAGGTCCAATTTTCAATTTCTGGGAGTTTTGAGATCTCAGGCTTTGAAAAGTTTCTTTTCACGCTTTCAAGTTAGCTGTTTCGAGTTTCAGAATGGTAGACTCTTAAATTACATTTAATCTAGGTCTATTCCTAGGGGTTAAGGTTAAATAGGATTTAATGCTCCTATATCGGCCTTCTCTAGGAGTTAGTACCCTAGATCACTATATAAGAAAGCTTTCTTCCCTCATTTTGACATCTACTTTCTATCTACTTTTAATCCACATTCCATCTACAATCTATGCACGATTGATCTACTTTTCTATGAGCTAGGAGCTACCCTTTATGAAGTGAATCCACCTACATGAAGTGAAGTTCTATCAAGTATTCAAGCATTCAAGTGTTCAAGCATCCAATTCATCAAGGAGATCCATTGTTAGCCATTGAAGGATTCAATCTCTATGGAGCTCTCTTGTTGAAGATTTCATCCACATTCATCCAAGCCTTCTTCTATGCAAAGATACATTCAAGATTGGTGTTGAAGATCTAATGATATTGATTTGAGACATCCTACATCCATTTGGAGCATTTGTACTTGTGGATTCAAGGATTCAAATCCTCCACAAGGATTTCCACATAAGCGAGGTGAATAGTTCCATTTACTTTGTTTATGCATATTATAATTTCAAGTATATTTCAAAGTTAATTCCAAACTAGGGTTTGACTAAGGAAAACCCCCCATCCAACAAACAAACCATTTTTTCTTGTAGATATAGGTGTGGAACAACGAATTGGAGAGCAGATTTTGATACCCTTTTTTTCGAACTTGTAAACTTTGTAAACAAAAATTTCATCGGAGCAGTGTAGGTCAAGGTCAACTTTTTGGGGTACAATTGTGCCCCAGGGTAAGATTGTGCCCCGCCAATAGGGTCAAGGTCAACCTCCCTTCAAAAAGACAAAAAATTTCTGAGTTTTCTCTATCTTGACATTTCCAGTCCAAAACAAGTTGCAAATTTTCTAGAAACTACATACAAACATCAAAAAATAGCATTTTCCATATTCAAGGTTAGTATTTGTCTTTTATCTATTTCAAGATTTAAGCACATACACCTCGATAATAGAAAGATCATATAACCCCCTTTCTCCATATTTTCCATCACTTAATCTATTTCTACATTGAACACTTTCTTGTGCTTAATCAATTTGGATCATTCCTTTTAGAAATTAGGGTTGAGAAGAGGTTTCCATTTTCTTTCTATTCATTTTGGTGAATCCATGATAGACAACTCTTTCTTTTGTTGTTAGATTTAAATCTTGCATTAGATTTCCTTTCATATTTTCTTGTGTGGAATTAGATGCCCTATTATGCTTTGTGGTGTTATATTTCCTTTCATTTCATTAGGTATTTTCTTGCATTAAGATTAGATTTAGTTTATGCTCTTGCATTTTAAATTCAAAAATACAAAAAAATTGCAAAATCTCTTTCAAAATACAAAAATATTGTCGTTTTGTAGTTTAGTTTATTTTCCTTGTATTGGTTTATGAGCTTTATTACTTCTAGCCCTACTTCTAATCTTAGGGTTAGATGCATTTGTAGACTTATGGGTGTCTTTGATCTCGAGTCTTCTTCTCCTTTCGTTAGGATTCCAGATGAAACTTTGATTCTTCCTCATTCTAATCCTCGTATGGAGCAAAACTCTTTTCACTCGTCTCATGATGAGGATGATGCTTTAAGAGTTTCTCCTGAACAACTCCAAAATTTTTCCAATGAGCTTGATAAAATGAGTAGTTGGCTTCTTTAGGAAAACCATACTCAAGATTCTATTCAAGCTATAGAGGCTCTTTAAAAAGTTCTCTGTGATAGTAACCAAGGTGTTAATCTCTTGCATAGTATTACTCACCTTGTGCATTCCAACATTAAAACTTTAGCTCAAGAAGCTCAAAATTTGGGGTTGACTCCTCCTATCACTAGTGTAGAACCATTTTTTTGTTCCTTTCCCTAGTGTTCCTACATATACTCCTTCTTTGGTGACTACGACGGTTGTAATGGGCACCCCTGGATGTCCCAAAAAACTAAACCAAATTGCTGAAAGGAATTATGTCAAACAGTTTGCATTCAACTCCTTATTTCTCCATTTAATGTTTTAAACCCCTTATTGTAGAACCAGAATCAGTATGCAAAGAACATTAACAAATAAAGTAAACATTCACAAACCAAAAACTAAATTCACATATATGCTTAGACAAAGAAAGAAAATAAGAAGTGCAAACCTCACAAGAAAAAGCACTCCATGCTTTCTTGATTCTGTAGATGTGTCCTTTTGCTGTGGATGTATGCTCAAGATGCTCAAAAGCTGCTTCAATGGAGATGGGTAATGGAAAATTGGTAGCTTTGTGAGCTCTCAATTTGGCATTATAAGAGTAATATTGATGGCTTTGGTTCTCAAAATAGCATGGTAACTTTAGCTCAAAGATTGTTGATGAAATGGCTTGGGATGGGATTCAATTTATAGGCTAAGGGGTAGAGAGATGGAGGGCTTAGATGCAAGGATGGATGAAGGCTTAAGGAGGGCTAAGATGCACTCAAAGGGGAGCACATGGATTGTGCTTGTTTAGCACCAATGGGAAGGTGACACTTGTCACAAGGAGGATGAGTGTGAGAGGGTAGGGTAAAGGGTTGGTTAAAGTTATGATGAGTGGGGTTGAGTATGTAAGAGGGATGTAAGAGGAATGAGTGTGGAAGAGGGAAGAGTGTGGAAGATGGGTGTAAGAGTCATGAGTGGGCTTGTAAGAGTCTTTATGTTTTGTAAGAGCACTCATGACTTAGTGGTTGGGTTTTTTTGAGGGGAGACTTTGGTTTGGATTAGGAAAGTCTTAAACTTGTTTAAGGAATGTGACAACATTAGGGGGTGGATTAGGCTTGGGTTTAGGATTAGATTAGGGATGTTAGAGATGTGCAAGTGGATGGCATTAATGAGGGTGGGTGAGTTAGTGGCTAAGCTTGGTTAGTATGGGTGGATGGGGTGGATTAGGTTAAATGGAGGATTAGAGATAGGTTAGGGGTTTTTGAATTTGAGGATTTCATTTATCAAATAGATTTATTTAATAAATGGGGATTTTTGGAATTAGATAGAAGAATAGGATTTAATTGATAAATAATAGATTATTTGATTTATCAATTAGGACTATAGATGATTAATTAAATTAATCAACTAGGGGATGACAAAGGATTAATTAAATAGAAATTTAATTAATAATGCCTTTTTAGATAACTAAATAGGATTACTAAAATAGTGTAATCAAATTTAGGTGTCTACACTTATAACTCTGGAAATCAAATGTTTATTGTTTGTTGTGTTTCGTGCATGGAATTGGTATCATACAACATAAACAAGAAATAAACTACAATGATATGCAAAGTGGAAATGAACTGCTGCTAATAAAATGTTATTTTCAGAATTCATAAAACCAAATACATGGCAGATTTATCAACTCACTAATTACTTCAGCAGTATTGACCTAATACTCCAGCCCATGCTTACGAACTTGCTGCTACAATAATTTATCCTTCAATCAGTCCCCTACCTTCATAATACCATTCCCTCCAAGCGGCATAAGCGTCAGACAAGTAGTGAAGAAGATATGAGCAAAATACCAAATCTGCCTGTAGCTGGAAATGCAACTAAATTGCCTGATAATGAAGCCAATAACAAAGAATTCCAAAGGCCAAACCCCAAGGGAATGACATCTAGAATGTTACAAGAGAGGATAGACGTCCTCAAATGCCAAGAACAGAGCTGCAACACACACACCCATTTCTTCTCATATTCAACCTCTCTAATGAAGCCACAAATGCTTCCTTTTATTCTATTTCCAAGGGTCCACTCAACTCATATGGGCAATGTGGGATAAAAGATGTGTAATATATAAAACATATATTAAAATACCCCTTATGTCTCCCTTGGGTACACATCACCATAAAATAAATATTAAAGTAACACTTTAATATTTTACAATTAAATTAGACGTTACTTTAATAAAACTTCAGGCATTAAAATATATTAGCAATTGGACTCCGAATAATGCGAGTGATAGCTCATCAGAAAGCTCTCACCGAGGAGTATCGAATCCAATCACCAAAATTGACCTGCACTGTGTCCTGCCGACTTACTAAAAATAGTAAGTATGCCTGAAACTGAGTAAATCAACTTCGTTTTGGCCCAAACTGGAAATGACTAGGCCAAAACACTCCAGGATCCCATTAAACCCTTCATTAGCCCTCAAGACCATGTAGGACAAGGCTAACGCACACACACTTGGTCAACTGCTAAAATGGGGACATTACAATCCACCCTCCTTGAAATTGCTTGTCCTCAAGCAATCTCAGTCCAGCCTGCTGAATAACTTGCTCACTCTCCAGAATAGATAACACCTCCTCCAAATGATGTAAGTGCTCCTCCCAAGTCTTATTGAAGACCAAGATGTCATCAAAGAAGATCAAGACAAATCCCCTCAGCTACTTCCTGAATACCTGGTTCATACAACTCTGAAATGTAGCGAGTGCATTGGTTAGACCAAATGGCATAACCATGAACTCAAAGTGGCCATAGTGACATCGGAAGGCTATTTTCTCAATGTCCTTTGCTCTCATCCTAATATGATGGTATCTGGATCGCAAATCAATTTTGGTGAAGAAGCATGCCCCATGCAACTCATCAATCAACTCATCAATCCTAGGAATGGGATACCTATTTTTAATTGTTTTCTTATTCAGTGCCCTGTAATCGATGCACATGCACATCGTCCCATCCTTCTTCTTTACCAATACAACTGCTGAAGCAAAGGGGCTCTTACTGGGCCTGATATGCCCCATCTCCAACAAATCCTTAATCGCCTTCTCTATCTCATCCTTGTGTTTCTTAGGATGACGATAGGGAGTAATCATAACTGGTTTGGCTCCCTCCTCGAGCTCAATAACATGTTCCATCCCTCTGTTAGGAGGAACCCCATGAGGAATATCGCTAAATACTTTAGCGTGTCTATCAAGTATCTTCTGGACATCTGGTGGATGAATCTTTTCTTGTGGCTCTGGTGAAGTTGGCATAATGTAGGACTTTGCTGCCCACTCTATGTCATCATGACGAAAAAGTCTTTGCATTCTCCTCAAGGACACTACTCTGCAACCTCCATCTGAAAGTCCTCTAAGTACCATAGTTCTGCCCTCATGCTGGAATCTCATCTCCAATTTCACTAGGTTGAGTGTGAACTCAACTAGTGAAGCCATCCATGTCATGCTGAGGATGACATCATAATCTCCCATGTCCACAACATAGAACTCATCCTCCAACTCATAGCCATCTCCAAACCTGATTCGAAGATTAGATATCTTCCGAGTGCATAATAATTTATCACCATTAGCCACCATGACTCTAAACCCATCATGCTCCTCTGTTTGTAACCCTCTCCTGACTACCAATTGTGCATCTATGAAGTTATGTGTAGCCCCAGTGTCAATAAGAGATATCACTTTCTGCCCCTGGATAGTACCCCTGACCTTAAATGTGATTGCCTTTTAGGCCCCTGTCAAGCGTGCCAACGATCTATTATCCTTAGGAATGCTGCTCTCCTCTGTAGTGTTACCCTCATCTGAATCGGAGTGCTGATCCTCCCCCTCTGACTCTGAATCTTCTGCTGAAAAATACTCCATTTGATTTGCCTTAGCCTTGAGAGAACATTTATGAGATAAGTCCCAAGGCTCTCTACAATGGAAGCACAACTTCTTCTTTCAAAGTTCATTCAAGGTTTCATTGTCTAGTCCCTTTGATCCTTCTTTGGGTTTGCTATACTCTTTCTAAAATAGTTTTTTTTCTTTGTCCTTGCGGTAGGAAGAATCTGTTGAATGGTTTTTTCCTTTGTATACCGAAGGGGCTAAATCTCGTGCCTTTTTAGTTGCTTCAGCTAAGGTGAGTGGATCATGTCCCTTCACCCAACCTCGTAATGGATCAGCAAGACCATCACAAAATAACACCACCAATCTCCTAGGAGAGATATCAGTAACAAGTACAGACAAGCGCTGAAACTCGGCAATGTAAGCATCCACATAACCTGACTGTTTTAACTATGCTAGCTCCTTGAAATGTAACTCGGGATCCCTAGTGTCAAATCTCTCAATCAATGTTTCGATGAATTCCTCATAGGATGTAATCTGATTATGCCCCAAAGTCACCATGCCATGATGCCACCATTCATGTGCAATGCCATCCAAGTGCATAGCCGCATACTTGATAGCCTCCTCCTCAGGCATAGGATTAAGCTGCAAGTATGTATCTACCTTCATCACCCAAGCTCATGCAGTCATCTTCCCTGAAGCATCATAATAAGGTAAATAAATTTTTCCAACTTTCTTCCTCAGCTCAAAGTTTTGATTCCTCCCTCCTGCTCTAGGCATGTGTCTCATCCTCAAGTCCATATAATCTCTGAGGGAAATATCTGCCTGAAACTTTGGTCCACTAGCCTCCCAATCCCTCCTGAATTGATCCTGTAACTCAGTAATCTGCAGTTCGTTTACTAGTTGAACCGGATCTCTGGGTGGGAAAGTGGGTAGAAGAGGTCTTGAACTCGCAGTCTGCGCTGGGCGTGCAACATGTCTAAAGTTATCAACCTCATTCCCATTGTTGCCGTGTCCATTATTACCATTAATGTTATTCTCAGGACCATTGTTGTTGCCTTGGCCTCCATGGTTATTGTTTCCCCCGTTGTTATTGTTTCCCTCGTTGTTATTGTTTCTGTTGTTGGCATCAACTAGATTAATATTAACACCCATCTGTCTAGCCATGAGCTGCAACATCATGTCCATTCGCCTATTCTGCTCCTGCTGCATACACTGCCCCTGCTCTAATGTATCCAGTAACTGTCTGAATAGTACCTCCCCCTGATCTGGACCAGCATTTCTGCCTCCGCCTAATCCTGTATTCCTATCATCTCGATCACTCATATTATTGTCCTGATCAAAGAATATCTCCTCTGTGTCTGTATGGTTGGATTCAATGTTCACCTGCACGGATGTACTAGACTGTTTGCTTTGCGAGTCTGAAATCCTATTTTGTCTTGCTCTGGTATTGCAAAAATTATAAGACCCCTGTCGCATGCTCAAACATAAATGCTTAGCCTGTGTTTTTTATTTATTTCTGATTTTAGTGTTTTGACATTTCATCAAACACTTTTTCCCTCTATCCGATTGTTCCAAATTCCCTATAAGACCTCCACAGGATGGCAGGACTTATAGCTCTGATACCATTATAATGGGCACCCACCGGTTATAACTTCATGAAAGATTTTGCAAGAAAGCTTTGATACCACTGTAATGGACACTCAGGAATGCCCAAAAGCTGAACCAACTACTGAAATTATATTAATTCTAAAATGCTGCAATCAAGTACAAAGAGATGTATTCCAAAGGCCAAACCCTAAGGGAATGACGTCTAGAATGTTACAACAGAGAATGAACATCCCCTATTGCCAAAAAAGAGTGTGATTCACACATCCAAGCTCTTATCAAATGCAAGTTATAATCATCCAATGCTCAGCAATGAGACTTTCAACCCTATTTATCCTTTTCTTCATCTTTCTGGAAGGAACTAAACATTAATTAATTGCAAGAGCTAGAAGCTTCTCCTTCCAATAATTAATACATACCCTAGAAATTCCTCCCTGGCAATAATTAATTAAATCATGAGAGGCTTTCGTCCTTCCAATAATTAATACAAACCCTAGAAGCTATTAATACAAAGTCACCTTTAATTTTTAATTGAATGACTTTAATTTTCTTATCCTCCACTTAGACTTTGGAGAATGTGAGAGCTAATAGATGGGATCATTACAAATCCGCCCTCCTTGAAATTGCTTGTCCTCAAGCAATTAAGTAACATAATGAACTCCAACCTCCACCTGGATCCCAATTGAAGTAATGTGTGATATCCATATGTACATTAAACAAACTGCAAATGAACATCATTAAGACCAACCACATGTCTTGCAAGTTAGCTCCCAAAACTTGTGCTGATGAAGTATAAGTCTAAATGTCACCAAAAGGTAACTCCATATAAGATCTATGAAATCTCTTCTTCCCAACTACTGCAACAAAAAACTGAATCTTTGTAGATGGTGAAAACTCATAATCATCAACATGTGTGACTTCATTAGGAAATACATCAACCGTTGCATTTATACCATTAAACTCCTCATTGGATGGTTCAACTAACACAGAAGTGGCTGCTGATATGGTAGTATCCTCATGTTCTCCTAATCCCACTATTACTGTAGCACCATCTCCCGACAAAGCTTCATATGTGGTCTCCTGACTTTGCGCACATGTTTCTACTGATTTCACTGAAACACCCATATTACCAACATCATAACTAGCTGGCTCTATACGTGTCTCAATCCCACTTGAGGAATCAACTACCTTCTGCTCTGGAGCAACATACAAATCATCAATGTTGATGCCCATCTGTCTAGCCATAAGCTGCAACATCATATCCTTTGGCCTATTCTGCTCATGTAGCATCCTATTTTGCTCCTGTTGCATACGTTGCCCCTTCTCCAATGTACCCAATAACTGTCTGAACATCACATCTTGATCTGGAGTAATATACATTTTTTCAAACACTTTTCCCTTTATCTGGCTATCTATATGATCTCCACAGGATGGCAGGACTTATAGCTCTAATACCACTGTAATGGGCACCCACCGGTTATAACTTCATGAAAGATTTTGCAAGAAAGCTCTGATACCACTGTAATGGACACTCAGGAATGCCCAAAAGCTGAACCAACTATTGAAATTATATTAATTCTAAAAATGCTGCAATCAAGTACAAAGAGATGTATTCCAAAGGCCAAACCCTAAGGGAATGATGCTTAGAATGTTACAATAGAGAATGAACATCCCCTATTACCAAAAAAGAGTGTGATTCACACATCCAAGCTCTTATCAAATGCAAGTTATAATCATCCGATGCTCAGCAATGAGACTTTCGGCCCTATTTATACTTTTCTTCATCCTTCTGGAAGGAACTAAACATTAATTAATTGCAAGAGCTAGAAGCTTCTCCTTCCAATAATTAATACATACCCTAGAAATTCCTCCCTAGCAATAATTAATTAAATCATGAGAGGCTTCCGTCCTTCCAATAATTAATACAAACCCTAGAAGCTATTAATACAAAGTCATCTTTAATTTTTAATTGAATGACTTTAATTTTCTTATCCTCCACTTAGACTTTGGAGAATGTGAGAGCTAATAGATGGGATCATTACAACGGTTCCCTCTATTCCTATGAGTGTTCCTCATATGTCCCTTCCTACTTCACAACCTTTTTATCATAATATTCCTTTTATTTATTCTAATCCTCTACCATCTATAGTTTCTAGTGTTCCTCTAGTTGTGTCTTTGATTCCTGTAGCTTCTTACACTTTACCTAGTGTATCTAATGTTGCTATTCCTCCTATTTCTTCTTATGATTCTACAATTATCAATTTGGCTCAAACTGTGTCATCTTTACAACAACAACTTGCATCCTTGACTCAAAACAAGTTTAGTATCCCACTCATGACATGGGAAGTCCTTTGTCATAGTATATTATGTACTCCCACTACTCAATAAGGCAATATGCCTCATCTTGAGAATTATAATGGTAAGTGAGACCTTGTTCATCATGTTAAAACATTTCAAATCCTTTATAGTGATTATGCTCATGATCATAGAATTTTAGCAAAGTTTTTTGCTCAAAATTTTCATGACAAGGCCTTACAATGGTTTTGTTCTTTGACTACTCATTCTATTCATTCATTTCCTCAACTTTCTAATGCTTTTATTCAACAATTTCAAAACAACATTGGCTTGCGAGTGTCTTTGACTGATTTGATACATTGTAAACAAAATTCTAAGGAAAAATTGACTGAATTTATTGGTAGATTTAAGCATTTGCATGCTTAGATTTCCTATCCTATTCTTGATATTGATATTCAACGTATGCTTATTTCAAATTTTCAAAAGGATATCAGAGATCAGATTTTGCTTACCAAATTTACTTCTTTTCAACAACTTTGTGCAATGCTTCATCATTATCAATTACAAGTGAGTCAGTTTGAGAGCACCACTCCAATGGTTCCTATTTTTGTTGATAAAAGTGATGCCACTCCTA